>CM076574.1:929991255-930193939 GCA_034641835.2 Pinus albicaulis | reverse complement strand
CAACCACCCCAGCCCGTGTCCAACTGTTTCCAACTGCTGAAACTACTTGGAGGGACTATAAAAAGACCTCATGTGTATGGCCTAAGGGAGAGAGAGAATTATTATTATTATACTCTGTTGGTTCCCTATCCAAGTCTGATTCCCCGTGCCTCCTGCACTTTCCCAGTTCATTTCAGGAAACCCTTGTTTCCTTGAGATATTCATCCCTTTATATGTTATCTCGTATGCACCTGTTTGGAAGGAGTCTTAGCGAGGCAAGGGCTGGACGGATCCGGACGACGGTCTGCGAAGGCCTTGGAAGGATCAGGTGATCTCTCCACTTACTTTTGTACGTACTATTTTTATAATACAAAAGTATCATGCTGTTCCCGAAATAAACGTGTTGGTGTATGCTTTATGTATGAAGAATATTTGTTATACATGCATTCATGATGATTTATTTAAGGTTTTATATGAATCTCACTAACATATAGAGTAGAAATATACTGTACAACTTGTCCTTGGTGTTGGTTTCTTCTTGTACTTCAGGTTAAGGAGGAAGGACGGTTGCAGGGAGTTTGAACTCCACGTGGATCTACTTCAAACGTAGGACCAACGGGTAAACCTCTCATTCTACTCGATTTCGTTTTTATGAATGTGCATGATCGTGTGAGTCTCTGTTAAGTAGTACGCCCCTACTCTGTGGAGGTTGAATCCCAACCAACCTCTAGGGTGTTAAATCCCCGAAACACCAAGTCTATTCAAAAATTGCTACAATAACAAAATCATGAAAACGTATCAAGTTAGTCATTATATACATTCTTAAGGTAATCCTAATCAATCCTATTGATCATTTAAGCTTGTAATTGATGAGGGACAAAGAAAATGAAGTGAAATGTGGTGGAAAAGAAGGACATCTTTGGGGCTCAACACTTAGATAGGACCTATTATCACCCTAGTAATTTCTTAAGTTGTGGGATTTTAGTTTTTAGTCAAAGAAGACTAGGGGTAACCACAAACCTACTTGGAACAATAGGATCTAGCCTTCCTATAGTTCATAGAGCGCTCTCTCTTTAATATTTATCTTTGTTTTTTATTTATGTTTTAGGCTAGTTATGATAGAACAATTTGGTTTTGTTTTAAGATGTTTGTTGGGTAAAAATCACTTAGGATTAAACTAGAGAGAGATCTACTTTTCCATTGGGCTATGGAGTCTAAATCTAGATAGAAGTACTAGAAGGCAAGGCCAAAAGGGTGCAAATGTATTCAGGGAAAGGTAGATAACCCTCAGATTTTTGGGCAAAAGGTTTAATGATGAAATGGTATAGTCGTGATAAAGGGAAATGAAGGATCCTTTGATCAGGACAATGGGAGAAGGAGGCAGGGGTCAAACGAGAGTAGGAGCAATGAAGAATTCCTAACACCGAAAATCAGCAGAAAAATTTTAAATAGTAACTTAGTTAAAATAGGGAGAAATAATCTAATCTTGAAGTAATATTCCTAGTTACTCATTAAGACAGATCAAACACATAATGGATTTCATGGAACTCAGAAGTGAAATAATGACAAGAAGAAATGTACTTTACTCTTTAACTTATCGCAAGAATCCTGAATTATGATGCCCAATTAGCTTTGTCCAGTCTGCTACTTCGAAATCAACACATGTAAGCCTCCAATGTATCAGCAAAAGGTCTATAGTAATCTTATTAATTTTATTCCACACTTAACACTTCTAATAGAGAAGTATTTATACAAAATATTGTTTACAAATATCCTAGAGAGATGTAGGAATATCTTTAGGAAATACAAAATATCTTTACAAAATAAGAGGGACAACTGCTCAACAAATTAGCAAGTTGTCCTCTTATCCAAAATATATAGAACAACTCTGTCTAATCAGGGGTCTGTTTATAACATCACTGCCCTTGAAAGCTTTCTCCTGAAAGCACATAAATTAGAATTTTCTTTAGTTAATCACATTTTTGTGGTGGAATGAAGTTTATCAGATATCTATTTATTCTTTGTAGAGGTTTGACTTTGTTTTTCCTTTGAGTTTTGGTGAGGTTTCTTTGTATTTTTTGCATCATAGTCTAAAGTATTTTGATCTGATTGTTTAACATGAAAGCTTTATGCTTATTGGCAATATATTTAAAATACCTACATGATCAAGAAACTATTATGGTTAATTAAATTACTAATTAGGTACTACAGAAAGAGGATGATGCTGAGAGGGCTTGCCTGCGTGACTTTGGGAGCAACCTGGAGGTGGTCAGACAAAGCTCTTCTAAGTTACAAATCCGAAGAGAAAAAACTGGTGATGTATATGTGGTTTCTCAACCTGGGCTGTATGGAAAATATTGGCAGAGAGTGTTTACCTTTCCGTGTCTTCACGAAAGTAGGTTGTCCAGTCACAGAATAAGATCACTACATGTAGGTGATGGTTCTGTAGAAAGTTCTGAGGCTTATCTTCAGAATGGCTAACAAAGAGGATCAAGTTTGAATACAAGATATAATTTGATGAATTTGGAGATTTAGAGTTAAATAAAAAAATGTGGTGATGTTTGGATGGGTGCTAATTTGTAGGGTTTTCCATTTTTATAATTTTCTTTTTGTGCTTTCTACCATGCTACTTAGTTGCTTTCCTGTTGCCCTATCATTTTAAATTTTTCAATGTCTATATCTCTATTGTTTCTTGCCCCATTTAAAATGCCATCCTTATTTGGTAGGTGTTTTCTTCAATATAGTGTGAATATTTTTCCATCACACAACTTCTGTGGGGTTTGTCTATGCAAATAGCTTGTAAGGCCCATTCATCAAGGTATTTGATGAAATTAAATGATTATCGATGATCACCAACTAATGGTACATGCAGAGATTTACTCTAACAATTCTACAGTTTTCCTGTGCCAACAATTATACAACATTTTAACCTCATGAACTAGCATCCTCTGTTCTCTTAGCTGATGCTATAAGCACTTATTTCTATTGTCAAAGCTTTCACTCTCTAGTCCCATTGAGCTATTTCAGTTATTTTTGGACACTGATCTATTTTCATTTCATTTCTTCAATTTTTCTAACTGTTATGCGTTACCTTTGGCCAATGCCTTCTTTCTTACCTATGCTTTTTCTACTTAAGAATTCCAGCCAGCCAAAGTAGCAGGGGCAACAGGAGCCACACAGTCCAGCTAGAGCCTAGCAGGGGCAGCGCAGAGGCAACAGGAGCCATGTAGGGCTAACACAGGCCAAGTCAGGGCAGTGCAGGGGTAGTGTAAGCCCCTCAAGTGTGACACAGGCCCTTACTGAGCAGTGCAGGGGCAATGTAAGCCCTTCAAGTGTGACAGAGGCCCTTACTGAGTAATGCAGAGGCCGACACAAGCTAGTCAGACTGATGTAGAGGGATTCAAAGCAGCATATTACTGCCATTTTTATTTCTCTATTGGGTGAACCAGTTTTGGTACCCAGGATTGTTGTACTTAGAAACTGCATAGTAATGAAAAACCTCCAAAGCTAGTTGCACCAGTTTTCCCGCATTGGGTTTTTTCCTGTGACACTTGTCTAGAAAATCCATGTGTCACTTTTTCTATGAGCATGTTATTCAGTATTTGATTTGTATGTGTAGGTTGCTAGTTGTATTTACTATTTACTTCACTAATTTATTGAATATTTCATAAATTAACTTGTAACTTAATTCAAGTAGGAGAAGTAAATCAAGATACTGCAGTAGGGTTTCTTAGATTAAGAAATTTTCATATTCCCTAGGTCTAGCCCCATTAGGTCACCTAGGGCAACAATTTCCCAGGAATCTAGCTAGAGGAAAACTTCTATCTCCTAGAGGCAGCTGCGTTTTTGGGTGCCCTCGCTCTCCTCAGAACTTGGGCCAATTCTGATAGTGGAATCTCTGGATAACTCAAGCCCTAGCTCTAGGATCAAGTTTTGCCTACGTGTTTCCAAGGATAGAACCTAGTAGGATCAATTTGACCTATCGAAGTAAAAACTATTGTCTGATCCTTTCCCATCACCTTTTATAGGATAGGAACATCATTGGTTGCTAAATTCCATCCCCGAACCTGGGGTGGGTCCACTTGGCCCCGTGTGGTCCCATTTGGTGTCAAACGCCTTTCATCAAGGAAAATTTGGGAATCCAAGTTCCCAAAGGATTTTATGGATTAAGAACTTCCTTCATAAGTATTATTCTTCTCCCTCAACCCTTCAATCCCCCTCCTCTCTCCCTAGAATATAAATTCCCTTGCTTAAAAGGAAATCAAGTCCCACTCTTTATTTTATCTTAGGGAAAGGGTTTTGAGGGTCACTTCCCACCTATTCATTGACCTATACTCTACAAGTGACTTCCTAAACTATCGAGACTCCACCCATCGGTGAAATTCCATGAAGATAAAGGAGCCTTAGCTTTGGTGAAAATGGGCTAAGCCTCCATCGTTTCCCTTATCCTAACAGTTGCCCTCTTAGGAACACCTTTTAGGTCCACTACTAGTTTGAGTGGTAACAATTTGTTCACAATTCCATTTGTGAATAACTCTTTGGTATGCCCACTTTTTCCATACTACAGCTCCAAGATGAGAAGTCTAGAGTTATGGAGGTTGCCCTTCTTCTCACTGAATCAATCCTATACAATATAGTGAACTAGGGCTAGTTGGTTGGCCCACTTGACTGTTGCTTTATTCCTTCAAATTCCGCACATCCTTAGGCCCTATACACCTACCCTTCTACCAATTTTGTTGTCCTTCACCAGAACAAGAGTTAGGGCTCTTCTTTGACAGTAACCTAACAACCCTCCAACTATACTTGGACTACCATCAATCTACCCAACCACAGTCAATACTTTTTACTGATCTAGGGCCCACAATATTGTCTTCATCTAGGGCTCTTCAAATCTACCACCTAACAATGGTTTGAGTCCTCTCAAGATCATTGTTCTTGTGTATCGAAAATTTGATCTTTGTTGTCCAATCTATGAAAAAATATGAAGTACTCCTCTTATCATACTTATAACAATCTATAGATGACTGAACTAAGGTCACAAATCAACCACTAACCGTCCATTTACTAATTTTTTATAGGTTTCTTCAGATCTTTGTCTAAAAATTTATGGAAAGTCTACCAAAATCAACTCCTATGCATGTCAATCCATTCTTCATATAGTACATTTCTTCTGCATGCTCAATCTTCTTCTCAGGTTCCACCCTCCTTTGGATATGTTGTATCCACACATACTGAATCTGCAAACCATCTTCCAGATCTGCGGTATTTATTGCAGAAATAAACCTCGCTCTAAGGGTCACAACCCACCTTCTTCTACGCAAATTTGTCTCTATCTTAAGGGCATACCTTATGAACTAAACATGCTAGGAAATTGTCCTAACTAGGGCATTATACTTATGTACTTCTAATTGTTGTAGAACAAACCCTATCCACACATAGAAAAAACATGACTCTTGCCTCCATAAGAGACTTGACCTAGCTCATATGGATCCATAGATTCTGGGCATTTCTTTGACTGAATCTTGACATGAACTTAAGATCTCAATGTGGACCCTCAAACTAGGGTTAACTCAGTTAATATTACGCCTGCGTCGACTTTTGTTATGGCTCTAAATTACAGTGCAAGCCCTCCTCCATTTATGTTGGTCTTTATCACAGACCTTGCGGCCTACTAACCACCACAAGGCAAGATGGTATCAACCCTCTCTTCTATTTCATCTATAAAATCTAACCAACAGGATTCAATCTGATCTTGTAATGTACTAAAACAAGACACTGAATCCTTCCTAAAATTTGTGGAAACAAAACACGATCACAAAATCACATATAAGTAAGAGAAACAAGTTATCAATCGCACAACACAAGATGTATCTAGGGAAGCAACTTCTCAAAACCCTCTATCTCTATTTTGTATTAAGTCAAGGAATCATGAAACAATACAATGCTCAATCTCTCTTGAGATTCTCCAACACTTTGCCAATTGTCTCTTGCTGATCTAGAAAAAATCAGTTTAGTACTTAGCCAATTCTCAGCCTTCCTTCAGCCTGCATTGCTCATGCAATTCCTATGGAATTATCTCCATATTAATTAGGAAAATCAACCTTCCTTGATTGCACAATCCATCATGGCATCCCAATGACTTTATAATTGCACATGGGAAATTTTCTATAAATACAACTGATAGTTATGTTCCTCTGAATTGTGTTTCAGTAAGGATCAAGGATATTTTTATTATTTAAAATAAGACAAAACCCTAAACAACCAAAACCATAACCCAAGGAGATGTAACACCAAGAGTTTATGGGCCCGGTTGGGGTTAGTTGGGTAGCCAACTTCCCAGGGTCGTAACTTGGTCATATGATCTTCGTTTGACACACATGATACCTCGTTAGAAAGATCTCTCCGAGGACAACAACTACTAATGTGATTTCATTAAAATTGCCAAACATTTCATGCCCAAAAAAAGCCGTTTGTGGCCTCAAAACGACTCTGGAAGTTCAGGACCCGAAAAACTGCAAAAATAGTAAATTGTGCTATAATTAAGGAAACTGAAAAACTGAAAGAGGAAATGGCGAGAGCCCAAGTGGAATAGGCGGGTGGCCACCAATATCCACCTCGATCACCTTAAATCGAATTTCTTGAGCTAACTCAATCAACATGACTTAGTTAACTAACGCAAGTTGTTATGAGATGAAATTACAATTTATTGTCCAACTTATTTAAGGGAAAAATAAATTAGACGCCTCACATTCCTCACTCCTAGTACATCAAAAATCCTCACCAGTGTGGGTGCATTTTTTTTTGTCCTTTCTAGTTGCCAATTTCACTATTTCTTGTTGCAAATTTCAACACTCCCTCTCAACAAGAAAGGAATTCAATCTATCCCCATCCAGTATCTTTGGAATGTTCTGCATGCTACACTTCTATAGTGTTGTTTGCACCTGCAAATCCTAAAACTGAATAGCCTCCAAACAACTGAATTAGTATAATGCATCTTTCATCAGAGTCTTCTGACTGCTGCTAGTTACTCCACCTCTCTAATACTAGATACTTTGCGCTGCTGCTGAAATCTGCATCCATGCCCTTTGAACTGTTGCTAACTCTAATTTGTGCTCCAGTATTTGACATCTGTCACTCTAATTTCTATCTTGCTGACATCTGACTACATCAATCTAACTGATCCTTCGTACTACTATTGTACTGTGGCCCCCTTGTAGCCAAGTTTGATCTATAAGACACGCCATCTCAATGGACCTTGCCCAAATTTCTTATCTTGGGATTATGTCTACACATCACCCCACCTTACACCTCAAGGTATGGCTGCTCCCTCTTCCCATATCACTCGAAATTTCCCCCTCATGGAGGTCTCTGCTTGAGTGGATGCTTCCACTCGGTCTCCTCTCTGCTTCTCCAATTGTGGCAGCTAGTCCACAACCTTCTGAGACTGCTTCTCATGAGGATGCATGTTGAGAGGTAATTTATGCACCCTCTAAACCGCCAAGTCTCTAACTTTTACTTTTCTCCTCAAAGCTTTCCATGCATCTGGTACCTCAAGTGCATATAGTTTCTTGACTCGTGCATAGTGTAATTGTCTCGACGTTACAAAAAGTTTCTAAAAAAGAGTTGATTTTAAATCAATGATATCTCCCTCATCCGAGCCCCAATTCAACTGATTTTTTTTTTCCATTTTGGTAGATTTTCGCAAGGAATCCAAATATTCTATTTGTTTTTGAAGATTTTACACCAAAATATTCATATATTCTCTACAAACTCGCCACCCAAAAAATTCCTTCTCTGATACCATGTAGAAAATCTAACCAACGAGATTCAATCTGATCTTGTAATCCACTAAAACAAGATATTGAATCCTTCCTACAATTTGCAGAAAAAAAACATGATCACACAATCACATATAAGTAAGAGAAATAAATCATCAATCGCATAACAACATGATGTATTTGGGGAAAGAAACTGCTCAAAACCCCTCTATCTCTATTGTGTAATAAGTCAAGGAATCATGAAAAAATACAATGCTTAATCTCTCATGAGATTCTCCAGCACTCTGTCAATTGTCTCTAGTTGATCTAGGAAAACTCGGTCTAGTAGTTAGCCAATTCTCATCCTCACTTTAGCCTACCTTGCTCATGCAATTCCTAGGGAATTAACTCCTTATTAATTAGGAAAATCAGTCTTCCTTTATTGCGCAATCCATCATGGCATCCCAATGACTTTATAATTGCACATGGGAAATTTTCTTTGAATACAACTGATAGTTATGTTCCCTTTAACCTCTGTCTCAACTGGGTATTCCTCAAAACTGACATGCATGGAACTATTAATACTGAATTATCAGTTATCTGATTGATCACTCATTGTGAATTAAATCTAATTTAATTCACTGGACCTCTCACTAGCTCATCACTCAGTTAGAACTAGTTAAACTTATTTTGACTAATTTAATTGAGTTAATTACTGATGTAGGAAAATTAGAATTTTCCTACTCTTAAAGAAGATGCAATTGTTTTAATAAAAATTTCCCCTTTCTGTTAATCCCAGAATCACTGCCTTAACTGATTTCAAATAAGTTACCTTTGCTATTTGGTATGTAATTTTACATTCAATTATAAACTGTGAGTTTTTTTCCGGATCACTTTGATATAAACTTCGTTTGGAAGTAGCTAGAACAGTTCTTTTAAGAAAGAAACTGCATATACATTCTTTTGAAATGAAGAATCAATAACAATCACTATAATTTCTGGGTTAAACACAGTCTACCATCACAGCAAACAATCAAAACCTCATATCAACTTTTACAACACAGAAGTCGACTCTCACAGGTAAATCGGTGGATATATATATATATATATATATATATATATATATATATATATATATATATATATATATATATATATATATCGATTTGTTTTCATTTCCCAACACAGGAACAATCGATGGCAAACTCTGATTGATTACCACAGCAACGTCCAACACTTATATCAACTGTCGCACAAAAATAATGAGTTCTAATATACAGATCGATTATCATAGCAGTGAACCCAACTTAATCATATCGATTGTTCCAGCAAACAATCGATGACCATATTCATTAATCATAGCAAAGATCATATAATCAACAACAAATTGCAGTCCAAATGTTACCTTCAAGCACGCTAACCCTTATCATCATATTTACTGAATGGGTTTAACGCTGGCTCAGTCCTTTAACACGGTTTTTTTTAATGAGACACATTTACAGTTGAATTCACGCGATACTCTACTCCTGAGGGCGGTCCAAGCCTGTGCAGAGGCTTGTTTCCTCTACATATATTCCAGATCCATATAATTCGAAGAATCGATGACTGTTGCCGTCCAATCAAACACTGCTTCAGGCAATTTTGTTCACTGCTTCAACACAATCTATGCTTGCTGACTGTCATCACTTCACCATGGATGCAGGTCGACCTCTTTAATCACACTCCAGCTCTGCTCATCCGCATCTGCTCTATACAATACGCTGTCAGTTTGACTATGCGCCTAATACCTGCATATGTCAATCACTCGCACAAAACATATTTGAAAATCAATTATATTCAGAAATATATGAATAATATTGCATGGGCTCATAAGCGTTTGCTGCCCCTCTCTGCAATTCAATACATATTTCAAATTATCTCTCACACACTCACACTCTTTACACCTCCAGCCTTTCTAATTTATACAAATATGAGAAACTATTCTTCTCAGAATAGATTTCTTCTAGATTTTCTCAACAAACTAATACCTCCCTATTATTTAGCATCTATCCCTATTTTGGTTCTATTCCACGCAGGGAAAGAAATCAATTCTATTATTATGCCTAATCTAATAAAATAGAAAAACAAACTAACAATTCTCTAAAAATAAATAACAAATTTAAATAAATATATTATTTAAATCATTTCTCAGTCTAATTTATTCTAACTAGCCACAACATGTGACCAAGATGTCACATTTCTGGCTAGGGTCTTGATGCTCCTGCATCAGACTCCCAGGGAAGAAAGTGATCTTGTAGCTCTTTAGGATTGATTCCCAACTTCTGCAGTTCTGCTGTAGCCATCCAACTAGCGTCTTCTGCTGGTTGTCCTTTCCATTTGATCAAATACTGATAATAAGTTTGATGTCTTGTTTTCTTTGACTCTTGTTTATCCAAAATAGCTTCTACCTCTTTGTTCTCTGCTTTGGGCATCTGCTCTTCCCAACTCACGGTTGGGTTTCCTCCTGCTGTCGTGTCTCCTGGTAGTTCTTCTTCTGGCTCTCGGTATAGATACAAGTCTGCAATGTTAAATATAGGGGATATTCCAATTCCTGTTGGAAGATTAACTTCATATGCATTTGAAGAAATTTTCCTTATGATTTTACATGGTCTTATCTTCTTGAGTTTCAACTTGTTATATGTTCTAACAGGAAATATTTCCTTTCTCAAATATACCATGACTAAATCACCTACTTGGAATTCCTTTTCTCACCTTTTCACATCTGCTCTTTGCTTGTACTTGGTGCTGCTTACCTGCAATCTATTATTTACCTCTTCCTGTAATCCCTGCATCTATTCGGCAAATTCTTCAGCCTTTGTGCTCCTTCCTTCTTGTTTTCCTAAGTCTCTGAGTTCATACACACCTCTTGGATGCATCCCAAAACAATTTGGAATGGAATCATACCAGTACTTCGATTTGGAGTGTTGTTATAAGAAAATTAAGCCTAAGCAAGGGCTAAATCCCACTGTTTGGGATTGTCGTACACCAGGCTCCTCAGTATGTTTCCCAAACTTCTATTCACAACCTTGGTCAGCCCATCCGTTTGAGGATGATATGCTGAACTGAAACTAAGGTTGGTACCCAGTTTCTTCCACAAAGTTCTCCAAAAATTTCCCACAAACTTAGTATCCCTGTCAGACACAATACTCACAGGCAATCCATGCAATCTCACAATTTCTGAAAAGAATAGATTAGCGATATGGGTTGCATCACTTGTTTTCTTGCATGCAGTAAAATGAGCCATTTTAGAAAATCTATCCACAACAACATAAATAGAATCATTCCCTCTTTGAGTTTTTGGTAAACCCAGAATAAAATCCATACTAACTGCATCCCATGGTCGGTCGGGTATTGGTAACGGCTGATACAATCCTATATTCTAGATTTTTCCCTTAGCATGCTAACAAATCCTACACTTTTCCACAAACCGTTTAACATCAGTTTGCATCTTTGGCCAATAATAAAAAGTATTTACCTGAGCGAAAGTTTTGTCTTGTTCGAAATGTCTAGACAGACCTCCACTGTGCTTCTCCTTGATTATATTTTCCCTCATAGAACATTTTGGAATACACAACTTATTACTTTTGAATAGTAATCCCCCTTGAATTGAATAATCCAACCACTGGCTTCTATTTTGGATTGCTGGATTTTCCACTGCTGCATAAACATCTTTAAACTCTGCATCATCTTTATACATGTCAACCATTTCTTCAAATCCCACAACACCAACCTGCAATTCTTGCATGATCAAATTCACCCTACTTAAAGCATCAGCAACTTTGTTCAATTTCCCACTTGTATGTTTGATTACAAAAGTGAAGCTTTGTAAATATTCTACCCATTTAGCATGTCTTTGATTCAATTTTGGTTGATTGTTTATAAACTATAATGCGTGATTATCAGAATATAACACAAACTCTTTTGGCAATAAATAATGTCTCCACTTCTTTAAGGCCTGGATGACAGCATAAAATTCTTTGTCATATGATGAATATTTCTGTTTAGCTTCATTTAGTTTTTCACTAAAGTATGCTATGGGTTTCTGTTCCTGGCTTTAAACTGCTCCAATTGCAATTCCACTAGCATCAATTTCAACTTGGAAAACTTTCTCAAAATTTGGTAAAGCCAAGATTGGTTTCTCAGTAATATTCTTCTTTAACAATTTAAAATTTTGATTTGTTGCCTCTGTCCATTTGAATGGTTGTTTAGTATCCCTGATTGTTTCGATGATTTGTGCACAAATTTGACTAAAACTTCGAATAAATTTTTGGTAAAAACTTTCCAACCCATGGAAGCTTCTTACCTCAAATGTGTTTCTAGGAGTTGGCCAATTTACAATTGCCTGAATTTTCTCTGGATCCATTTTTAGCCCTTCCTTAGAAACTACAAAACCCAAATAAATCAGTTCTTCCTTCATAAAGCTGCACTTCTTCAAATTTATTACCAATTTCTCTTTTTGGAAAGTTCTTAGAACTAATTTGAGGTGTCCTAGATGTTCTTCCTTATTTCGACTGAAGATAAGTATATCATCGAGGTAAACAATCACAAATTTACCTATATACTCTTTCAAAACATTGTTCATTAATCTCATGAAAGTACTAGGTGCATTAGTAAGTCCAAAGGGCATTACTAACCATTCATACAAGCCACTATTTGTCTTGAATGCAGTTTTCCATTCATCCCCCTCTCTTATTCTTATCTGATGATACCCACTCTTCAAGTCTATCTTAGAAAAATAACTCGAACCACTCAAACAGTCCATTAAATCATCCATTCGAGGTAGAGGAAAACGATACCTGATGGTGATTTTGTTTATAGCTCTAGAATCTATGCACATATGCCATTCGCTCCTTTCTTTGGACTGAGGACTATTGGTACAACACATGGACTAAGGCTCTCTCTGATCAATCCTTTGTCCATCAACTCTTGGACCTGTCTTCCAATTTCGGCATTCTCCTGTGGTGTTAACCTGTAGGCTGCTTTATTTGGTAAACTGGCTCCTGGAATTAGATCAATATGGTGGCTAATACCCCTGATAGGTGGAAACTCATTTGGTAACTCATCCACAACAATATCAGCAAAATCATTCAATAAAATTTGAATTTCTTCAGGTAAATCTTCCAAATTTGTAGAAGTTAATATTACCTTGGGTTTTCCAATAATGGAAAAATGCATCTCCTTACCCTTCTCAACCTCCTGCAATAAGGTTTTCCCACTTATCAACATGACATGATTTCTAAGTGCTTCTTCATCAGCTTCAGCTTTCAATGGCAGTAGTGTATGCTTATTCCCGTCTTTCTCAAGAGTATAAGTGTTTCTTCGACCATCATGTATGGCTTTTCGGTCAAATTTCCAGGGCCTTCCAAGCAATATGTGACATACATCCATCGGCATTATATCACATAAAATAACATCCTTATAATTACCAATTTGAAAGTCAACCTTACATTGTTCAGTTACAAAAAATTGATGGCCTGTCTGGAGCCACGATACTTTATAAGGAGTGGGGTGTACTGTTCTTTCCAACTTCAATTTATCTACCATTTCCCTAGAGACAAGGCCATCAGTACTACCACTATCAATTACTAATTTGCAACACTTACCCCTTGAATTACATATAGTTCGGAATAGATTTTTCCTTTGAACAGGTTCTTTGGTCTCCTTGGCTTCTTTAAGCAATACTCTCTTCAGTAACAGGGATTCTCCAGCTTCCGGTGGTTCCTCTTTGGCTTCAGGTTGAAGAATATCCTCCTTGGCTTCTGCAACATTAACATTACGTGGGTTTGCCGACTTCTGATGAGGGCAATCCCATTGCATATTTCCCCATTCACCACATACATAACACCGTACGTCTCTTCCTCGCCCTCTGCCCCTGGGCACGAATCTTCCGCGGCTATAATCTCCTCTTTGTGGTGGTTTACTACTTGCACTCCCTGTCTCATTCTGCGAGTGTTGAAATTTTGTTCTGAATGTTCCCTTTCCTTTTGTCGGGTTCTTACCTCTGTTCCTCTAGTTTTGTTTGCGCACCAGTTTTTCCTCTACCCTCAAGGCTGCTTGATAAGCATCTTCAACCGACTTCAAATTCAACAAGCTGATTTCATCCTGTATTTCATACCTAAAACGATTTATATATCTAGCTACCTTTTCTAGATCATCTTCAACATGGCCAGATCTAATACTCAGCTTATAAAATTCTTCAGTATATTCCTTGATTGTCATCCCTTTCTGTTTTAAGTTCTGCAAGTGTCTAAACAAATTTAATTAGTAATCCTTCAGCAAAAACTTACCCTTCAGCTTAATTACCATTCTGTCCCATTGCTTGATTTTGGGCTTCCCTTTTCGCTCCCTTGATAGCTACAATTCATCCCACCATAAAGCTGCATGGCCTTTCAATCTCGTGGCTGAAAACTTTACTTTCTTCTTTTCATCGACCTCTTCATAGTCGAAGTACTTATCTAATGAACTGATCCAGTCCATTAGCACCTCCACACTAAGACTTCTGTCATAATAAGGTACTTCTATTCTTGGTCAACTGCTAGCTTTTACTAGCATCTTCATGACCTTAGCTGCTTCATTTTCTTCCTCCACTTCTTCGTCGGTGGTCTCTTCTTCATCGGCACTGTTGACTGCACCATCTGCTGCTCTCCGTTGAGTAGTTTCCATGGTAGCCATTCTTGTGCGTAAATGTCGGATCTCATCTAGCAAAATTGCATTTGCTGCAGGTCTCCCTCGACCTATCCCAGCTCCTCTTCTGGGCGGCATTTCTGCAATACTTCAAAACAGCTTAACAAGCTCTGATACCAAAAATGATGTAGGAAAATTATAATTTTCCTACACTTAAAGAAGTTGCAACTGTTTTAATCAAAAGTTCCCCTTTCTGTTAATCCCAAAATCACTGCCTTAACTGATTTCAAATAAGTTACCGTTGCTCTTTGGTATGTAATTTTACATTCAATTATAAACTGTGATTTTTTTTTCTGGATCACTTTGATATAAACTTCATTTGGAAGTAGTTGGAACGGTTCTTTTAAGAAAGCAACTGCATATACATTCTTTCGAAATGAAGAAGCAATAACAATCACTATAATTTCTGGGTTAAACACAGTCCACCATCACAGCAAACAATCAAAACCTCATATTGACTTTTACAACACAGAAGTCGACTCTCACAGGTAAATCGGTGGATATATATATATAGATATATATCGATTTGTTTTCATTTCCCAACACAGGAACAATCCATGGAAAACTCTGATTGATTACCACAGCAACGTCCAACACTTATATCAACCGCCGCACAAAAATAATGAGTTCTAATATACAGATCGATTATCATAGCATCGAACCCAACTTAATCATATCGATTATTCCAGCAAACAATCGATGACCATATTCATTAATCATAGCAAAGATCGTATAATCAACAACAAATTGCAGTCCAAATGTTACCTTCAAGCACGCTACCCCTTATCATCATATTTACTGAATGGGTTTAACGTTGGCTCAGTCCTTTAACACGATTTTTTTTTGAATGAGACACAGTTACAGTTGAATTCACGCGAGACTCTACTCCTGAGGGTGGTCCAAGCCTGTGCAGAGGCTTGTTTCCTCTACATATATTCCAGATCCATATAATTCAAAGAATCGATGACTGTTGTCGTCCAATCAAACGCTGCTTCAGGCGATTTTGTTCACTGCTTCAACACAATCTATGCTTGCTGACTGTCATCACTTCACCATGGACGCAGGTCGACTTCTTTAATCACACTCCAACTCTGCTCATCCGCATCTTCTCTATACAATACGCTGTCAGTTTGACTCTGCGCCTAATACCTGCATATGTCAATCACTCGCACAAAACATATTTGAAAATCAATTATATTTAGAAATATATGAATAATATTGCATGGGCTCATAAGCGTTTGCTGCCCCTCTCTACAATTCAATGAATATTTCAAATTATCTCTCACACACTCACACTCTTTACACCTCTAGCCTTTCTAATTTATACAAATATGAGAAACTATTCTTCTCAGAATAGATTTCTTCTAGAGTTTCTCAACAAACTAATACCTCCCTATTATTTAGCATCTATCCCTATGTTGGTTCTATTTCATGCAGGGAAAGAAATCAATTCTATTATTATGCCTAATCTAATAAAATAGAAAAACAAACTAACAATTCTCTAAAAATAAATAACAAATTTAAATAAATATATTATTTAAATCATTTCTAAGTCTAATTTATTCTAACTAGCCACAACATGTGACCAAGATGTCACATTGCTGGCTAGGGGCTTGATGGTCCTGCATCAATTACACTTGCACCCCACTAATGCATCAACTTCAACTGGACCCAAAAAAATATTATAATCCCTCTATGTGCCTCATCTTAGACCCTCAACTCAAATTTATTGAGCTAACTCAATCATCATGACTTAATTAACTGACACAAGTTGTTATGAGATGAAATTACAATTTATTGTCCAATTTATTTAAGCGAAAAATAATTTCGATGCCCCACATTCCTCACTCCTGGTGCATCAAAATTCCTCACCAGTGTGGGTGCATTATTTTTTTGTCCTTTCTGGTTTCCAATCTCACTATTTCTTGTTGCAAATTTCAACATTTCAGAATTTGATGTGGCCTTCACACAAAGACACCATTGAAATCACATGCCTAGATTCTCATGAGAAACCTCTCTTAAGCTCGATCTGCCAAAAGAGAAGCAACAATATGCCATCCTACTTCCTAGCACAAACCGACCATTAAGGTATGCAACATTCTTCTAAACCCTCACATGATGATCTTGCTCTTGGAGGATGATCATGACCTCCCTTTAGCAACCCTTACTCCGCCCTCGTACTCGACCTACTTTAGGACTACATCTCTCTTCACCCCCTTGATGTTCCAGATAGTGGGAATACATGTCAAACATGCTAAGATGTGCCAAGTGACAAGGCATGCCAATATGTGCAAGGGTGTGCCAATGCGTGTCAGGGACTGTCAAGTCAACAAAATGGAGAAAAAAGTTACTACAAGGAAATGAACACATAAGAGGGTTAATAAGTCATCAATTTACATTTTCCAAGAGGGGCATGCTAGGCACACCAACACTAGGCGGCAAAAGGTGCCAAGTGAAAAGTCTTAGTGCATTCTAAGTGCCAAGTATTCCTTTGTTTCTTCTCATCTATTTTAAAACAATTGATCATGACAAATAAATTTAATATTAAACCATGCCAAATCATACCAAGGCATCTCAACGTATTCCATACATGCTAATACTTTCCAAGCACCAACACATGCGAAGCACCAATATGTGTCAGGGACTAATGTTATGCATGTTATGAAGTGGAGGGGAATGTTAAAGAGTGCTAAGGTGTGCTAGAGAGTGATAATGCATGTTTATGAGTGTTAAGGAGTACTAGGAAAAAACATTAAGGGAGCACTAGGTAAAAATTCATGGAAGTTAATGAATATGAGGAACATGTATTTCCAGAGACTAGTGTTAATGAGTGTTAGTTGTCATGCCAAGGAGGGAGTGACAAGGTATGCTAAGCATTGGTAAGGCATGCTAGGGAATATCAAGGTATGTCAAGAATTCCCAAAGTGTGCTTGGGTGTAACAGGGTGTGCTAATTATATCATGTGCCAATTAATAGTGCTAAGATATGCCAATACATGCTAGGTGCTAAGGATGTGGTGCAAGGTGCCGAGATATGTCAATATCTATCAAGGAAACAAAAGGAAGAACCAACAAGAGGGTTAATAAGTCATGATTTTATCTTTTTGAAAAGGGGCATGCTAGGCACACTAATAATAGGTCCCAATACATGCCAAGTGGCATTGTGTGCCACATGCTAATGTATGTCAATGCATTCAACCAAGGTGTTCCAGGGCATGCTAGGGCCTATATGCAGCATGCCAACACATGCTAGGAGAGTTCCATGTTGTGCTAGCACATGCCAACATGTGCTTGGGCGTCAGTGTCATCACAAGATGTTCTAGGTACAAAGATATTCCAAGACATGTGGGGTGCTAAGAAATGTTAGTGTGTGCCAAAGCATTAATTTAAGGTGTGCCCAGATTGTTGAGGATTTTTAGGTCTTTCTCATTAATAGAATTGTCAGAGCTTGATTATGTATTGAATAATATATTTCCTACACACAATAGTGGAACTTTATCTAAAGGGAATTTTCTAGATAATAAACTTAATAGATATGAATCATGTGTTGACTCATAGGAAATCTCTATTCGACTAGTCATTACCTGAGGGAAATGATGCACACTAATTACTTCTTAAAAAATTGACTGACCCTAACCACTATGGCCTTGGACATATTATAAAAAATACTCCACAATAATGGTATTAAATCGTTATCTTTTGAAAAAAAATATATTAACAGGCACATAACGTCATCAAAAACTCATTGGAATGATCAATGATGACGAACATTTTTTGACCGTCACCAAAAGTAAGAAAAAGAGTATTAGTGAGGGTCATTAAAAGTTTGTCACTAGAAGTGTCACCAAAGAGATAATTAGTGATGGGCCTTTAATGACCTCACCAAAAGTGTCATTGAAAATTTCTTTGGTGACGGACCATAAAGGACCATCACTATATACACTTACAGTGATAGTTTTTTAATGATCAATGATGACGGACATTTTTTGACTGTCACTAAAAGTGACAAAAAGAGCATTCGTGAGGGTCATTAAAAGTCCATCACTAGAAGTGTCACCAAAGAGAGAATTAGTGATGGGCCTTTAACGACCCTCGCCAAAAGTGTCATTGAAAATGTCTTTGGTGACGGACCATAAAGGACCATCACTATATACACTTACAGTGACGGTTTTTTAAGGACCGTCACCATATGTGACATTGGTGACAGACCTTAAATGTCTGTCACAAGCATGACCCTCACCAATGTGATTTTTTCTTGTAGCGTGCATGAGGGAAGAGACTACTTACATTGTATTTACGGGTCTGCATTCATCGATGTGACCAAATATTTGGGGATTTCTAGTCAAATATTTATATTTCTGTTATGTACTGTTGGCTCTCTATGTTAGTGATTCCTGAAAATTTTCGTGTGGTGAGTCTTTGTTTTCTAGCACAATCCTTCCAGACTACTCAATTTTTGTCTCATGATAATGGTTGATTTCTTTAGTTGTAGTGAATCCCTATAAAGTAACATTAATAACAATTTCAGTGCGTTATGTTTTCTGGTAATTATTTGAAGATATTGTCTAAATTTTTTTAGAGAATAAGTTGGATTATTGTAGTGATTTCGAATGTTTTTTATGTTTGTGAATTAAGAGTGCCAGATTTGGATGTTGGACCACTGCACAATTGGATGTGGAAAAAACCTTGTAATTTTTGAGAAATTATTCTCCTGTCCAACAGATGCAAAAGTACGTAACTTATTTATTTGCTACACACTGCCATGAGTATGCCAAAGTGTTGTTTCTTTTTAGTTGGATGTCTCCATTTATGAAGGAGGTGTTAATTTCTGTAGCCTTCCCTGCATGAAACTAAGGGAAAGGCTAATGTTTATTTCATCACTAATTGTGATGGAATGGGGACTTTCTCTGCTAGAAGATAAATATTAGTAGGATCAATACTGGAAAGATATTTTCACACTTCGGTTTTTCCTTGGTTTTCCTTGAATCAATTGTAAAAATTTGGCACAACCAATCTAGGGTAGAAGTCATGGGGATTTATGATGAGATGGGTTATCCAGGAAATTGGATATTCTTTCTGTTGCCCTTGAAGGAGATTTAATGTGTGAAAATGAGGGTGAGGTTATGCATGATGATGGAATTAGTGAGGATGACATCGATGTGGATGAGCTTGAGAATCAGATGTGGAAGGATCGCATTTGTCTTAGGCGCATTAAGGAGCAACATAAGGGAAAATATCACAGTGACACAGCAAAATAGAGACAGTCACAAGAACAAGCCCAAAGGAAAAATATGTCTGAAGAAGAGGATGGTATACTGAAGTACATGTTGAAAATGATGGAAGTTTTCAAAGCACAAGGTTTTGTATATGGCATCATTCCTGAAAAAGGGAAGCCTGTAAGTGGAGCCTCTGACAATATTAGAGCATGGTGGAAGGAGAAGGTTAGATTTGACAAAAATGGCCTTGCTACAATCACCAAATATCAAGCAGAACATGCAGCACCTGGATCAAATGAGAGTAACATGGTTATGGCTCCTACCCCTCATACTCTTCAGGAACTTTAGGGCGCTACTTTGGGTTCTCTTCTTTCTACCCTTATGCAGCACTATGATCCACCTCAGCGGACATATCGTTTAGAAAAGGGTATTTCTCCTCCTTGGTGGCCTACTACTAATGAGGATTGGTGGCCACAATTAGGCTTGCCAAAAGGACAAGGGCCTCTACCTTATAAAAATCATCATGATCAAAAAAAGGCTTGGAAGGTAGCGGTTCTTACTGCTATTATCAAATGTCACCTGATATAGCCAAAATTTGTAAACTTGTTAAGCAGTCAAAGTGCTTGCGGGAGAAGATGACAGCTAAATAAAGTGAAACTTGGCTAGCAATTGTTAACCAAGAGGAAGCATTGGCTCGCCAGAAAAACCCTAATGCTTGTCCATCGACCAGTGCTGCAGTGACTACACATGCTGGGTCTCTGACATTAAGCAGCGGCAGTGAGTATGATGTTGAAGGCTTTGAAGATGATCCGAAATTTATTTATACAAATACTGATGTGCAGGATTGCAAACCAAAAGACTTGGATATCTTAAGTTCCGAGGTACAAGAATGCAAACCACATGACTTTGACCATTTCAATGTAGGTATTTCAAATGAGGGAGTTTCAACTTTTCAGGTAGGAGATAATGCAAATTTTATCATAAAAATAAAGTTACCACAGGAATCTCCATTGGAAGATCGAAAGGTCTATACATGTCCACATGAACAGTGCCCATATCATGAGTGCCAACTTGAATTTTCATATCAAATCTTAAGAAATTCCCATCAGTCTACTTGTTCATATAGAACAGATTTGCAAGGCATGGGATATCAGAGACTAGAACCTCAGGAGATTAAATCCTTATTTTGTATATCTACAGGGCAGCCTAACTAGCTACAAGTTCAAGGAAAGGTGGGTATTTTTCCATTTGAGAAGGAAGGACAGGTGACATCCAATGGTAATGTGAATCTTAATCCTCTTGGCACTACAATTTCAACAACTCCAACTGGTAATCAACATCCTATCAATGAATTACTTGCTTATATGATGGGTTGCATCAGAATAAGACATCAATGCTAGGGAACCTTAAGATGATAAAATATCACAATCGGCTTGAAGTGAAAATACACCCTGCTTCACAGGGTGGGGAAATTTTCAAAATTACGCCTAATGATAACTTCTTTGGGCAAGGAGTCATTGCTGGAAACAATGATTACAATTTTGGTTCTGTTGTAGCCACTACAACACCACCCAAAATTTTGGGTATATTTAAAATTTCGGGTTCCCCCTCTGCTCGCCTAGGCGTTAAAGTCTTTCACCTGACTTGCAGTCAATGACATCCCGCCGACCTATCCCCAACCCCTCACGAGTTGTCTCATCACCATGACTTGATGCTGTCACTGCAATCATGCCATATGTGGGAGGGATCATCTTGCGTATGCTCGAACATTCTTACTGTAGTCGTGCCATGTGTAATGAGATCACCATGCATACTTTTGAATGGAAACCTTTTGTGTATTGATGAGTAAAAGCCCTCCTGCTGTAGGTCATTAAGCATGTTGCTTGAATACTTCTCTTAAGCTTGTTAGTTTCATGTGTTTTATCTGTGGTCATCATTATTGAAGAGTAATTATGATTTTGTAATATTCCACACAGGTCGACCCCACGGGTGACAAACTCCTCAATCTTGTCATGACATTGAGGGCAATAAAATTGAGCTTGGTAACAAAGCCAAGGATGCGGAATAGGGGAGGAGCAGGAGCAACTGACCAGTACTATTAAAAGGAGGATGGTGTGATGCACGTTGATCAGAAAAGGAACCTTTTACCTCACTGATGCAAAAATATTTCTTCACTAGTGCACACCAGATGCTTTAAAGTGCTCCATTGGAAATGTCCAGGTCCTGCATCATACCATCTTAATGTCGATGGGCGCACGCAAAGGAACATATTTTGCCACTTCGATAAGTCTAGTATAGCCCGGTGAACAAAGCAGACTCGGAAGTTTTCTCTAAACAATGACCATCTCATTCGAGGCGTTCTTGTGCTAGGTAGCAGTGCGAAAGCACGCATGTTGGTGTGGCAAGCCAAAGGCAGAGTTTTCAAATATGTGAGCGCATTTTTGAGAAGAAACATTTATGAATCCTAAGATACATACTGTGGCATTACTTAGGCTGCAAGGAATACATGTGGAGGAACAAAAAGGCCTTAAAACCCTCTTCTCCTTTGCTCTTTAAGTTGTCTATGCGAGACCACAAGAGACGGGGAGCCTCAAATTGAACCTAAACGGCCATGTTTAAATGCATACACCTTTTGGTAGCCAGGCACATGGATGTATATGCACAGAGAGTCTCCAGAACTACAAGATAATAGGGGTTAATATTAAAAGGGTTATAAATATGGTTGGAGTAGCATATTTCAACTCTCGACCTTTCAAAGCAAAAGCATTCATATTATGGGGTGGTGGCCTTGGCATAAAAAAAAATTGTTATCATTGTGCACTAAAAATCGAAGGAAAGGCAATGGTCAAGGCTGTATAATTAAAACTAAGGCGCAAAAGGGATAAAGGACCTTATGGTTTCAAAACTATATGAAGTGGTGGACCAAGACTATATGAAAACATTACAAGTAAGCTTAAATTCGTCCATGGCGGATATAGCGATCTAGGCTTATTTTTAAAATAACCTTAGTGCGTTGCAAATGAGCGCAAATGTCAATTATAAGTGTTCAAGAGGTAAAATTTTATGATTGAGCCACGTAGAAAATGGGCGTCGAGCAGACATACATAGTGACCGTGTTTTATAGTAAAGGTGGGGCAGATATATTTTATGGTCCAACGTTCAATGTTGCATGGAGCCCAACGTTCAATAAGCTGAATGAAAATGTTTATACCTTTCAACGTTATCCATATACGTGGAGCTGAGTGCTGCAGCCACATTCTAGTGGTGCAAGAACGCGTGAGATGGTGCAACGAAGCTACGTGGACACGTTGCATGGAAACCAATGTGCGATGGCAAGGTCTCAACTTACGTGGCATGTTGTGACAAATATGGCGTGACATCGACAGTCTATGACCATGTTTTAAGCAGTGTAATAGCGTGTTTTTTCCCAACCATGCGACACGTGACATATGGACATAAGCAGTTCAATGGGCTTGAATGCTTCTATGCAGAAGTTTTTTTTATCACAGTTTCATTTCACAAGTCATGAGATCAAAATATTCGATAGTCTTGAGCAAATATATACATTTGGTGATCCAAAGTCTTGGTGAAAATTGCAATACTCTTCAAACCATATAAGGTTAATGGAACGATATAAGGCTACAAATGGGTGCCAAGAAGACATGTATGATGATCGTGTTTTATACTACAACGTTTGGAGCATATGTTCAACAGTCAAAGTTATGTTTAAAGCATGGTCGGAGTGTATGACCAACCCATAAAAGTGCGTTATAATAACTTTGTTGTGTTACCAATGGGTGCAAACAATTTGATACTGCAGTTTTAATCCACAGCATTGTGACACTTATGGTCATAAGAGGGCAGGTTTGATGGTCAAAAAGCTTGCTTTGAAACACACGGTTTCAAAACCATGTGAGGTGGCGAACGGAACCATATAAAACGTTGCATGGAGCCACATGTACGATGGCAGGTTTTCAATCCATAATAAACGTTCGCACCCAAATTTTGTGTTTAAAACCCTGAGCCAAACATCATAATAAACCTGTAATAGCATGCAAGCATGGCGCTAGTGGAGTCTTGAATTACGGTGAACGTTGGAGCGGATATATGATGGTCGAAGCTACGTCTAAAGCGTGCAATGGTTTCAACGTTCTTGTCAGCACTAATCGTGCTCCTTACCAACTTTTTCCTACCCACCGCCTGTTTGCCAATATGGAATAGCTCACCAACGAAGAAAGTTTCCCATGCAAAGTGCTACTTTCAGTAACCGCCCATATCTCAGTATTTCGTTGGAGGCGACAATGTTTGGTATTACCCAGCGTTGATTTAGCTGTGACAGCGTGAAAAGTGGCATGCAATTCCATCCTGGATGCATGCGCGTGGATTTAGCTGAGATTGCGTGGAATAATGGCAAGAGAAAATCCCGTCCAGAATGCATGCCCACAGATTCAGCTGCTTTTCATCGCTGCAGGATACAGATCTACCAGAAGAAGCAAAACGCTCATTTGGACGAGCACAACATTGATATCTAATCCCTGTTTCCTCATTGTGACAGTTTAGTCTCCTCGGGCCTTTTCCTCATGGCTTTGTCTTTACCATACATTGACTCACATGAGGTCTCTCTATGAAAGCTTCGATACGCAAAATTGGCACACGTGTTATTTGAACCTGGACGAGACATATGCTCCACATCAGGAGGGGCCTCTTCACAGCGTTTTCTCCCACAGGAATTCCAAGCTCTCGAATGTCAAAGTAGACAGTGGCCTTCAGGATATATCAGTTTACGATGTGTTAAAATTTATCGGCATCTGTAAAAGGCTCAGCAACTGCTGTAGCGCATGAATTAAAACATCCACCATTCGAACAGTGAGCCTGTCGAAGAAGCCCTGCAACGCTCACGGCCTTGGACCCCACAGATAAGGTCGCAATCTGAGTGCACTATGATGATGATCCGACTGTCTAAAATGAAGGAAACTGTCGCAATAATGGATAACGTGCTGCAACCAGGAGGGGAAGAATTTCGTTAAAGGCCTAATCAACCCTACCCATGGTCTGTCAAAACTCACCTCTTCCTCCAATTGCGAACAGATCATATGATAGAGGGACATGTCCATACATGAAGGCCACGCCTACCATTAAAGAAATACTGTGCTATCACACCACCATTAAAACAAAATGCAACGCAGATGCAAAGTTCGTGGAATGATTGGCGTAGGATCGTAAGTGAGGTCACAGTTCTCCTCGGTCAAGATACCTGAGATTCTCCGATTGAAGATGGCAAGTATTGCACCTCTAATGAATGGGAAAATGATGAGCATGAAATACCTACGGCGAACACTGAGAATGTGAATCAAGAGAACCTTGTGCGTGGGGAGAATGATAATCCCGACAGAGAAAGGGCACATATTCAGTAGTTGACCATACAGGGGTCTAAGTTATTACTTTCATTCTCACAATTGATTAAAATTCCCTTAGCATTATTATTATTCAATCTGTGACCTATGTTATTTTATTGCAGGAAGAACCTGTGGGTTTGCACCTTTTCAAAACAAGTACATCCTCATGAATCTCTGAAGAAAGCACTTTAAGTTCGAGAGCACCTAGCCACGTCCACCAAAAGAAGGCTACAAGTCACAGATCTGCCAAGGTCGCAGGTCGCACATCTACAGGTCTCAAGGTTGCATATCCTTGATTTCCGCCTTTTGCTACCCTGCGACCTAGCGACCTAGTCGCAAGGTTGCAAGGTCGCATATCTTCGGTTTTTTCGCCTCTTGCGACCCCATGACCTAGCGACCTAGTCGCAAGGTCGCAAGGTTGCATCTTTTCGGTTTTATGCATTTTTCGACCCCGCGACCCCACGACTAAGTCGCAAAGTCGCAAGGTCACAATCTCTCATTTTCTTACAACTTGCGACCCCGCGACCCAGTCAGGTCATAAGTCGCAACAACAACTCAGGTCGCAGGTCGCAAAACTCAGTCAGGTCGCAGGTCGCAGAACAGATTGGGTTGCAAGGCAGCCCAATGGTCAGGAAGATGAAAGGTCAAGGAAGCCCAAAGGGCAGGTTTTGCATGATAAATACTCCCTCGGGAGCTTGTAAACGGGGATCTTTTGTTTGGGACTCGAGTTGAATATATTGTATTACCAGAGGATTACACATTGAAACATGAATACAAGCATTTTGAGGAAACCCCTTTGTTGGATCTGATGTGTTTGGCTGTGCGAACACTAAGTGTATTTCTTGTACAATTTCAAATATCCTATGATTAATGAAGCTGCACTCTTAATGGCATCATTTATGCATCACGGCTATCTATGCTTGTGTTAATGATGTTCAGTTTGTCATTGCTCTCTTAATGGATGTTAATGACTTTTTTTATTAGCATTTCGTTTTATCTTTCAGGAAGTAAAGGGGCATCTCGCCATAAAGAACTATTTCTTTTGTGGTCAAAATACCTCACAAGCATAACCCCAAAGATGTGTTGCTAACGACACCTCTTCCGGCATGTATTCTTTATTAATTTTCTCGCTATGCATAGTGTTATATATGTGTTTAATGCATCAATCATATGTCTTGTATCAGTTGATTAGGTGTGTATCCACTGTTTTATAGAGTTTAAGCGAGACCCAAAGCAAAGGAGAAATCAGTGGTAGCCAGACCCACACCCCGGACGGGATCCCTATTCCAAACGGTTCAAGGTCTAATTGGGACCTTTTACCAGGGAGATCCTCTGCTGTTGGCCGGACAAATTTTCCCGTCAACAGGATTGGCGCTAGAAGGAGGGCCAGATGACAAGCTGAGCCCTTAGAGCCTGCATTTAATCTCATATCTGTAATGGCTCGTTCCCAAATCATTCTCCCCAGATGTTTGTCAGAGTTTTATGAGCCTGGATACTTCATCCCCGATGAACTTATGTATCACTTGTCCCAGTTAAAATTTGATGGTGAAAATGGGTTGTCCATAACACAACACTTTTTAGATTTCTGTGACTTTGGTGAGTGCTACGAAATTGATGATGAAGGTTTGATTTTTTTTCTTTTCTTCCTCACTCTCGAAGGTCGCGCTAAGCAATGGTGCCACACATTGCCGGAAGCTTCCATCCATTCATTGGAACAACTCGCCAATGAATTACAACAAGCTTTTCACAGGTATGATCTTCATAACGTTGTAATAAAGTTAAATGACATTAGAATGGAACCTCGAGAATCTTTAGATGAGTTCGCTATCAGATTCATTCATTTTTGTTTCGAGTTCCCTGAGAGAGATGTCGATTGGAAATGTTTGAGTGAACAGTTCAAGTATGTGATTCTATTTTCCCTTGAACAATTCTAGTTAGATCCTAGTGTTCCCTATAATGACCCGCAAGTTACTGGCTATTCAGATTTTGTCCCTAACACTTCGTTGCCCATCTTCGCGAGTCCAGACCACATTCAGACCTCCAAGGAGAGTGTTGTTATTTGTGATATTCTCACCCCTCCTCTTGACTTGTCGGGTAGTGGAGTTGTGACCTCGAAAGTTCTAAGCAAGGATAGACACTGGCAGGAGGATAAAGCCTACTGCACTACCTTTGAATATTTCATGCACCATGTCGAATCAGAGCTTGAAAACCCCAGTGGCTCATCATCTCTCTCAGTTCACGATACCTACCTCAAGCCCACTCAGTGTCTCCCTAGACACAAACCTAAATCTGATTTGCCTACTGATTTTGAATCGACTCCTACCCCGCATAAAGTTGATTCCCTTACAAGGTCGGCCAGATCATCGTTTTCTCTAAATAACACGGATGCACATGTTGAAAAGCCTTGTAGGGTTAACGCCCCTGCAATTCAATCTTTTCATTCATTATTCCCTGATTGGTTTCCCGATCCCGCCACACCAGTAATTTCTTTGAGACATTCAAAATTTCCTTATACTGGTATTGGCGACAATTTTGAGCACACAAATGGTGTTTCACAATCACAGTCCAAAATCGATGAATATTTTAAATCTAATCTGTTTCAATCAGAATCTTTAGACAGCCATAGGAGTGAATTCGTATCTGGGCAACTTCAAGATGTCCTCTTTATTGATCCATCCCAGTCGGTAGCTCTCGGGGAGCCTGACATGCCAGGTACCCAACTCGACCACATTGATGGTTGTAGCGATCACTCCTTATCTGAAAACATATTCAATCATATCGCTGAGGATTGTCACTCACATCTCTTTTCCGACCATATGGAGACACCAGAATTCGATGATTCTCTTTGGGAGGATTCAAGTACCCATCAGAAAGTCAAAGCGCTTCAGCTTCTGCCATCTGTTTCTGAGATGACGATCCCCAAATACCACGCTCCTCCCAGCATAACCGCGGTCAATCCACCCTACCCTGGCAAATCTAAAGAATCTAATATATCGATCTATCAATCTGTCAGCGCGCAAACATTTGACCAAACTGATACAAAGCCCACTGACATTTTGCAACTCACCACAATGCATGATCACATCCATTCGACTGTTGACCTCGCCCAACCATCAAAGTTGGGAAGTGCCCCGCTCGAAGGTCCGAAGTTTGTTCAAGGCGGTGAGGAATTTTAGGCTCCACTAAACGTGGATTCGGATCCCCATACCCTTGACCAAACCCAAAAGCAACCCCGGACTAGGGTTTTCGAAACTAGGGTTTCTACGATTGGATGCGCATGCATCTATAATTCGCCTGGCACTTGCTTATTGTTTCCATTCCATAAAACTGATGGTCCTCAACACCATGATGAGATCGCCGGTCAACTCGGCCAACCCTTTCCGGTTGACGTGCCTGAAAATAGGTAGTGGCTTACCCAGCACCCATCAGACCTAGGATTGTGCATGAATGATTATGTGTCATTGACAAATGTTGAGTTTCTAGAACATATTGCTGGTTATCAAGATGAGAATGGGACTCATCTTGCACAATCTATTCTGGCATGTTCTTTGGTAAGTATCTCTGATCATCTTGCCATGGCACCTGCTCCTCAGGTAAGTTTTGTTGTTGCTGCACTTTTTTGGATACTAGCTCTGATCTTGATCATTTTTGTTCTTGCAGGTCAGGAACTAATGCGGTGGCTGCACTGGAAAGTTGACTTTACATATCCCCACAGCATCATTGGTTAAACTAGGTTTTAGGTGTAGGCTAGCTAGAACCTGAAATAAAATTTTTAGTTCAAAGTTAATTAGGTTTGCTTGCTAAATTTTTTACTTTGTGATTTAAAACTGTGTTTTTTATTTTACGATTAATATCCTAGGCATCATCATGTTACAATTTTTTTGCACTCATTTCTTTTCCATTTTCTTGATGCTGCATAAATAATTACTGCTTGTATTGCGCCTCTTTCCCACCTACAACTGGTTAATCATTCTCCCACATGGCATGGCATTGCATCTTGAGCCTCGCCTATTACATTGCGTCTTATGCTCTCTCCCTCACATCATTTTTTTTCATATCACCTGCCACTTCGTGAGCCCTCATTGCAACCCTATCACCTTGCAGTCTTGTTTTGCCCCGATTGTTGAAACAATAACCCCATTGTTTTGCGTGAGGTTGCGGCGGCTAACTCAAGAGGCAGCTTTCTCTTAGGACCAGTCATCGAAGTCACATTCTCAACAAGATGCCTAAGAGTATAAGCTTATTATCTGGGGAGATACGAGCCGGTCGTTTGTGGGAGACCAAATGAGTTTGAAATGGCCCATACCCTTAAGCCTAAGCCTTGTGCCCAGCATAGTCTTGGACGTCTTAATTTTGTTTTGCACGCTTTTCCTATTGTGGTAGATGGGATGTGAAGGTTTGGCACAAGGGTAAACCCAAAATAGGATAGCTCTTAGTTTCTGTAAAACAAGAAACAACCTCTCTTGCTCGTAAAATAAGTCGGGATCCCTCATCCACCCATGAAAAATAAGTGCCACGAGCACATGAAAATAAGTGCTACAAGCACATGAAACAAATAAGGGTAAAGGATCGAGAAAGGCTTCCTGCACAGAGAGGTAATGCAATGACTCCGCCAGGGTACTGACCAGGGTCGTTGGCAGCAGAGCAACGTCTGTGATTTCGTGAAGTGACTCTGCCGGGGTACTATCCAGGCCTGCTGGCAGTGGAGCAACACCAAAGACTTACTTTAAAAAATCCTGAAAACAATAAACCCCCTGCCTTTCTCTTCACATCATCAACAAGCTACTGGTATCTGTGAGCTTTCTCTATGATGTGTTTCTGATTAGCGGGATTTAGTTGAGGCACAAGGATTAGGCATACCTGTAAAGGGCCAAAGTAACACAAAGGGGACCCCGCGGAAATTGTTCAATATTCCCTTGCATTACTATCAGGACTCAGAATTTTGTTGTGATACTGACAGAGATGCTGGATTCTACCAGTGGTTCACCATTTTTTGTAGCCGCTACAACACCACCCAAAATTTTGGGTATATTTAAAATTTCGGGTTCCCCCTCTGCTCGCCTAGGCGTTAAAGTCTTTCACCTGACTTGCAGTCAACGACATCCTGCCGACCTATCCCCAACCCCTCACGAGTTGTCTCATCACCATGACTTGATGTTGTTGCTGCAATCATGCCATATGTGGGAGGGATCATCTAGCGTACGCTCGAACATTCTTACCGTAGTCGCGCCATGTGTAATGAGATCGCCATGCATACGTTTCAATGGAAACATTTTGTGTATTGACGAGTAAAAGCCCTCTTGCTATAGGTCATTAAGCATGTTGCTTGAATACTTCTCTTAAGCTTGTTAGTTTCATGTGTTTTATTTGTGGTCATCATTATTGAAGAGTAATTATGATGTTGTAATATTCCACACAGGTCGACCCCACGGGTGACAAACTCCAAAATCTTGTCATGACATCGAGGGCAATAAAATTGAGCTCAGTAACAAAGCCAAGGTTCCGGAACAGGGGAGGAGCAGGAGCAAGTGACCAGTACTGTTAAAAGGAGGATGGTGTGATGCACGTTGATCAGAAAAGGAACCTTTTACCTCACTGATGCAAAAATCTTTCTTCACTAGTTCGCACTAGACGCTTTAAAGCGCTCCATTGGAAATGTTCATGTCCCGCATCATACCATCTCAATGTCGATGGGCGCACGCAAAGGAGCATATTTCGCCACTTCGATAACTCTAGTATAGCCCGGTGAAAAAAGCAGACTCAGAAGTTTTCTCTAGACAATGACCATCTCATTCGAGGCATTCTCGTGCCAGGTAGCAGTGTGAAAGCACGCATGTTGGTGTGGCAAGTGAAAGGTAGAGTTTTCAAATATGTGAGCGCATCTTTGAGAAGCAACATTTATGAATCCTAAGATACATACTGTGGCATTACTTAGGCTGCAAGGAATACATGTGGAGGAATGAAAAGGCCTTAAAACCCTCGTCTCCTTTGCTCTTTAAGTTGTCTATGTGAGACCACAAGAGACGGGGAGCCTCAAATTGAACCTAAAAGGCCATGTTTAAATGCATACACCTTTTGGTAGCCAGTCACATGGATTTATATGCACAGAGAATCTCCAGAACCACAAGATAAAAGGGTTTAATATTAAAAGGGCCATAAATATGGTTGGAGTAGCAGATTTCAACTCTCGACCTTTCAAAGAAAAAGCATTCATATTATGGGGTGGTGGCCTTGGCATAAAAAAAAATTTTATCTCTGTGCCCTAACAATCGGAGGAAAGGCAATGGTCAAGGCTGTATAATTAAAACTAAGGCACAGAAGGGATAAAGGACCTTATGGTTTCAAAACTATATGAAGTGGTGGACCGAGACTATATGAAAACATTACAAGTAAGCTTAAATTCTTCCATGGCGGATATAGCGATCTAGGCTTATTTTTAAAATAACCTTGGTGCATTGCAAATGAGCGCAAATGTCAATGATAAGTGTTCAAGCGGTCAAATTTTATGATTGAGCCACGTGGCAAATGGGCGCCGAGCAGACATACATAGTGACCATGTTTTATAGTAAAGGTGGGGCAGATATATTTTATGGTCCAACGTTCAATGTTGCATGGAGCCCAACGTTCAATAAGCCGAATGAAAATGTTTATACCTTTCAACGTTATCCATATACGTGGAGCGGAGTGCTGCAGCCACGTTCTAGTGGTGCAAGAACGCGTGAGATGGTGCAACGAAGCTACGTGGACACGTTGCATGGAAACCAACGTGCGATGGCAAGGTCTCAACTTACGTGGCATGTTATGACAACTATGGCGCGACATCGACAGTCTATGACCATGTTTTAAGCGGTGTAATAGCGTGTGTTTTCCCAACCATGCGACACGTGACATATGGACGTAAACAGTTCGATGGGCTCGAATGCTTCTATGCTGAAGTTTTTTTTATCACTGTTTCATTTCACAAGTCATGAGATCGAAATATTCGATAGTCTTGAGCAAATATATACATTTGGTGATCCAAAGTCTTGGTGCAAATTGCAATATTATTCAAACCATATAAGGTTAATGGAACGATATAAGGCTACAAATGGGCACCGAGCAGACATGTATGATGATCATGTTTTATACTACAGCGTTTGGAGCATATGTTTAACAGTCAAAGTTATGTTTAAAGCATGGTCGGAGTGTATGACCAACCCATAAAAGCGCGTTATAATAACTTTGTTGTGTTACCAATGGGTGCAAACGGTTTGATACTGCAGTTTTAATCCGCGGCATTGTGACACTTATGGTCATAAGAGGGCAGGTTTGATGGTCAAACAACTTGCGTTGAAACACACGGTTTCAAAACCATGTGAGGTGGTGAACGGAACCATATAAAACGTTGCATGGAGCCACATGTCCGATGGCAAGTTTTCAATCCATAATAAACGTTCGCACCCAAATTTTGTGTTTAAAACCCTGAGCCAAACATCATAATAAACTTGTAATAGCATGCAAGCATGGCGCCGGTGGAGTCTTGAATTACGGTGAACGTTGGAGCGAATATATGATGGTCGAAGTTACGTCTAAAGCATGCAATGGTTTCAACGTTCTTGTCAGCACTAATCGTGCTCCTTACCAGCTGTTTCCTGCCCGCCGCCTGTTCGCCAATATGGAATATCTCACCGAGGAAGAAAGTTTCCCATGCAAAGCGCTGCTTTCAGTAACTGCCCATATCTCAGTATTTCGGTGGAGGGGAGAGTGTTTGGTATTACCCAGTGTTGATTTAGCTGTGACAGCGTGAAAAGTGGCTTGCAATTCCATCTTGGATGCATGCACATGGAATAATGGCAACAAAATCCCATCCAGAATGAATGCCCACGGATTCAGCTACATCGGCTTGGTCATTGCTGCAGGATACAGATCCGCAAGAAAAAGAAAAATGCTCATTTGAACGAGCACAACGTTGATATCTAATCCATGTTTCCTCCATTGTGACGATTTAGTCTCCTCAAGCCTTTTCCTCATGGCTTTGTCTTTACCATACATCGACTCACATGAGGTCTCTATATGATAGCTTCGTTACGCAAAATTGGCACACGTGTTATTTGAACACAGACGAGACATACGCTCCACATCGGGGAGGGGCCTCTTCAAGCGTTTTCTCCACGGAATTCCAAGCTCTTGAATGTCCAAAGAAGATGGTGACGCGGGATATATCGGTTTACGATGTGTTAAAATTTATCGGCATCTATAAAAGGCTCGGCGAGCACGCCGGGTGCATGAATTAAAACATCCACCATTCGAGCAGTGAACTGTCGAAGAAGCCCTTGCAACGCTCACGGCCTTGGACCCCACGGATAAGGTCACAATGCGAGTACTACGATGATGATCCATTTGTCTAAAATGAAGGAAACTATCGCAATAATGGATAACGTGTTGCGACCGGGAGGGAAGAATTTCGTGAAAGGCCTAATCAACCCTACCCATGGTCTGTCAAAACTCGCCTCTTCCTCCATTGCGACCGGATCATATGATAGAGGGACATGTCCATACATGAAGGCCATGCCTACCATTAAAGAAATATTGTCTTTGTTACACCACCATTAAATAAAATGCAACGGATACAAGTTCGTGGAATGAGCGCGTAGGATCGTAAGTGAGATCACAGTTCTCTCGGTCAAGATACACGAGATTCTCCAATTGAAGATGGCAAGTATTTCTCCCTCTAATGAATGGGAAAACGATGAGCATGAAATACCTACGGCAAACACGAGAATGTGAATGAAGAGAACCTTGTGCGTGGGGAGAATGATAATCCCAACGAGAGAAAGGGCACGAGATTCGGTAGTTGACCATACGGGGGTCTAAGTTATTACTTTAATTCTCACAATTGATTAAAATGCCCTTAGCATTATTATTATTCAATGCGCGACCTATGTTATTTTATTACGGGAAAAACCTGTGGGTTTGCACAAAAAGCAAAGGTTTTCCCCCGGCCAACGGCGGGACCTTTTCAAAGCAAGTACATCCTCATGAATCTCGAAGAAAGCACTTTAAGTTCGAGAGCACAGCCGATACACCCAGAAAGAAGGCTACAAGTCGCGGATACATGAGTCACGGTCGCACATACGCCAGGTCTCAAGGTCGCATATCCTCGGTTACGCCTTTTGCGACCTGTGACCTAGGCCTAGTCGCGAGGTCGCAATGTCACATATCTTGGAGTTTTTCCGCCTCTTGCGACCCGCGACCCGGTCGGTCGCGGGCCGCAACAACGGCTCGGGTCGCGGGTCGCAAAACTCGGTCGAGGTCGCGGTCACGGAAACGGTAGGTCACAAGGCGGCCCAACGGTCGGGAAGATGAAAATTCGAGAAGCCCAAAGGGCGGAGTTTTTGCATGATAAATACTCCCTTGGGAGCTTATGTGAGGATCTTTTGTTTGGGACTCGAGTTGAATATATTGTATTACCGGAAGGATTACACATTGAAACATGAATACAAGCATTTTTAGGAAACCCCTTTGTTGGATACGATGTGTTTATGTTTGTGCGAAGACAACATGTGTATTTTCTATTGTACAATTTCAAATATCCTATGATTAATTAAGAGTTTGCACTCTTAATGGCATCATTTTATGCATCACGGCTATACGTGCTTGTGTTAATGATGTTCGAGTTTTCATTGCTCTCTTAATGGATGTTAATGACTTTGTTTATTAGCATTTCATTTTTATCTTTCGGAAGTAAAGGGGCATCTCGCCATAAAGAACTATTTCTTTTGTGGTCAAAATACCTCACAAGAATAACCCCAAAGATGTGTTTCTAACGACACCTCTTTCGGCGTGTATGCTTTATTAATTTTCTCGCTATGCATAGTGTTATGTACGTGTTTAATGCATCAATCATATGTCTTGTATCGGTTGATTAGGTGTGTATCCACTATTTTATAGAGTTTAAGCGAGACTCAAATCAAGAGAAATCGGTGGTATGGGACCCACGGCCGGACGGGATCCCCATATTCCAAACGGTTCGAGTCTAGTGGGACCTTTTACCGGGGAGATCCCCTATCTTGTTGGCCGAAACGGATTTTCCTGTCGATAGGTTCAAACATACATATGGTAAATGAGAGAGGGATTAAACCTTGATCAAATCAGGGTCTACGATCAACCTTTTATACATCATTGCTAGGAAATGAATGGAGACATGAAATTTGTCCCTGCATATAACAATATTCCAATTGACTATGCAGTCCCAGAGATGGTTTCTAAATATGATAATTCAATATGGTATTTTGGAGCATGACAAGAGTTATTATGAATATCTCATCATGGTACTTCTGACACTATATTCTACAAGGACTTCTAATCCTATTATAGTTCCCGAATCATAGCATTATAGGACCACTCTTACAAACAAATACCTGGAGTCATTTTTATTAGATAGAAACCTATAGAGGGAAATCGTCATCTGTATGGGCACTTTCATGTAAAGAAATGGAAATTCAATAAGATGATGATCCGTCATCTATATGATTTGTGCATGATGATTTAGGTTTTTGCTGTGTATTTGGTTTGGAACTTGTGAAAGAATCCTTAATTTATTATGTATGTTACTGTGTAGTTGGTCACAAGTTTGTCTTCTATAGTCAGAGAATGTAGACACATGGAGGTGAATCAAATGGAATTGTGTTTGATTGTTTATTTATTCTATGTGCATGAATTTATTTCATTATGATATGACACTTGATTATCTGAATTGATGTGCTAGATAAAATTTGTGGTTTGTTGAATCTACTTCTTTTGGAAAGCAGCCAAAGAAAACCAAAAAAGTTTCTCTCCTTTTGGGCTGTGGAGGCTAGGGGAGATTTAATTTAGGCTCAATTGTCTAGTGCATCCCTTTAATCAACATGTTTATTGGAGGACCCTTAATACTCTTCTAAAACTTATTTGAAGGAGCTACTATAATTTATATGTAGGTAAAATTTATAATTGTTAGTACACGTGTCATATAAAAATGTATTCGAATTATAATACAGGAATTGACCTTGTACATTGATAAAGTTTCTTAATGGTGATGTTAAATTTTTATAATTGACTTGTCTAGCTGCTTTCGCTATCTATTCAACAATAGGGTCTTTACTATAATTTCTTTTAAATTTATTGGCTGCTTTCCCTGTCTGTTCAACAATAGGGTCTTTACTAATGAACACACATAAAATAGCACCAGCACAAGATGATATTCCAATGCTGCCAAAGGATGCATACTTCTGTATCTGTATCTGATATTCCTGATAGTGTTTACAACCATAAGAAGTGTTTTTGATGATTTTTTAGAATCTGCTAGCATATTTTGACATTTATGCAGATATTTGGCTCAGATTCATACACCATATACACATTGGTGAGAACAGAAATAATCAACCCTCGATCCACCAAAGCACCACTTCTATGATCCCATATTGATGGCCATCATCTGTCCCTAGGGTTGCAGAAAATACAAATGAGAAACAATGTACTCATTTCCAGGGAAAACAGACTGCACAGTCTGCCAGCTAACATCAGTGAAATTTACTGGAACCACAGTATCTAAAGATAAAGAGTTAATAGTAGCAGTGGTCAAATGAACTGGAGAAGTAAAAGCAGCTGGTTTTCTTCTGTGATTCTTGCAAGAAAGTAGTTTAGCAATTTGCAACTGAGTATTCATGATAATCTCAGTTCGTCTAAGATCTAATTCTGCTCGCTTTTCCTTAGATTCAACACGCAACCTTTCAGCATCTTTATAAATATCCATCTTCGTGTGTTGCAGCTTTAAGATGGAGTCTGCAAATGATTTAATACTTGAAGCAACAAAATCATGACTCCTATTTCCAAATTTGCCCTTATTTGGACGAGTTTCTTTTGGTCTAAGGTTGTGTCCAAGAAAATGATTAGGGATACAGCTAGCTACAAGTCTGCATCCAGGGGCACTGGTATCACTTTCAGGAAGTATACTAGGAAAATTCTCATTTGTTTGCAATAACTGGTTTGAGACGTCCTTCTCACGCTGGCAGAAAAGCATGCTAGCAGATAGATACAGGGCATCGATCCAGTCAGTGGTGTAATTGGAAACATCAATGCAGCTCCAGTTACTCCAACATCAATCAAATTGCATCTGCATCCGCTGAATCTACTTACATATCGATCACTCAGAAGGTACAGGGTTTAATATTAAATCCATTGTACATTCCTATTTCCCTGAATTGTATCCTATCATGGTATTCTTGGGCCAGCCCTAGATCTTTCCTTTAGCTTAAAGCAGTGATGGAATTGGAACTTCAATGGCAGGTCTTACTCTAGCATCAATAGTATTGCATCTGCCAGAATTGCAAAGCCGTCGATAACCCCCTCTACTGGACACACACCGTCAGAGTCTAGGCAGGCAGCACATGTGATCAAATTATCTCAGCTTCAGTGTTTATTAACGCCTATGAAAGGAAAGGGAAGGGAGCCACAGAAGTGGGGAGCATAGTAAAAGGAGTAGTGGCATGCGAAATAGATTTGCGTTTTCTCTTCGACTATAAGGTTTGATTCTTGGTCACTCATATCTTTCGCCAATGCTTCTTTCTCTCTCGAAACAGTGAATAATCAATGTAGCAGAGCAAGTCTTTAGTTTGACTCTACAGAGATCTGTCTGCCATCTGCCACTCATTCATGTGATTGGAGATTATCTGCTGGCTGCCGCTCATTCACGCATGGAATCTTGCTGTGAAAGCACATGGACGAGAGTTGTGGGTTTTCAAGTAAAGTGTTTGTCATAACTCCTCAACGAGTACCGATTATCAGGTCTGCTTTGGGCCCTGGTCCATGTTGTTGGCACTAGTACATATCTCTGGTCTGTTTTCTCCTCGATGATGAGATATTCTTCAAGATCTCTTATGGAAGTGCAGGGATCAGTCTTCAGCAGTGTTATTTTTCTTTCAAGATGCAAATCTTCGTTAATGATGTCAACACCATGACACTTGAATCCCCAGGAACCCTACCATAGCAACAGGATCAATCGTAGGTGACTACGCCATCATGACCTCCTACCGACATAAGCATAGGTGTCGAAGACTTCTTTCAAATATTGTCGGAACCGTCACCTTTGCCCGATTATGGATTTCGATGCGACAACAGGGATTTTCAAGAACTATTTAGAATATTGGAAACCCTTGAATCCTCTAACCAGGCACTAAAAAGAGAGATCGATGAACTTAGGAACATAGTAGTTGTAATGGAAGGTGACAATGGTTCACTGAAGTAGTTTTTGATGGATAACAAGGAGTAGCTAGTTCACCACCACCCCTCTAACGACACTCTACACGCTAAAATTCTCAATCTGAAAAGCAAATAGGAGGATATCAAAGCTCACCAAGAGGCCTTTAAACAAGAAACAGAAACATGCATCAACTCATGGGCATAGGTTGCTAGAGGAAGGGATACCCCCTCGCTCCCCCTTTAGCCACAGTTGAGGAGGTGGTACAATCTAAACTCATGGAAGAATGCACTAGACAAGTGTGAGGATTGATCCTCAAAGTGAGAGGGCTTTCTTTGCCTCTCACATCCTCAGACCCCATGGTGGTTGGGACCCTGTTCCTCAATGAAAAACTAGATCTCCAGGATGTGACCCTTGATAGGGCTTGGCTTGGGTATGATTCCACTCTCTTTCTCTGGTTCAGGTTGGTAGCTGATCACATTCAGGCTCTTAGAGCTAAGCGAAAACTATTCTCACTTCCTAGTAAGATCTTCCTTGATGAAGATCTCACTAAAACACAGGTTGTTGATCTCAAATGCTCGAGGGAGTTGGTTATAGCAACACGCTAGGAAGGGAAATGGGCAGTTATCAGGAACCTCAAAGCAGTGATTCGGGACACTTTTCCACCTAGGTGGAAGCCCCATTTCGGGTCCTCCAAATGATAGGCTCGTTAGGGGAGGAAACAAGGGGCTTCCATTTCCGTCAGTTGTTGGAATGAGAATCGGTCTTTTTGGGCATCGCCAGGTCTATTATATGATGCTCTTCGACTGTCGAGTATTTTATTGATCATCGAGACACATGAGAGCCCTTTTCGACCTCTCCCAGACATTACAGGTTACCATAAGTTCTCAGATTATAGGCAGGAGATGAGGAGTTCCAATGGTATCAGAGGTTTTGGGGGTGTTTCTTGCATCATCAGAGATTCCTATTAGAGAAAGATTTCCTTGGTGGTTGCGGATGAGTTTGTGAGGTTTATTTGGGTTTGGGTTCGAGGGGTCTCTCCTCTCCCCATGGACACTTACATTATTGTTTATTACTTCCCTCCTGCTTTTTCATCATATTCCATTCATAATGGACCTGGCAGGGACTGCTTTGTCAATTTGTATGTCAGCATAGCCCATTATTCAACATTTGGGGAGGTTATTCTTCTAGGTGACCTCAACTCCCACACTAGAGCCCTCCAGATCCCTCTTCACAATGGTTTGAGGATTTTTATTGCATCTAGGAGATCGACCTAGAGTCAGTGGGATTTCACAAGATTTATGATGATGCGTTGGGGCCCCTTACTGCCTATGATCGACATCTTTTACACTTGGGTGAATCTCAAGAGCTGTTGATTCTTAAAGGCCTCCTGCATTTTCGAAACTCCCGCTTTTTCACATGTCAACCTCATGGTGGAGGAGCAGGCGTTGTTGATTATGTCCTCTCTAGCCAGAACCTCCTCCCCTTCATTCATCACTTTTTTTTTCCCCCATCCCCTTAGCTGACCATGCTCCTCTTTCTTTCTCTCTTCGTGCTGACAATCCCACCTCCCCCAAAGGGCTCACCACATACTAATTTTCATTTTGATGATGGTGACCCAGACATCTTCTCTTCCCACCTTCACTAGATAATCCTTTCCATGGACAAATTATCACTATTTGACTCCGTATCGACCAAGTACAACTGTCTCTCATCCATCAGTTTGGATGTTACCCTTAAGTCCTACCCCCACTCTCGTCATCCCACTTCCACCTCTCATAAACCCAAATATTTCCATATGAATCGATGGTATGATGAGGAATGCAAAGCTCTTCACCGCCAGCTTCGACATGCATTCATCCATACTCACCCCTCCTACCCCAATATCAAAGCCTTATATCGTCGCCTCCTCCGTCGCAAGAAACATCTCTTTTTCTCCCAGAGAAGACGTGACTTGTGTATCTCTCTTGCTCACTCCCCTAAAAACTTCTGGTGTACTGTCCTCCCCTGCCACTCTCCCCTCCCCTCCAACCTTAACCCCCAACCCATGTTATCCCATGTGTACACCCTCTTTGACATCCCAGGGCAACCCCAGATTCAAGTGACCTCTCCGCGCTCTTTAGGTTTCATATTCTATGATAGTGACATAAGAGAGGCCATTTGGGTGATGAACATCAACAAAGAAGCAAATGAGGATTTTTTCCAGGCAGAGTTCCTTAAACATGGTCTTCGTGCTCTAGTTCCCTACTTGGTTGATCTCTTCAACCATGTGGTCTATACAGGTTTCCCATCAACATGGTCTCAGCACATCATTCACCTGATACACAAATCGAGGCCCAGCTCAGATCCCAACAATTATAGGACTATCATGGTGGGCCACACTTTCTCCAAACTATATACTACATCCCTCCACCTCCAAATATCCAAGGATATTGAGCGGAAACAACTTAGAGCTAGAGGACAAGCTAGATTTCGACCTGAGCACCAGACTATTGACCACATCCTTACACTTACGGCCATCATTGAGGAGGCATGACATCACTCTTCAAAAGTCTATTGTTGTTTTGTAGACTTTCAAAAAGCTTTTGACTCGGTCCCTAGAGAAACATTATTCCAGAGACTCAGAGATATTGGCATCTTAGAGACCCTCTTGTCAACCATGATGCACTTATATGAGTCGGTCCTTGGTCATCTACACATAGTACATGGGCTATCAGATTTTATCCAGAGCACTATTGGAGTAAAACAAGGTTTTCCCTTATCCCCCACACTATTTGGGATCTATATTGACGAGTTGGAGTCCTTCTTGCGTGAACACATCCAGGACGGTGATGGTTGCCTTCTACATCATGTATTGATTTCTATCTTGTTGTTTGCAAATGATGTAGTCCTTCTAGCCCCATCCCCTGATGGATTGCAGAGGCAGTTGGATACCCTAACCCGTTTTAGTGATCTTCGACAGTTGATGGTTAACCTAGGTAAAACCAAGGTTATTATCTTCAACACTGTTAGCACTCAAATCTACCTCAGGCTGAAATGAAGTAAAACTCAAGGCTACATCAAACCACGCTCAGCCTCGTAGCTAGCCCTACGAGGACAGGAGAGGGCTCTCTCCGTCAATCTCGAGAAAATGAGCAATAGGATGCGAGATGACTTACAATAAGAACTGATTTTAGGCTAGTAAAGAGATAGGTATGTTTGATTTTTGGTTTTTTGGGTTTTCGCTGGAGTAATGGGAAAACAGATTTTGGGTCCAGGGATAAGGTCAGACCTTTGCAGAGTTCAAGCTGGGGCGAGGTAGGTGATGATCTTGATGCTTTGAATTGGATATATGGATAGATTAGACCGACGAGGAGCTGAAGAGGGCAAAGAAGAACTTGGATCCTCTCCAAACAGCTGAAAACATATAGAACTAACTGAATTCAAAGGCCAAGCACTGTAAACAATGGATTCAACCTTATTCACTCATTCAATTTAGTTCATAAGCATAATGAAAGGATGGCATACATTAAACATGAAGAAACTTACAGTAAACAAAGAAGAAACACCATCAAGAATAGAACACCACAAGGATCCCAACAAGTGCCGCAAAACCCCTGATCTTTCCTTAGCCAAAATATGAAAAGTATGTACAATGATATCAAAAGTATCCCAAGAGTCCAACCTGTAGAATGCCTCAGAAATTACAATATATAGATCACTCTAACCCCTTTCCCCACCTCTAGGGGTCGAATTCCCTCTTCGGGGATCAGTTTCAACCAATTCTAATCATGGAACTACAATCTAGGCAGCTAACAACTTGCCTCTAAAAGAGTGGAAACTGATCCATTACATGATTTTTTACCCTTTTGAGAGTGAATCTTCTAGAATAGATAAAAATAAGCCAAAGTTACATGTCAAACATGAATTTACATCATAAAAACCCAAAAATTCCATTCATAAGCAAAACTGGTCCATACTAGGCGAAAATCTGAGCTGGCAGCTGAAAATTCAGGAAAAATTTAAGTGGGTCGCTCTTGAGCCGAGTGGGTCGCGCGTTTTCCAGCCTGAATTTGAGGTACTTTCCGGCATCCAAATTGAGCTCATGATAGCTCGTTGGAAAGCCCTAGATGTTGACTATCCAACCCAAGTGGAATTTCTGAATTTGGAGCTCATTTGACCCTCCAAAACCGCATTCTCCCAGAGGTACTTCCTGCTGGTGCAAAAGGTGGCAGCAAGGTGGTTTTCATGGTGTTTTTGAGCTCTTTGACCATCCAGATTTTGATGAAATGCTAAGTTGACTTCTGAGGATGCATAACTAACCATGAAAAATCCAAAAATGCAAAAATTTCCTCCAGCAAGTGTCCCAAAAAAAAGTGAGCGCATGAGTGCGCGACCCGCTTAACTGAAAAACCTGTTTTTTGACCCAAAAATTTGAAAATGACAAAATTTTCTCCGAATTTGCTCAAATTCGGAGTGAAGACCCTCCATCATGTATCTTGCTCAGTCAATGAAGCCTCGGCCAAAATCCGGAGTGGATCAGGCCTCTTCCGCCGTTTTAGTGCTTTGCGCAACCTCCTCTTCATGATCTTCATTCTCGCTTTGCAGACATGCATGCGAGCCCAATAATGGCCTTTCATGTGACGAAACATGTCTTTGTTTCTATCATGATCCTGTGAATGTACCTACGCTGATGAAGAAGGCGAGACCCCTTCCACGCCATGTGGAGATAGTACTCGCGTTGCTGATGAAGTCAACGAGACCCCTTCCACCCCATGTGGAGATAGTACTCGTCGTGATGCTGCAAACAAAGCTCTGTGGCCTCTCTGATATGCTACCACTACTGGTGCACTGCTATGCTCCATCTCAGTGCATCAACCTCAACGATTGAGTCACTGTTCGACTCCTGCTCCTACACTGACTCTGTCTCTGACATGGCCTGGAACAAGATATTGGCACTATGTATACTGATATAGATGCAGTGAAAGAAAAGTTATAATGTATGTTCAACACCCAATAGATATCACCCACTGCCAAAGTATCATAGGAGAACAAAATTACAATGAAGATGGCTCTGTTTTAGTGGCATGAAAACTATCACTGCTTTGACCATAAGTGAGTTTCACAAATGAATGCCAGCTGCAAAGTATGGGGCAAGCTTTTGGTAATGATGGGCAAAGTTTGTCAAAGAAGCAAACAAGTAGAGGACTGTGTTTATGAACTGGAGAACAGGGAGAAGACCATGACCATAGTGACACAAATTACTATCACAATGGTAATATAATGATAACAACAACAATGGTGATATTATGGTAATGAGGGCTATAGATTAGTCGACATAAGACTGTGCAAAATATGAAAGAGCATGAACAGCAGCGACAAGATGATAACTGAAAGTGTGAGGATCATCTATACAACGTGCTAGGGTGTGAAAATCTCCACCATTTGAAGGTTTTCAAATTTTCCACAAAACTGCCCATACAATTTCAAAACCCTTGAGAAATCATTTGCATGGTGAATGTAGGGTTTTCTCCAAGCATGGCTTATTGCCCAACATCAATAATATCATAATCATGCTAAAAATCCATTGAACAATGATTAAAACCTACTTGCAAGTTGTTGGAGTCAACTTGAATCAAAACTGGGTACAAAACACAAATTTCTGGGCTTTTTTGTTTAAGTGGGTCGCTCCCCCCAAGTGGGTCGCTCCCATTCATTTTTACACTGGCTGAAATGCTCAAGTGGGTCGCTCCCCTCAAGTGGGTCGCTCTTCCCTCTTGCCACATAGTGCATTTTTCGGGAAGCTTTTTGAGGCCTTCCCGGTGTCCAAATTAAGCGTGTGATAGCTCGTTGGAAAGCTATTGGAGTATAATTTCCAAAACAAGTGGAATTATGCAATTTGGATTTCATTTACCCTGTCAAAAATCAAATCTCCCAACACTAGTCAAAATGAGCAGAATGAGGCTGCCTCAAGGCAGAGTGCTGTTGCAGTCAACTTTTGAAGGTCTTCCTCAACTCCAAATTGAGCTCATGATAGCTCATTGGAAAGGTATTTCTGTCTAGTTATCATTTGACTCATCATGCAAGTCATTTGGCCAACCATGCTAGGATAAAACTTGATTTTCCCAAGGTCACTTCAGAGGTGCATTCAATTCTCCTGAGGCGACGGTATTTTTGACATTTCTCTAAAACCATGATACCTATGTAAAAAGTGAAGGAGGTTTTTCTTCCTTGGTATGTTGTGGAAAAAAACCTCTCTCAGGTTTCCAAAATTCATTTTTTTTTGCTCTGAAACATCTTTTGAGTGAAACTTATCCCGATGTGTGAAACAAGGGATTTTGTCGAAATGAAGCGAAATGAAGGGGATAAGGGGCTTCTAAATTCTTAGGGAAATTTTGGGAAGTAGGGAGGGATGTTAGGAAGCAGGGGGAAGTGGAATCACAGAGATTGAGTGAGGGGAAGGGGTCCAAAAGGGAAAAACACAGGCCTAGCCTAGAAAATTGCCAAGTTGTGGCTAGAAACTAGGGTTTGTGCAAAAATGAGGAATTTGGGGGATATCAGTGATGGGAAGTGTTTAATAAGGTATATTAAGGATAGGGGAAGGTGTGTGAACATCAGGATACAAGTTTTTCGGATGATTTGACTATCCCAGAGAAATTACCTCCAAAACCCTAGGAGAGGGAAATGGACCTTACCTAGGCACAGCTGAAACATGAACAAGGTGTAAAATGACTCAATGGAACTTGACATGATGACGAAAACCCTCTGAATGATGGTACACTCAGCTGAATGGTGACATGGAATGACATTTGGACAACTTTGGAAGGAGTGAAAGCAAACCCTAGACCTAATGCCTAGTGACCAAATTTTGCTTGAAGACTCATTGAAACGACAAAATTTGACCTTGACACTTTAAAATCACTTTGAAAGAGCATGTTTGATCACTGGAGGAAGGCTACAAAGGCTGACTCTAACATTGGCTCCAATGGGGATGGTGGCTCCATGGAGATGCCAAGAACGGCAGATCTCTGGGGGAGTCAGACAGTGCCTTCATCCATTGGGCGATGGAATCATTATTTGAACGGATAACACAAAACCTTTGACACATTTATTGAATGAAAACTTGACTGAAAACTGACTGAACTTGACTCAAACCGACTCGATGGCAAACTGAAATAACTTGAAAAAACTGACTCAACAGACCAAACACAAATGACTCATGACTGACTTAAAACAAAACTTTACAAAGCTTTTGGAAAAAAGGCAGCAGTCCATCAAGATTTGGAATCATGATGACAACCACCTGCATACCAATGAAATATGTACAATCATGTATAGTGGGATTTCCAATGTAACCAAACCAGCAGATGCCCTCTTGACTGATTCTCCCGATCAGATCTCCTGGTCAACAATACAAACTGATAACTGGGCATCCAAAAACATAGCTGACCATGATCTCCTTCATCACTGAATACTGCAATACTCACCTTCACTGCTGACTGTAACAAATCTGCCATTGGATCCTGAAAAACATGAAGATTTACCTCCTGCTGAAAGAACATGGTGTCCTTTTCTCCTGCTTCTAATTCTGATCTTCTTTCATCATGTACTTCAGTAACAATATGTTCCTGGGCTTCAAAAAACTCTGAACAGGTAGATGAGCAAATCTCTTCTTGAGAAAACATTTCAACACATGAGACATATGAAGAAAATGAAAGGCAATCCGGAATGTTTTGATCTTTTGTACTCTGAAAATATGATAGGTCATCTTCATATGATAGGACAGCCGGATTTTCATTACAGTCATCAATCATAAGGAAAGAAACTTCAGCTGATTCTTGATGCTCAAACATGATATCTCTATCATCTATCATAAATTCATCCAAAGGAGTTGTTTCACTTACTTGAATGAAGATCTCATCTCGTTGTTCATGAACTGACTGAATTACCTCTTCATGCAGGCTGTGTTCTAATGAACTGAAAACATTTGAGTCCATACCTTTGTCTTCTTCACTGCAGATGAACTCAACAACAAAGTTCTCCTTTTCAGGATTCAGCACAAGGTATTCTTGGTCATTATAATTTGAATCTGGATCTGATATGACTGAGTGGACATTATCACAATCTGCATTTGAAACTTGAATTTCTGGCATGCTGTCTTCTTCTATGGGCAGATCTGAAACAGACTCTTCTCTTTCATCACTTTCAGCCATATAGACATCTTCAACCTGCTGATCTATAAAGCTGCTTACAGGACTGTCATCCATTTCAGAAAAGGAAGAAGTTCCACCATCACTTTCTTTACCATGTGCACACTGCAGATCTGTGTTAACTTGAGCTGGAACATGACTTTTCAATAGCTGATCTATCTCATCTTCAGACAGAGGAGATAATGCCCTTTGTTTTCTTTGGCTCAAACAGTGATTGTCTTCATTGATTTCAAGTGAAGGAGTATACAAATTTTCCTCATACTGCTGATCCATTTCATATAATTCCCGTTCACTGTCAACATGCAAAATGGCTTCATTTTCCACCACACTAAGATCTTGATCCTGCTGCAAATTTTCATGATCTTCTGTATGTTGCTGAAATGGATTTTCATATAGGGATTCCATAATCTCATCATCCATGAAATTATCATCTTCATAATATTTCTCAAGGCTTTCAATAAAAGTAGAAGCATGTTTGCAACAGTCATGAACTAAATTTAATGATGGATAAGATACTTGATATCTTTCAATGAACAGGACATGAAAATCCTTTAAACAATAAATACAGGCCAGCGGCAAATTTTCATACCAAGATTGGGCTTCACCTTCCAGAGTGGCCAGGAATATCTTCATCAAACAATCTTTAGGAAAATCCACCTTCAACTTGCGAATATGCATGTGAAATCTAACCAGATGTAAAGCAGCATCTTTCTTACCATTATCGTTAAACGTAGGCAGATTCCTTGACCAATCTACCTTGGGCATCTTATTCGGAAAACCTGGAATGTGATCTCGGCTCATGGGAGCGTACCTTCTTATGATTCGGTCCATCTTGAAAATCTCACAGCTACTGATCTCCCTGCAGTGAAGTCACCATGAAGCATTGATTTCTGGATTTGTTCAGTGAATGAAGTCACCAGGTGAATGATTTCAGCCTTGCGATGTCTGACCGTTGTTCACCATCAACGATCAGATCTGAACTTGATACACGTACTGGGGCAATTTACAAGTTAAGTGCTACGATTACAAGTTAAACTGGAGATCGACTGAAGCAGCTTTTATCTACTTCGCTGATGCATAGCAACAGCGTTTCGAAGGCTACCTGGCATGTCTTCAGACTCCGTCTATAACAAGCAAACGTTTTGAGTTTCTCCCCAGTATGGTCGCCACTATGTTAGCACTCAAATCTACCTCAGGCTGAAATGAAGTAAAACTCAAGGCTACATCAAACCACGCTCAGCCTCGTAGCTAGCCCTACGAGGACAGGAGAGGGCTCTCTCCGTCAATCTCGAGAAAATGAGCAATAGGATGCGAGATGACTTACAATAAGAACTGATTTTAGGCTAGTAAAGAGATAGGTATGTTTGATTTTTTGGTTTTTGGGTTTTCGTTGGAGAAATGGGAAAACAGATTTTGGGTCCGGGGATAAGGTCAGACCTTTGCAGATTTCGAGTTGGGGCGAGGTAGGTGAATGTCTTGATGCTTTTGATTGGATATATGGACATATTAGACCGACGAGGAGCTGTTCCCCAGTGGAGTCACCACTATGTTAGCGCTCAAATCTACCTCAGGCTGAAATGAAGTAAAACTCAAGGCTACATCAAACCACGCTCAGCCTCGTAGCTAGCCCTACGAGGACAGGAGAGGGCTCTCTCCGTCAATCTCGAGAAAATAAGCAATAGAATGCGAGATGACTTACAATAAGAACTAATTTTAGGCTAGTAAAGAGATAGGTATGTTTGATTTTTGGTTTTTTGGGTTTTCGCTGGAGAAATGGAAAAACAAATTTTGGGTCCGGGGATAAGGTCAGACCTTTGCAGAGTTCAAGCTGGGGCGAGGTAGGTGATGATCTTGATGCTTTAAATTGGATATATGGATATATTAGACCGACGAGGAGCTGAAGAGGGCAAAGAAGAACTTGGATCCTCTCCAAACAGCTGAAAACATATAGAACTAACTGAATTCAAAGGCCAAGCACTGTAAACAATGGATTCAACCTTATTCACTCATTCAATTTAGTTCGGAAGCATAATGAAAGGATGGCATACATTAAACATGAAGAAACTTACAGTAAACAAAGAAGAAACACCATCAAGAACAGAACACCACAAGGATCCCAACAGGTGCCGCAAAACCCCTGATCTTTCCTTAGCCAAAATATGAAAAATATGTACAATGATATCAAAAGTCTCCCAAGAGTCCAACCTGTAGAATGCCTCAGAAATTACAATATATAGATCACTCTAACACCTTTCCCAACCTCTAGGGGTCGAATTCCCTCTTCAGGGATCAGTTTCAACTAATTCTAATCATGGAACTACAATCTAGGCAGCTAACAACTTGCCTCTAAAAGAGTGGAAACTGATCCATTACATGATTTTTTACCCTTTTGAGAGTGAATCTTCTAGAATAGATAAAAATAAGCCAAATTTACATGTCAAACATGAATTTACATCATAAAAACCCAAAAATTCCATCCACAAGCAAAACTGGTCCATACTAGGCGAAAAACTGAGCTGGCAGCTGAAAATTCAGGAAAAAATTCAAGTGGGTCGCTCTTGAGCCGAGTGGGTCGCTCATTTTCCAGCCTGAATTTGAGGTACTTCCCGGCATCCAAATTGAGCTCATGATAGCTCGTTGGAAAGCCCTGGATGTTGAATATCCAACCCAAGTGGAATTTCTGAATTTGGAGCTCATTTGACCCTCCAAAACCTCATTCTCCCAGAGGTACTCCCTGCTGGTGCAAAAGGTGGCAGCAAGGTGGTTTTCATGGTGTTTTTGAGCTTTTTGACCATCCATATTTTGATGAAATGCTAAGTTGACTTCAGAGGATGCATAAATAACCATGAAAAATCCAAAAATGTAAAAATTTCCTCCAGCAAGTGTCCCAAAAAAAAGTGAGCGCACGAGCGCGCGACCCGCTTAACTGCAAAACCTGTCTTTTGACCCAAAAATTTGAAAATGACAAAATTTTCTCCGAATTTGCCCAAATTCGGAGCGGAGGTCCTCCATCATGTGTCCTACCCAGTCAATGAAGCCTCGGCCAAAATCCGAAGTGGATTAGGCCTTTTCCGCCGTCTAAGTGCCTTGCGCAACCTCCTCTTCATGATCTTCATTCTCGCTTTGCTGACATGCATGCGAGCCCAATAATGGCCTTTCATGTGGCGAAGCATGTCTTTGTCTCGATTGGCCTTCGCCAACAACTTTTCCAAATGGATGTTCACACGTGTGAGTACAGTATCTCTGTCAGTTGGTGTCATGTCACCGGGTCTCTTTCGATTCCACTGTCTGTCCTCACGGATTTGGCGCACCTCATAAAATGTGAGCTCATCCTCAAGCTGTTTATTGCGCTGCTCCAAATAGTTAATCACCCATTGAGCTTTCTGCAATTGATCTTTCAGCTGGTCATTCTCGGCCCTTTGCTCCTGGATGACTTCCCTCAGTTTCGAGCTGGGAGAGCCCGCATCAACATCAATAATTGTGAAATCTATGTCCCGGCCTCCTGATGGGCCCTCATCGCCTCTTGCCACCTCTTTATGCCTGTACTACAATGAAGAAAGAAGGCAAGACCCCTTCCACCTCATGTGGAGATAATACTCGCCGTGTCACTGCAAATAAGGCCCTGTGGCCTCGCTGATATGTCTGAACCAAAGGAGTGCTGATATGCTCAACCTCAAGCATGTCCGGCTGGTGTGAAGGCTCTCCTGCATCATGAACTGTCTCGAGAAGCGGCTGTGGCACTCTGAAAAAGTCTCTAGAAATGAAATCCTCCCAAGTGATGCCCTGCTCTGCCAACTGATGCGACACCATGATCTTGATCAAAGCGAAATGGTATATACTCCTGTACTGTTGCACTGGGCTCGTCTTCTTCTGCACAAACATCACCATCCTCTCTATGTTGCGGTATATGAAATACGGAATATTCATCATACGTACCCTTGTGAAGTGCATCAACAAACGAATATGGTACGCGAAAAGACGAGCATGCCTACCCTCACAACTAAAATACTGAATGATGAGCTTCATCAGCGGTGCATACTCATCTCTCAAGAATCTGAATGGAAAAACTCTGCTCAAGTAACCCATATATCCAGTTTTAATGTATGGCTCATAGTGGAATTTCTCTAAATGCTGACGCTTGTTCCATTCCTCGCCCATGTTTGGTATGCCAGTGGCTTGAGCAATAGTCAAGGGTGACAAAATGAAATCAACCCCGACAAGATTTACCCGGCCATCCCGTAAATGTAGAACAAACAGACGGGCCAATTCACGATGAAGCCGGGTTTGTGCAATCATCTCACAAAATCTGAAACATGACAAATATCGAAAACAATCCATTGCTAATGGACATGCCTGCAACCGAGCCAAAGAAGTAGGCTCCTCTCTGCGATGATTACCACTTCTGTTATCTCTATGAGACCCCAGTGGCACATTACCTTCAGTCACCGAATCACTGCCTGACCCTTGCTCATACTCTGACTCTGTCTCTGACATGGCTCTGAACAAGCTATTGGCACTAAAAAGCAGTGAAAACAAAGTTATGATGTGTGTTTCAACACCCAACAAATATCCCCACCGTCAAAACACCATAAGGAAACAAACAATGATAATATCTCTGATTTAGGTGGATTGGAAAAGAAGCACAGTCTCTGTTTTAAATGCAAGTGAAACTTGACCAAAGGGAGCAGGCAGCCTTAAGAATATTGAGCAAATCTTGTCAAAGGGAGCACGACATCATATGAATGTGTTTGTCTATGAGCAATAACAACAGAGTTATAAGTGTCAATGGGCAGTGAAACAGAGTTATGAGAATGTTTTTATCATTGGGCAGTGAGACACAATATAACCATAGTCACCATGGAACAAAAGTCTTGAACATGGTAACGTAATAACAATGACCACAATGGTATAATGAGTATGAGAATAATGGGGTTTTGATAATATATGCAAGGGTGGATATATCACTGATATAAGATAGGAGAAAAACTCATGCAACCATCCATATTCATTTAAAAACCCTGAAGAACAATACTGCCATGACTGTAGGGTTTAAATCCTCCATTTCAAATGTTTGAAATCATCAATGATGCCACCAACACATTAAAAACCATTGAGCAATTGTTAAAAACCTGTTTGAAGGCCGTTGGGGGCGATCCCAAACGAAACTGGGCGCTCAAAACGATTTTCCGGACTTCTGTTGGCGAGTGGGTCGCTCACCTCTGAGTGGGTCGCTCTGCCCAGGTAGATCGCTCACGTTGCAATTTTTCACTGCGAAAATCACCCAAGTGGGTCGCTCTGCCCAGGTGGGTCGCTCGCGCCCAAGTGGGTCGCTCGAGCTCCAAAACCCTGTCAACGATGTTTCAAAACTTGAATTCGGCCCTCCAACTCCAAAACTCGATTTGTATGCTGTAGATTGGTGAAAATGAAATTTGTTTGGCTTTTATATATGATGCAAATATCTTCCACAATCAGATTTGATTCAAATCTTTTTGACAACCCATATCACAATGTTTTTGAATTTTCACATTTGGCTTTTTAATACAATCTCTTTTTGGCTTTTCTGAGCTCAGATTTGATGATTTTGTTGTCTTCTTGCAGGGGTATGTCTATTTAGCTAAGGAAAAGACCAGAGGTCTGCTTTGACATTTTTCTTGGTGGAATAAGTACAATTTATTACAAAATAATAATGAACAATTTCTAGTTCCAAAACAGAGTTTTGGACTAGAAATGTTTTTAAAATGCTGATGATAATAAAACAAAAAATCAAAATATGCGGAACCTTCCTCACCCTGCAGGCTTTATGACTGGTATACAAATGACTCAAAAACCCTAGACACTAGGACCAAAGACACTTATTGACATTTTAATGACCAAAAATGAAATGACAATGATTTTGAGTGATTTTTTGAAGAAATTTTTAAAATAGCACTGCAGGTGTAAACATGAGGAAACATAAGACAACAGACCCCTTTGTCAGTCCATGGCATGCTCCTAGCGAAATGCAACGAAGTGGAACAAGCGAGACACCTAAGAATGAATATGCAAAAGACGAAATGATCACTGACGGAGGGCTGTAAGGACCGACTCTAACACCCCACCAATGGAGAATACCATTCTCCCTAATATGATTATCTTTTCACTCCATGATATGTTGAAGTGCATCCTCCTTGAGGTTAATCCATGAAAACCTCTCATCGATGACTTGATAGAATCCATAAGATTCTGAATATGTTGTAGGTCGAAAATTCTCTTTGAGTTGTGAGATTCTCATCAAGAAGGCTTCATCCTGATAATGGATAATTATATCCATCATAAGATGTCTACCAACTATCATATGTCCATCCAATGCTTCATGAGTGAAGCAGTCATCAGAATGCTCCAAGAATAGTTTTCCCCCCAACTCATCATTGATCCTTGGTGACAGCGTTGCTGATCTCCATGATGGTGCATTTGCTGTCTCATGGCCATACTTAATGCTGAACACAAAATTTTGCATTGGATTGATTAGGAATATGTTCATCCTATCCTCCAAAACTATACACTCCAACCCAAAGTGTTGTGTGCAACTCAATAATAAAAAACCAGGATGGATATACATCTCCTCTTTGACCAAATCAAGGGTCCTCTGTGTAGTGATAATTTTCTACTCCAAATCAGCAAGGTGCTCTAATTCTTGGTTATGCAATTTCCCTGATGGAATGTCCCCATAAATCTCAAGTTGAGTTACTTAAATAAGATGGGATGGAAATGTTTGCAAACCTTGGATCAATTGAATCTTGGGAAAATCTTGCACAACTACAAGAGTTCATCCAACCGGTGCAATGGCTTCTCCAGCTACTGGTAATGATGATGGATGCTCCTCTTCTGCAGTACTAACACTGGTATCTGCCTCCTCCTCCTCATGCATCTCCTGAATAGTGCATGGGACTCCCAACATTAAGAGCTCAAGACCGTCTTGCAAAGATGCAAGTGCTCCTCCTCCTAATGCAAGTACTTCTACAGCTGGTGATGGTGGTGGTTGTTCCTTTTCTAGAGTGATAATGATGACATCTTCCTTTTTCTCATCATTTACTTTCTCATCAATAATGGGGAATGTCTCTATGGAAAGTGTCTCAAATTTTCTTCTGTCAAAATTCTTGATCACCCTTTCAGTGAAGCCTACATAAGCAGTCACTCTTGCATGCTTTGTATGGCTAAACCACCAATCCTTTGCTTCACCCTCAAGGTGCAGCACTGCAATCTCAACATCCTCTCTTTTCGCTATCGGGTTTCCCTAGAAGAAATCATCTAACTCCTTCATCCAATCCTTTTCTGTGCTTGTGGATGACCCATCAAATGTAGGCAAGAAGAATATATTATGTATGTGCCCTTTTCTTCTATTACTTCTGTGGGGTCTTCGGTCCTCTTTGATATGAAAGAACTATTGGAGAGTTAGATTCTCCTTGAACGCTATATATTGAGATTTGTACTCTGCAAGATAATTGATTAGAGTCTCATGCTCTAAGTATCCCCCATCTCCATGCCATTCATCTCCTTCTGCAAGGAAAGTGGACATAGAAAAGTGTTGTGGAGCTCTTTGCATTGCTGGTTGTTTATGCTACTGATAGGAAGTGCTTGGAATTTCCTCATTCTAAAACCCTCTTGAGGTTTCTCTTTTCCTTACCCTTCTCATTTCTTTAATCTCTATGGAGAGGTCCTGCATAGATCCAAAGAGAAGTGTGGAAAAACTTAATCCTTCCGCCATTTAAGACTTCTTCTTTTTCTACTTCTTATTCTTATCCTTATGATGTCATGAAGTGCCCACAAGTTGATCTAAAGATCATGCTCTTATACCACTATAATATTCCAAAATGGAACAGAAAAGAATATAGAACATATGCACTACGGTAAAATAATAATTAAACATGTAGAACTGGAAAAATGTTAGAATACATCAAAACATCATACATATGGACAAAAAATAGATAAAACATATCATTAAGGATCAACAACAAGGTAAGTACACAGTGCTCCAAAAGGAATGCTCTCAAGCCACAAGATGACTGAAATACACTAAAGGAAACTAGCACTGGAAATGTTGTGCTGCTACTGCTACTGCTACTATTGGAAACAACTGTTACCGTGAAGAAGAACCATGTGTGGAGGTTGATGGAGTGCTAAAAAATATCCAAGATTTTAACCACGGACTCTACTAAAAATACCCAGAAAAACCCAGAAATGACTTGGCCAGATTTTAACTTTGGATTTTCAGCCCTTTTTGGGTGGCACACTACACCCCTGTTGGATGAGTTACACACTCCGCATAGAAAAATGATGATATGGGGCTAAAATAATGATATATAAACTACAATAGCACCCACTCAGCTCACTAAATGAAGGGCTGATCCCTTCTCCTGATCTCCAAGCTAGATGCTTGAGATCTAGCTCCTCCTTTCTTTGCTCAAGTTGCAGTTGCAAACTGCACAACTGTTGGACTAGAATATGCTATCAAGGAGGATGAAGCTGTAGCCTACTGTTGGATGATGAAATAATTCTCACAACTCATGTAAATGATATCTCCAACGTGAGGGAAAGACCCCTCACAGGATTCCAAGTTGAAATACTTGGAACTTCCTTTCTCCCTTAGGTTTGCCTTGCTGGACTGCACAATTCCTGAAGGAACTACTGCTACATGGAGGTGTAATATGATGGCCTGATGCTGGATATCACAATGCTACTCCTGGAAGACTGAAATAAAAGCACAAGATGAAAGGATTAACCATCCACTGGTTTCTTAGCTGAAATGCTAAGAACTACCTTCCTCCTCTCAAACCCTAAGACATGAATGCATAATTCCTGAAGTTGCATATGCAGAAGAGAGGGGCTGAATGTGGCACCAACGCTGGATGATGAATGGATGCTCAAAATAACCTTCCCAGAGTAGGCACTTGAGGTCCCCCGTGGGTAAGGGTGGGATTTCTGCTCGGGAACACCTGTGTGCTAAACAACACAACAGACTTAGCAAAACAGCTGAAGCGTGCAAAGAATTGTCAATAACAATATAATATCAAATTCCAGACTGATTTTATTTTCTTCCTTCATCTTCCTTATATGGTTGCGAGCCTTCCCTAGCCTTGGCCCACCTCATAACTGCGATGCACATGTGGCCACTAGTCTCCATGAAGACTGTGTTGTCTCTCCATGATCTCCATGATCTCTGCATTTACTTTCCACTCCTCCATCATGCGTGCATTTAATGAACCACTTCCTCCATAAATTCATCATTAATGCTCTATGATCTTACTTTTATTCCTCCACTATCTCCATCATATTCCTCATTATTCTCCATAATCTCCACTCTTCCCTCATTAATGAGTTGCTCCACTACTCCATGATGCTGATCTACTATCTACTAACCCACATTCACACAATCAAAGGTGGATTTTATTCATCTATGGGGTTTATGGGTCCCTCCACCATTTTATTTGCTTAACTAAATAAGAAAAGTAAGAACTCTAATATTCCAATTAACTGGTGGAAAATTGGGAATATTACATTTTACATCAAAAATAGGTTGCTTTTCAAGAAATACAAGAAATATTCCTACAACTTCATAATTTTCCTCTATATCACATGCAACTAATTCTTCGAATACTTCATAGGATAAATGATTTCAAACATATCCTCATCCATACATATGAAATGGATGTAGCGAGACATATTCAAATAAATTAGCATGCATACCATCCCAGGTGTATCCCACAACTAGATCTCAAATGATGTTGTTGATGCCACTCATCACCTTGTATTTACGACTAACTTTGCCTTCCTTGTCAATTTTTTTCACCAAAAAAAAATGCAAACCTACATGCCCTTTTATTTTTGCTAGACATAAATCTATATTCATGCCCTTGACCCACAAATATGAATTCCCCCAGTGTTCTTATAATTTGATATAAATCAATATGTTTTCCCTGTACATTTTGGTCGGTTAAATATGTCCTGTAAATAACACTGCCATATTTACACATTCACTACATTTCACTATGTTCTACTATGTTTATTTACTTTTATGTCTTCGTATCCCTTCAAATTTTCTTAAATATGTTAAATATATATTTCTATTCAATTAATAAACAAAATCTTATCACATGAAAAACACTTTAAAAAAACACACACACACATATCACAAACAATGTTTAAAGAAAAAATCATATTGTCCTCAACATAGTATACATAAAAATAATACATTATCACTTTGCATTCTAATTTCACAAAACATTTGTTAGAATTTTCCAACACTTTAGAATTGCACAAGTTCATCCCAAATTCTATAATTTTCAGACAAACATTTGTTAATATCCCACATGGTAAGAAAAGAATTCATAATAATTTCATGGTCCATTACTGCAATGACAACGTCAATTAATCCAACTACTGTCATGGTGGTAGCCATACCAAACATTGGTGTAAAAACCTAATACAATATAGAAAGACTTGTAAATCCTTTGCATAAAATAATGTTTTCTTGCAACACCAAAAACAAAACTCTATTGAGAATCACGAATATCTATTTTGACAAAGAGGATTGTCAATTAACTCTTTAAGTTAACTCCACTAACTTGTTTCATTCATGTATCCTTTGCAAGCATTGAATTTCCTTTCACCTTCCCTTTTCTATCTGTCCTTGCAAAATTATTATGTTTATTGGCTATCAAATGTGCTTTCTAACAAGGAAGCAATAGATATCATGACATCAACTTAGAAAACAAGTCATGCTCAAGCAGAGCCTTAACTAGTAATTATAAAACAACTTTCAACAACAAAATATATCCAGTCTTCTTTCACAGTTGTTTAGAATACTAGAAAAATACACACAATGTCTCCTACACTTAACATTATCTTCCATTGTTTCTTACTTTGTTTTGAACTTCATTATTGAAATAGTGCCATAATTTTTTTTGAAATGAATCCCAAATAATTCCACTCCTATACCAATTTTCAGATCAATAAGGTTTCAATGTAGCGATATATGTTTAAGTACTATCTAGTTCAATTAGGAAGCCAAATATTGTTGATCCAAAAAATAATTAGAGACACAAGAACAAGTGAGAGAACCTGAAGCTAAAATTTGGGTGAGTAATCATACCAAAAAAAATCCATTTATTTCAGATAGTTCGAAAACCTTCTGTGAAATAAGTGACTTCTTTCAAACATGTAAGTACATGTTAAAATTTTGGAGGTTTGAGATGAATAGTGAGCCACTTGTGTTGGTGGAAAACACCTTCCTCACAAAGAGGGAGTCTTAGTTTACATGTTGCTCAGTCATTAATTATCCTTCAGAAAGGGAGTCTTAGTTTACCTGTATCTCAGTCATTAATTATCCTTCATCCTTCAGCGTGGCATGCTACAACAATTCTAGGACCTCAATTTCTGCGCATCAATATTTCTAGGTGGATGGACCTAGTTTTATAAGGTGGCATAGTAGTGGTACAAGGTGCATGGATGGCTACATTAGTGTTAAAAGTTTTCCATTTGTGTCCTTTCTTGTTTTGGAATAATTTTTCCACCTACAGGGAGAAGGATATTTGTTCTATTAAGAATATGATTTTCAATTTAGTATTAGCATAGTTTCTAAATTTATATTATAACAAAAATTATGACTGTTATAACTATTTCCATTATGACCTAGTTTTTTCTTTTCTAGTTGGCCTGCTTTTTGAACCTAAGTGAACTTCTTTAAGCTAAATTTAGGATTATCTTCTAGACTTGGGAACTTCAGTTTTGTAAAATACCTACTTTTCATCTGTAAAATAAGTCCACTTTTGAACTTCTGATCACTGATTAGAAAATTAATTTTTAAAAGTGTTGTGTAATTCATCTTTCTGAGTAATAAAAAGGTGATGGTGAGATGCAATGAGTTTTTTTGTTGTTCCTATCATAATTTCAAGAACTACATTTTATGCATATTTAAACTATGCATTCCATTCTTTTGGCCCCCTCCACTTATATGCAAATCCTATACGTTATTTTTAGAATATCTTACACAATATCAAGTTAGGGTTTCACTGATAGGAAGTGTATACCTGGTTACTATGAATTAAATATTCAACACCGTAGCCTCCAAAAACCACTAACAAACCTAAATTTGATTTTTTTAATTATTTATCAACATTTCCAAATGTTTTAATAGTTGTCATATAAGCAATACAAACAAACAAAAAAAAATCCATGGGTCAAAAAAGTAAACATGTGACCCTTGGCCTAAGAATACGCATAGGAATTCTAAATTTAACAATCAGTAATGATATCTAACTTCCACAAAACCCACACCAACTCTTCACACAACTACTTGACTTAACCGACACTTGCGGCTACAATATTCTCTCATAGGTTACTAAAGTGATCATGCCAAAAACCACATATTACCAATTTTCACAACTGTGAGCACTTGATCTCATCAATGCATATGTATCTATATGCACTTGATGAAAAGTGAATTTTATTTTATATATGTAGAATGGAAATTAACAAGGAGAGGATATCCTCTCATGATACCCACACATTTAGCAAGTTCCAAAAAATAAGAAAAGTCAACAACCTATAGACATAGATTGAGCAACTATAAATAAACCTCTGCAATTTGGTATCAATAATTTTGTTGGAGGAGAGTATTAGCTTTATAATAATTTAGTTCATTTGATTATGTAACACAACATTTTTAGGCACTATGTGTACCCACAAATGAGATAGGGTCATGACTAATATACTCAATGAAGGAGATGTTTATGGTTATAGTAGCCATACATATTTGCATTTTTCACCCTTCTGATTTAAGCTATGACATTTTTTTGATGTTTTGAATCATAAATAATAGTCATAATTGTTGGCACTGATCTATATTACATGTAGGAGTTGCGTGTTTGAATTACTATCCCAGCAAGAGTGTTGACAATCAACCTTATGGAGGTGTGAAGGATTCTGAAATAGGGAGGGAGGGAGTAAGATATGCCATGGAAGACATGTTGGTTACTAAGGTTCTTGTAATGAAAAATGTAGGCAATATCTAAAGGAAAGCATAGTCATAATTTATATCCTATGCATTTTTCGATACTTCATTCATATTTATCAACTAATCTAATGGAGAATACATGTTTCTCTATGTACATATTGTTGTGGGTTTAAGAACACAATGAAATTTTCTTTTTTATTTCTTTATTTGTAAAAAAATTGGGTCATTTTGCTATAAAGGATTAGGATCTTCTATTTGAGGATTTGTAACCCAAAACTAGCCCCTGTTTTATATAATATGGAAATATTGTCCTAAAAAAATATTTGTGATATCTAGATGGCTTTTACATATTTAATTTTATTTGTAACTCCACATTTTTTCATGTTCAAGATGGGGCTAATATCTTGGTGTCCCACATCAGGAATTCTCAAGTAGAGCTTGGAATGGGTGCACTGAAAACCAAACCTGGTTATTGTGGTAAACTCCCACTAGACCACTGTTGCAGTGGAATTGCTTAGACTGTTCAATGAGGAAATATCCCCGTCAAGTAGAGTAAATGTAATTCAAGCTTAAAAATTAGGTTTATGACACACAAGTTTAGGGAAATGAAAAGTTAAAGAAATTGTCCCCTTCTATTCTTTATTGCTACTTGGTTGACATGAAATAAGGATTCAAATTTCCTTGTGAAACTTGAAATTGTTGAAGATATTGAAATGGATATTTTTAATCACTGGACATATTATTTTGATTTTTTTGTTTTCATTCCTCGTCAAAGGAAATCTTGCAGGTAGTGAAACAAAAAATTAAGACAATTACTTAAGATGGAAGAATTTTTTGCTTCCCTTACTACGATGATAAACGGCCTATGCAGAATATATATTGAATAATCAAGTTTCCAAATTAAGGAATTATCCATGCATACTACTATAATATACTCACTTAAATATCCATAATATTCCTAGAGATAGTCATTTATTACAGAGAGGAAAAATATCTCAAAAATGGATTCCATTATGAAGAGAGAGACTCATATCATCAAACAACTCCAATATAAACAATAAAAAGAGTCAATTTGTAGTCACATCCATGAAAAACAACAATGGAAAGCTGAAAAATTATTTCAGTGCATATCATTTTTCGGTGTGTATTGATCTTTCATTGATGTATGGATAATCAATGGTCATTGTAAATACCATGGAACATGTCATCTTCCTCAACCTAGTGAGAATTGTTCATTGGTTCTTGGTTTTATTTGTTTGTATCCATTAGAGCTTAAAATATTTTCGTCCTGGATACCTTCAATTGAAGGTCTGGATGGTTCTTCTTTTCTTCCTTGGAATATTTTCTTGTTGCTCCCAATCAATTTTTACCGATTTTTTTTACATTTAGCATGTGTTTTTGGGCTCAAATCCAATGAAACAGGCCACACAACAGGCACTGATATGAACAATGCATCCAAGAAAGAAATAGAATGTTACTAGTAACTATAACGTAAATGTTATATCATGAAGACAAATACCTCAAATGAGGTTTGTAGAGTTGTAGGTCCATGTGATGATGATGCTGCAACAACAATTATAGGATGGATTCTTGTATTTCATTTGAATTTAGGTCCCCTAAATTTTAATTTTAATTTTTAATATTGACTTTTTTTGTGTAATCGTGATGTTGAATTATGAATAATTTGGAATTTTTAATTTCACTATGTAATCATGATGGAGAATGATGAATACATTCAGCTTTTTTTTATCTCTGTAACAGTGAATGAAAACTATAGAGATTTATTTATATTGCTCAATTTTTTATTACATTCATGTCTACATGGATGGAGCATTCAAAATTCCCTCAGATGGGTTCATGTAGGTGTTCTTTTTATTACAATTCAAATTGTCTTTCTACTTACATGATATCATCAAGTTGTACTCTTTGAATTTCTAGTGTCCTCTTTCAATTATCTCATGTACATTGCATAAATTTGGGATTAAATGTGTATTGGATACTTTTATGCATGTAAAATTCATATTGGATGCATCTCTTCTTCAATGAACTACACAGTTTTGTCGCTATGGTAGATGATGATGTTGTTGTTTTTACTTTTCTTCAGCAAACCATATGGGTATTCTTGGTCAGTATACCAATCATTGATGTTTGACCCCTTATTTTCCTCTTAAATATTTCCCATAGTTAGCTATTTCTATAAATTATGAAATCTTGATCAGATTGACTATCCCCACTTGTATCAATAATAATTATTGATTCCAACCTACCACAATAATGTCATTCCAATTGAAGTTTCAAGTTCCCCCTTAGGTCCAAAGTTGCAATAATATATAAACTTATGGTAAAGGCCACATTTTTTATGTTTGAACATTGGCATAATTGAAATTATAAGGGGAAGGAAACACTTTGCATCTCATCTCTCCCTAAAGTATTATTAGACATTGATATTGTTGCAGACCAGGGTTGTCGTTAATTTATCTTTTAATATTTATCATAAAAATGACAAGACAAGAATAACTGGCCAATTAAAACCAACAAGTAGATCTTCTACCATTTATTTTGTTCTCATTGTTTAGTATGATTGTAGATATACTCTAATGGCTAGAGGGTACATACCTTTCTTCCAAAAGTCAATTTATAATTGTATTTTGTCAAATGGTGGACGATGGAGAATTGGCCTTCTCACATTTGGGCTAGTCTAGTTAGATTAGTGATCATTATGGATGATATATAGTTGTTATATTATGGTGTGATGGAACCTCATCATTTTTAATTATAACTCAAGCATCACCTTCCTTTTTATTCCTTGGAGTTTAATGTTTCACGGTTTATTTCTTACTTTCATTATTTACAATTTTTTTTTGCAAATTTGGATGTTGACTTTGCAGTGAGTCACCAAGTTGGCCTCCTATGAAGTTTTCCTTTTTAAAAAAAAATATTTACTGGAATTTTAATTATGGTTTGGAAAACCTTGAGGTTTGATTCCTAGGATGTTTATAATGCTTCGGAAAATGGCTGGGAGGCCTGCAATGGACAATGATTGTTTGGAAGGCATATATGGTCAATTAATAACCAAAATTGAAAGTATCCTATGATATCATGTTTGGAATCCAAGTCAAGGTAATTCCCAAGAACCATTTTTAAAGCCTTCAATTGGTAATGCAAGGCATTTTCCACAAGGCACTAAGGTGTTTTTTACCGGTAAGTCAAAATTATGCGTTACTGCAGAAATCAACACCTAGGTCGTTGACACCTTCAGTGCCAAATGTAGTCGAACTAAGGAGAAGTATTTTAATGTTCAAAACTGTGAAGAAGAAAGGATGTGTGTTCAAGAGTTTAAGTGACCAGACTACTATCCTAAATTTTTCCAATAAACAATATTATCAGATATGGATAATAGTGAATGTCACATTGAACTTGATGGGAAGCTTCTAGATTATATAACCCAAAATTCAATGACAATTGTATTTTGAAAAGACATTATCTAATAAAGAGATAAATTTTTATTAGTGTTTTAAGCCCAACACCAGTGATTTCATGGGCGCATTGTTGAATTTTATGTTACACCACAACCTCTCATGCAAGTTGGGAAAGTTTTTCTAACAACAGTTTGTATGCCAATGGTGCATGGATCCAGATTTGAATTCTACCCAAATATGTCTTATAGTGCTTGATTGAGTGCTCAAAGAAAAATATATGCCTGAATAATGTGAGATTGATGGTAACAAATACACCAAGTTTGTTTGCACGTCTTTACATAGGGGTAATTCAACTGTGGGTCATTACCTCCAGGGTTTCGATCAAATAATTAACTGATTCACCGTGCCTTTCCTGGTCCACATTGGCTAAATAAATACCTTGTTTCAAGAAGTGATTTCCTAGAAAAATTCTTTGTTTCTTCCTCCCTCCTACCCATTTCATGCATTTTCATTCAACACTGATCAATTGCTTTAATTAACCATACTGGATTATCAAAAATGGAACTTGAAATAAGCCTAATTAAAAAGCCTGATTTCAAAATATTTAGACTAGACCATTGGCCATAGGTAAATACCAAATCTTTTTTGAATGTCACGAAATATTAATTTTGAAATTATTTCCCTCTTTTTCCTTTGCCCCATAAAAAAAACATAGGGGTGCTCGATGGTTGGCCATCAAAGTTTTCACACTCACAACTTCAACTTTGGAAGTAACACTTTTGACAACAACCCCACACTCTTAATTTTTCTTTCGACATACTCCCTCCTCTTAATATTTTCATCCACATTCTCCTCATTTCTCCTTTTAGTATTCCTTTGCATCTCTCGGTGAAATTTCTAGTATAATTTAAAAGAAGTCATATTGTTGAGTACATAGTAGGTAAGTCGTCTTCCCTTTATATTTAAATTTATAGTCTTTCCATCAATAAATCAGGAATGACTCATTCAATTGTTTGAACTAATCTTATAGTTATATTTTGATAATTAATTATAATTTCTTTAATTAATATTTTTTAATATTATAATTTTTAATATATGTTCATTTTAATTATAAATTTTATTCGTTTAACACATTTTATTTACACATCACTAAATTTTAAATTTTATTAGAACGATAAATGGAAACTTTTGATTCAACATACAGAAGAAGTCAAAACAATGTTTGAAAATAGGAAAAATATTAAGTGGGGTATGAAACACTCATACGTACATTCATCTTGTGATATGTATAGTGTGATTTGAGTCATGGTAAATGTGGAGATATAATTTATAGTTTACTATGGAAGAGATGTTGTCTTATAACATTACATTGAAAGATAATAAAATAATATTGATAATAAAAAATTAAATAATAATAATAAAAATATATATTCATTTTAACCTTGAATCTATTAAGTGTTGAGAGGGATCACATCTATGAGAGGTGCAAACCTCTTTAAGAGTTTAAAAATTGATAAATGTTTGCACCTTCAGAGATTTGATTCCTCTCCACCCTTGATAGATCCAGAGTTAAGATGGATATTTGTGTGTGTGTGTCAACTCATAATATTATTCAATTTTTTTTGTTATTAACATTTTTAAATATCTCTTTCACTGGTATTGGGAAGTAGAAAGCATCTCTCTCTCTCTCTCTCTCTCTCTCTCTCTCTCTCTCTCTCTCTCTCTCTCTCTCTCTATATATATATATATATATATATATATATATATATATATATATATATATATATATATATATATATATATATATATATATATTGCTTATGTGTACGTAGATGAAGTTTATATTGAAACATGAATTAGCTCACATTTATATTCAAATATTTTATTTAAGGTTCATGAGTTATACATCTCTCTTTACACACGTGCATTCTCTCACTCTATATAGGTATATATGAAGTTGATATTGAAATATATTAGTTAAGATGGATATTCAAATATCTTAGTTAAGTCTCGTATTGAGATATTTTTAAATAGTGAAGGAATTACACATCTCACTCATTATCGAATAAGAAATTTTTAATTTTCAATTATTTTGTCTCTCTATTTATATAAAGTTGATATAAAATTATCTTTTATTTTTTGCAAGGAAAAATTCGTAATTTTCATTTATGAGAGAAAATTACACATTGTATTGGCAACATAGTAATCTATGCATAATTCAAAAATCACTTAGTCATATAGTTTAGATGTTCATAAATAAACTTGTAAACAATACTGTGCAAAAAAAAATATCTACATAATCACATGTGAACAATAAAACTGGTCAGAAGCCCTGCCAAAATTGACAGCCTGGTTAGACTGCCCCTATCCCTCCACATCCTCTATGAAGGGTCTATGGAAATAATGATACTCGTTTTGTCCATCATGTTCAATAATGAACCGGTTTCCCCAATCAAACTGCGATGCTTCTTTGGATAGTTGATCAACCACTTGGTTCCTTTCCCTGTAAATGTGAGCAACAATAATGGAATCAAAAAATGATTTTAGCTCCATAACCTCATCTAGCAAAGCTCCAAGAGTATTGTACTGGAAATTTGGACAAGCAAAGATGACATTATTTAATGTCAAACAGAAGGATTTCTAAAGCTTAGGCACATTAGAGGATCTGAAAAATTTAAAAAATATCTAAGGTCAAGAGGAAAAATCAAATTGCGCACCAGATAGTCAGGAAAAATGCACCTTTGCGCACATTTTTCTTTGATAAGTGCGCCTTTGCACGAATTTCCCTCGAAAATCTACGCGGTCCTGGGAGTGGTGGAAGTCACTTTTCGGGACCACTTGACACACTATAGGAGATGATCCCACACTTGAGGCCACCCAAGGACAACCACCTAAGCCACCTTGGGACCTCAAGGGAGCACACAAAGGAATCAAGTGGCACACAGAGGAATCAACCCTCTCTCTTGGGTCACCATCCACCAATGTACCAAGAAAGGGAAGAATAATTTGAATTCACCTATAAAAGGCCACCAAGAGATGAAAAAAGGGAGAGCACATTGTTATGCTGGCCAAATTTCCCATGAGAAATCTAGCAGTGTGCAAGCCAGAGCAGAAGTAGAGAGGATTCATTTGTTGGCCATCAAACAAATTCAATCCTTTGGAGTAGAGAGAGAGACCTTGTGACAATAGCTAAAAGGTAAAAACATCCTTGCACTGGGTCTTAAAACTCCATAGTTCTAAGGGCCCTTTGGCAAGAATGTAAATGTAGTATCTTTCTTCATAACCGCAAGCAATAAGAGGGGACTTTGATTCCATCATTGGTATTATTGTTATGTTTGACTCTTTATTAGATTTTGTGTTTATGTTTAATTTAGTTGTGTTTTCTCTCTATATATGCATACTATACCATGATTAAGTGTGTTCAATATTTTATAGCATGTCCACTAACCTACTAACCATTTTGTTTTTCTGCCTGTGACCAAAGCTTAGAGGCAATGACCACTCCTCCTAAGCACCGATGGATTGCTGTATTTGCTTCACACTTGTGCACCAAAACCACAACCACAAGTATGAACATGACATCGTGCTTCATTGTTGAACCAGTTATTACACCAAATTTTGGTCATCTAACCATGTATAATTAGATGGGTCGAAATACACCATGTAAGACCAATTTTACCATAGTAAAATTGCTTTCACTAAGAAGTAATTTAATAAACCATAGTTTAAATTATTGCTGGTCCAAATAGAAAACCCCATGAGGAATAATTAAATAAATTCTTATTTATTTGATTTTCCTCTAGGAATAATTAATTAAACCTCTGTTTAATTATATTCGTGGTCATATTTAACCCAATTAATGAGAAATGATTAGATAAATCATTATTTATCTTATTATTCTATAGTAATAGTTAATTAAATCATTATTTAATTAATATTCCTTGTTATATTGACTAAATCATTTAGGAATAATAAAATAAATCATTATTTGATTAATTATTCCTTGATCCTATTTTTTCTAAATAAAGGGATTTGACCAATTTAAATTCCCTTTCCCTCCAACAAAATATAACAAAATATTCCAAGTGGTTAGATCTAGATTTTGGTTAATAATATTTTATTATGCACCATTATCAAGGATACCTCAATATTTTGTTATAAATAGAAGGGTTTTCCATTAATTTCTTACCTTTGATCCGTTTATCTTGGTCAGACTTTGATCCTCTTATCATTGTCTATCTTTGATTGATTTTTATTTTCTTTTGCTTATTCAACTCCCTTTGAGTTCTACACGTCTTGGGTATTCTACACCATTCAGAGAAAAACTTTGACGCTGAAGCATTTGAGGATAGCCAAGAACCCATCCCATTGAGGGGGACTATATCAGTTCTCTTCCTAGTTGTCACATAATACAAAAAATTAATTATAATTCTTGTCTTGTCCATTGGATATTTTGGATAAACTCTTATTTCATTTTTCTGTTTAGCTGTTTTATTTTCTTAGATTTGGGTTTCTTTTGCATTTGTTTTGACCGTCTATTGTAGATCGAAGAATTTGAATAACCACTTTTGTTGTTAGGGTTGTTTGTCATGTGCAACTAAAGTGATCTCTTTTGGTACACTCACATTAAGATTTCATACTAAAACCAATTAATAATAATTTTGGAATCCCCAAATATCTGAATCCTGTTGAGCTCGACATAGTTGTTTGTACCTAGGGATAATCCCATTTTAATATTATAGTAGGGTGATCCAAAGAGACAGAGATTAGCCCCCCCTCCATAGCTATGTATGTTTTATTCCCCATCGAAATAGGCCCACGGGTAGGATTTTTCAATAGCCTATGGTGTAAGAATTATGCCTTGTGCGTCAGGCTCATCGTTTGGAATTGAGAGGAAGGGCGTCACAATAGTGTTACTTATGCGAGGCCACTCTATCCCAACACTTTGAAATATAGTTTGATCATGATCCAGCCAGGTGCCCCAGGATATCAAGAGGGGGAGATTACGATCTTTTGGGCAGAGAGCCGATTGCCACCAATTTTACCAAGCCTCATATATAGAGTTTCCATGCCAATGAAATATGATGCCCAGGGAAGTGGTGGTAAATTTCTAGATCATTTTTCTAGTTAGGCAATTGAGGAAGAGGTGATCCACATCCTTGGCCCGAGATTTGCAGAGACAAAATTCGGAGGGGTCATGGATGGATCTCCTAATGAGGTTATCCTCCATTGGGGCGCAGTTGGTGAGTATGCACCACATGAAAAGTTTGGCTTTTGGTGGTTCCTTAAACTTCCAAAGGTGTATCCATAACCATAGTCTGTTCTGGGGATTAAGTTCTGTGCATAGTGAGACATACCCTTCCTTAGGAGAGTATCTACCCTTTGGAGATAAAGCCCATAAAAGTTCATCCGCACTCTCAGTGATTTTGATGTTGGTGGTTCAGAGGGCCCTGAGATAATTATTCCAAGTTGGATGCTAAATATCCAGGATGTCAAGATCTTGTGCCGATTTCTAGGCCTGTGTGATCCAAGAGGAATTAAATTTGTCTGCTCTTTGTGAAATGATTTGAATTATTGAGTCCATCAAGTGTTGTCTAATGGCCAAAGGTAATTGGTATGCCTAACCAAAAATAGACCAAGCATCCACACCAATCTTGAATTTTTCCCTAGATCTCAGCACAAGGATCCTCCATTATATGTGAATGGATCTGGTGATGGCTCGGAAGATAATGGAGGATCCAAGAATGTATGAGGTGGGGCCTCTTACGTCCAAGGAGCTATATATTTGAAATAAGTAACCTATTGCTAGATGCTGCTGGAATTGATCAAATGGCACCCCATTTTGGCAGCCAGAGCTGTGGAAAAGTGATTAATGTCTTTCAGCCCCCATCCTCCCCAACTTTTGGGTTTGAAAATCCTCTTCCAACCGATCCAAGAAAAAGTCTTGCCCTCTTGATTACCTCTCCAAAGGAATCTTCTGCAAATTTTTTGTATTTTGGCCGTTACACCTTTGGGAATCCATGCCAAGGCCATCCAATATATAGGAATTGCCTCCATCACTGATTTTATTAGAACTAATCACCCAACTTTAGAGAACCATCTCTGTTGCCAAATATTTATTCTCCTTTCACCTTTTGCAATTAACCAACTCCAATCAGTGATGCGACAGTCACTAGGATTTAGGCATAAACCAAGATATTTGATGCCATCCTCTAATTCCCTGCGACCAAAATGAAAATGGACAAGGCCATGTCTACATTCCTACTCAGAGAACTTCACCAAAATGATAGTAGATTTACTGTGATTAAGGTCCATACCAGTGGCCTTACGAAATAGCTCAAGAACCTTTCTGAAGATGTTAGTGTCTTGGCTGGATCCATTAAGAAAAACAAGTACGACATCCATGAATAAGAGATGGGTAAGATGTATAAATTCAGATAATCTTACACCTTTTATAGTCCCATCTGCCTTGGCCTTTGCCAATAGTTTGGTTAGTCCTTCCATGATAAGTAAAAATAGCAATAGGGATAATGGGCATCCTTGATGAAGCCCTCTACCTGCATGAAAAAATTCAGATGCTGCTCCATTGATGAGAACAATGAAGGAGGCATTTGCGATACAACCCATGATCCAATTGATGAATGAGAGGGGCAAGCTAGTTTGAAGAAGGATGATATGTAAGTAGGGCCAACATGTGTAGTCAAAATCCTTTGATAGGTCAATCTTGAGGATGGTGATTTTAAGGCTTTTGAGCTTGATAGAGAGCAGGGCTTCCTATGCAGTACCTATTGCTTCATGAATTTATCTCTGGTTAAGAAAGGAAAATTGTTTCTTGGATATGTGCTGAGATAATATGGGCTTGATGCCATTGGAAATGATCTTAGATGTGATCTTGAAAATATAGTTGCATAGGGATATGGCCCAGTTGTCATTAAAGGTTAAGAGTTTATCAATATTGGGAATGAGGGCTATGAAAGTAGCGTTGAATCCATCATAAATGTGACCAGTCATCCGACTCTCTTCGATGACTTTGAGGAGGTCCCTACCAATGTCTTCAAATAAATTGAGATAGAATTCAATGGGCCAGCCATCCGAACCAGGGATATTTCCCTTCTTAAACCATTTTAATATCGCTTCAACTTCCCCTAAGGAAACAAGTGCATTTGGGTTTTCAATATCATCATCCTCCACATATCTATGCATGGTCCTCTCTATCTGAAGTATTTCTAAAATATTGGCAACTCTGTGGTCACTGTAGAGTTGGGAGAAATTTATAATACCCATATCAACAAGTTGAGCATGGTTATTGTCCACCCTTCCAGCCTGGTCCTTCAGTTCCCAGATTATGTTGATACTATTTCTGCCTTTTGCACATTTTTGGAAGAATTTAGTGTTGTCATCTCTCGCTTTGAGTTAGATGGCCCTACTTTTGAGCCTCCACTCTTCCTCCTGTTGCCTTAAAAAATTTTCTTTATCCATTTCCAATTGAATTAGGTGGTCCCTGGCCTTAGTGGACTGAAATCCAAGGCAGTTTGATCTGAACAGGATCTCAATCTCAATCTCAATCTTATTTAGTGTTTCTTCATCTTATCTTTTCTTATCTCTAGCCCATTTTATTATGATTTATTTTAATCTAGTCATGTTGTTGCAGAAAGCATGGGCTGACTCAGAGTCATGCATCTAATCACAGTGAGTCCTGGAGATTTTAACCAGTAGGTGAAAGGCAGGATCCTCCAACCAACAGGGGTTGAATTTAAAAGGGGAGTGAGGTTTGATACTTTCCCCCTTAATTTAAAGGTATATGGGAGAGTGATCAGATGATCCTCCCATCCCCACCCATTTTCCGGCGTTATCAATTCTATTAGGCAGACTGGGTTTGATCAGAAATCAATCTAGTCTTCATGCTAGGGAAACCTCACCATTCCTTCTGTTGTGCCTTGTGGGGAATTTTTCGGGCATGGCCAAATCCAACATATTAGCATCATCGATCAGTTTCTAAAAGTATTCTGACAAGGGGTTTGGGACTGAATTTGTCCCCCATGATTCAACTAGGCCAATGGAGAAGTTTAAATATCCACCAATGATAATTTGATCCCCCTTCATAATGTTTGTGGCCATAATCTTATCCCAGTAGTCCTCTATGTTGTGATAGGGGTCATAGACATTGATAATATGGGCATATCAAGCCCATTTAAAGTGATGTCGGCCCCAAGAATCCCTTCACTTCCCCACCAATTTCCCACTTTGATAGTCCTATTATTAAATACCACAACACAACCTCCAAATCTCCCTCTACAATATAGTGTCAAAAACTCCAGTCCAAGAGCATAACGGTGAGCATTTTTTGGATAAAATCTCCATCCCCCAAAGTTTCTTGAAGAAGAAGAGCGTCCACTCTCACAAGGGTCAACAACCTTCTTAGTGCCAGTTTTTTGTCAAGAATGGCTAAACCCTTGCAATTGAAAGAGAGATAGATCATGGATCACCCATGTCAGGGGTGTCCTTTTCTCTAAGAACCCGTCGATCAAAGATTGTTTCCCTGATGCTACCTCCACATGAGCACGGAGGATAGCCTTTGATAGCGATGATGGTCTGCCCCTAACTTCTTTAGATTTGGGTCCTATGAGGTCAAGGCCAAGGCCATAGGCATGGGGCGTAGAGGCCTTAGACGAGGATCTAAGGTTGTAACGGTGGGCATAACTATTTCCCAAGAGTTCAGTAATAGATTGGGAATTAGTATCTCTTATTAGGGTATGAGGGACCGACCGGGGGATGGAGGGATGGACGGTTGCAATAGGAAAAACAATGGGATCCAAATTTCATATAATTAAATCAATTTTAGATGTAGCTAGAGATATTACAAGAGATACATTGTGATTAAAATCAGAATTGAAGGAAAAAGGAGTAGCGAGAGGAGTACCTGGGATTGAATTAGTATCCTCCTCATGAGGAGGAGTGCCATAGGCCTGTGATGCTAGTGGCGCATGAAAGGACGAAATCTTCCCGGGGGTACTCAATGACATAGGAACCACCGAGGGTCTCTCTTGAGAAGATTATGATTCTCAAAATCCAACATTTTGGGTCCCCACGTGCACCAAAACTTTTGCAGGTTTAGCATTTGCTGCAGTGATAAGCGAGAATTCCTTGTATATACGCCCCACTTCATGACAAAGATGGCACCAAAATTGTACCCCTTCATAATCCAATATCTGGCATCTTGTGATGTTTCTGAACTGCAAGTTTTAGCTCTCCACTAGACCTTCTCGTGTGTCCAAATGGATGAGAATCTGAGCTACCGAGATATTTCCTGTCTCTAAGTAGGACCTCTCATGGTCCAAATAAATCCTTAATTATTCTCCAATGAATCAAAGAGCTTCCTCTGTCCAGAATTGCAGAGGGAGACCCAGCAGCCGCACCCAAATAGGTCTTGCTCCATATTCTCCTTGTTAGGATCAAACAAGGGAGTCCATTGCTTGAGCAGAATTGGTGTCATTTCGATATGCCAACATTTGGTAAGCACCCAATTTTCCATCTCCAAGTGGGGGAAAATTAGGGAAAACCAACCCCTGTTCATCATGAGCACCCCAGGAAGTTTCTCCAGAATGTTTCCCCAAATTTCAACACTCCATATCTTAAGTTTGGCAGTGGTGTAGTTCCTCCCTTGTATGCATCCAACCAGGACCATTTGCGAGTTTTTCTCCAACTTATCCATTCCAATACCTTCGCCGAAGACCAAGTCCCTCTTCTGTTCACGGTTCTTTGTGCACCTGTGTTTCTTCTTACCAGACCTATGGGTAGTCCTGTCACATATATGTCCTTCTCCTTCCAGTATTGCATCGTCTAAATCAAACGTCCTGATGTCCTTCGGCGGTGGAATCATTTATGTAATGCCTTCAAAGCAGCCAGATTCCACCACAAATGGTGGCTCTCCTAAATTGTTTGTGGGTGAATTGACATCCACTGCACGGTTAATGCCTAATTTATTGAAACCAAATGATCCTTCCAATTTTATGACATTAGCCCCCAATACTTCCATTATCAAACCCAAAACGTTCGGGGTAACTTGGGCTTGTTGCTCCCATATCCCGAGGGTTGATGACGAGGGAATAGAGTACGTTGGAGAAGCCAATGCCACAGGGAAGGGTTCTGAATAAACCGCTTCAGATGCTAGATACAGTTCCTTTTGAGGAAAATTGATCTTGTGATGACTCACCTAGCTCCATGTCCACTTGTTATTTCACTACAAGGTCAATGGCTTAAGTCATCCCACCTGTCCGCTGAGGTGTTAACCCTGCCCAAATCTGCGACGGTTCCAGGTTTTCATAAGAGTAATCCAACTCAACCTCTTCCATATATTTGTTCTGAGGGTTCTCCTCCATTCTGAGAGTTCCTGCTCCTTGCCGCAAAACCCTTGTTTATTCCGAGGTGCTAGCTCAAAGACTGTGACCATTAGCTGTATTTGATGGGGTCCAGAGAGAAAGTGAGGGTCAAAATAATTACCCACTGTCGAGTTGTCGAAGCCATTGGGAAATTCCAAAGGCGTGCAACTTCCAGTCTTTTTTTGTGGTGCCCATGACTGTTGGCAACAATACACAATAAATCCTGAGAAATGAGCAATGAGCTTCCTTAAAATGGCATTGAATAACTCCTCTGCACAACGTTAAAGCAATCAACCAGAGACTCACGCCACCCAAATAAGGTAAAACAACAACTGACCTGAATCAATTCGGTGCTCCACCCAGTGCAGGTCAAGCACTCATGGTCTCAGCCGAAGATTTAGGGTTTTTTTCCAGTTAGGGTTCCTCCATCGCTCCATCACAGCTCATATAAAATTGTCTTATTTAACATGGACATTGAAATATCTTATTTATGGCTTACACAATAATATGTTTTGGTTATAAATATATATTTTTAAATACCACATGAAACTTTATGTTGTGTAAGGAATGAATTAGACATATTATTTATATTGGGTTTTAATTAAAAAAAAAATTATAGGCAATGTCTCAACTTCATCTTGAGTAGTGAAGGAACTACATATCTCCCTCATACAAAAAAAAGATAACAATTACAGAAGAAATTAGGTTTTTTTTTTCCAATTACTTTATGTCTTTATATAAGGTTGATGATAAAGTTGACATGTAGTATTTAAAAAAAATATTGGTAAACAAAACTTATTTTAGTGTAAGTGTGGACATGCAGGAAAATTTCTCCTGCAACCAGGGATCATCACACAATCAAGACCCTCATGTTGAGGCCTTTGGTTTTTAGGAACTTAGGAATTTGAATGAAAATATATAAGGCTAATGAAATATTGTGGAGATATTTTTGGGTAGTTGCGGGAGAGACAACTAGAAAGAAGGAAGGAAATCACCAAAGGCTGACAGTTTCCGAGTAATCGTGGAAAGAAGCAGCCACTATTGAGCAGAAATAATAACAGCCGTGCAATAGAAAACATTGATCAATGAAGAAGCTAGAGGCCCCGAGAAAGAACTGGAAATATAGGCAGGCATGGAAAGATAAAGAAGGACGAGCAGAAAGAAAGAGTAGAAAAAAGTGGTATCGAAATATTGTTGCAGAACTAGTTGAGCTACATTGGATCTATCTTCCATACACTTATGTATTGTCCTATTTTGTAAGTCTATAATGTTGAAAAGATGCTCTTAAGATTAATATAATGATATTGTCATATGGGTTAATGAGAAAGAGGATTTCCTGGGATAACTGTGTATTATCTGAATGTTTACATGGTTATTTAAAATTTTCAAACAAGATTGTATCTGAATAGTATTTCTTTTGTGAGTACCCTTGAATTTTTGTGATTGGGTTTATGGTTAGTATAACTCCAGGCTCTCTGATTCTTGTTCTCTTGATGCAATTTCTCTCGATACTAGATTCTGATACCCATCTAACTAAGGTCACGACATGCCTCGGGTGAGACTCCTTACCCACTCTAGGTAAGGGGAAAATGTCGGTGTTGTGCTAGACTACAATGAAGCTTTGTTGGCCCTTGTTCCCAAACCCCAGGTCTCAACCCTATTATTATTTTTGTGCCAACAAATGGATCCATTTTTGGGACATGAAATTTTAAAAATGGGTTTGAAAGATGGTATGAAATATTCTTAAGAATGAGCTAAAATATTGGTGGTATGAAAAGACAGACTGGTTTGTTTCTCAACAAGCTCAGCTCCGTCGACAAGGTGTGTAAAAGTTGAAGGAAAATATCTTATACTCAGAATCAGTTAGTGATTAGTATGAGATTTTATAGTGAAAATGTTTTTAGGAGCTCCACAAATGGTTGTGGAGAGTGCAAGTGAAGGGAAATACTGGTGGACAAATTTTTTCTCATCATACCTGGACTCATGCATCTCTTCTCAAGTTGCATCAACTTTACACAGATTTGACACAAGCTGTGGATTTATAGGTGAAAGCCATGTTAGAAGGATACATTGTTGAGTTTTCCACGGAGAGTCATCAATCCTTCTCTAAAGTTAAGGATGTGTTCACGTCAGGGTTGCGAGGGAAACTATTGAAGGAGATCCCTCTGTGGATTAAGGTTCTACTGGTGGAGGAGAACTTGTTGATGTTCCAGAACCTGAATATGGTAGCCTAAACCCCTAGTACTGGGGGAAGGACCTAAGGGGAGGGATGATACTGAGTGGGGAATCATGATAATGTCGAGGTAATGGAAATATATGATTTTAGGAAGGCTAGGAATCTGAGGGCATGACGAAGAGCACAAATAGTTGAGAAATGGTGGGAGAGGGCTCTACAAGAAATTAATAAGAGACAAAATAATCTATACCAAGAAGGAGTAGTGTTCAGAGGTCTAGAGAAGGAAGAAGGAATAGTAGTTGTTCCATTTAAATAAGAAGATACAGTCGTAGCGATTGATAATTAGGAGGGCGATAGGGACCCATCCCTGCAAGTAGAAATGGAACTATTAGATGGAGTGGGCCACACAGGATCTAAGGAAGGCCTAGATGATGAGATGCACTTTGCTATAAGAAGCTTATTTGTGGATAATGATGTGTCCAAAGTGAGAAATGATGCGCATCCCCCTAGTTAAGGTAGTATCTCCCCCAACCTTCCCCTATTAATCTATCACAATCCTGATAAGTTTTTGTATAAATTAATAAAAGTCATAAGAGTTCATAGTGTGCATGCTACCTACAAAGCTAGTACTAGTGGCAGTGGAATTAGTAATAGTAGTATGAACCTTCAAGGGTCATTATATTCTAGGTCACAAGGATTTATACCTCTTTATCAATTTCATTCAAATATGGCGGGATCGTTCACCAGATATCTCGAGTTCTCTACTAAAGGGAACGATGATGTAGAACAACATTGGTACTTGTGAAAATCCATTTGGAGGGACCGCTAGACACCTTATGCTATAAAGTTAATTTAATTTTAAACTAATCTCAGAGAAAGAGATTTGAGATGGTTCATTAAGTGGTCAAAGTTGCAATAGAACCCCCCAGTAAATGATGTTAAACAGAAATTTGTGCAAGAGTTCAAGATTTCTAGAAAAACCAGCAAGGGTTGTCTAAGATTTGGGAAATCAAGCAGTGACCGGGAGAGACTTCTTGGGAGTTAATGAAGAGATTCAAGGATGTGATTAGCAAGTTGAGCTCCCCAATAGATCCAAACCATCAACGAGATTGGTTTATCAAAGCATTATTTCCTCTCACCCATATGCCACTAAGTCAACAGAAAATTGATACACCGGAAGATGCTTTGGAAAAAACAACAAGGATTGAATCTATGGCAGGATATCCACATAAGTACCGAGGTGGAACAAAAGCCCATGACCCATCCATATTGGGTCTACAACACGAAATTATGAATTTGACTGAAAATTTGAAGGATCTACAGTCAGAATGGCCCGCGCGATAGAATGTATGGTGTACTAATTATATTTTAGAGTGTCACCTTGTTACGAAGTTCCCAAGGTTGTGGGGCCCAAATATTACACCCACCCTTGCGGGGCCATTTAGAACTACATCCACTACAGGAGTTGCACAAATAGGAGTGAAATATTTATATCCAGGTCGCACTCAATTCCACGTGTTCCTAAGACAACATAATCTAGCACCAATCTAGTATTGCAAAATATGTAGAGCATATGGGAATCTCCCATGTCTTTGTCTAATTATATAAAAATATTTGTATGTTCCAGACAACACATTATGTGAATTATGCACTTCACCAACTCACCATACCGACCAGTGTCAGGCACTGGATGCCCTAGCTAATCATTTGGACTGTATGACCTACAAAATAAATAAAAATATTCGAGGCCGAGGAGGAGGAGGAACAATGGGGGGTAGGATAGGAGGTATAGGCCCAGTTCGTTGTTATAACTGTGATCAGGAAGGACATGTTTCACAGGATTTCCTGTTACCCAAAAGGGTTAACACATATGCCACAGGGAAAAAATTTGATCAAGGTGGAGCCAAGGTTTCCAAAGAGAAGCCCCCTCTCGAACAATAATGTAGTCACTCATGGAGGTAAAAATATCAGAGCCAATGTAGGAGCAATGGAATAGCCCAGGGTTATAATATCTTCTTCACAAAAGCGCTCATATGATCCTAAACAATAGAAGCGGAACTATAAGGAAGTGGTAGAAACTTTGAACAAAGTAACACCATGAGGGGGACTACAAGGAGAAAAACAGAGCCCCTTACAAGATAATAGTTCGGACCCACCGTGATCTAATGCTCAACCTATAGAAGAATGGTTCAAACTATTTCTACAAATTGTGATCGGTGATCATATGCTTGGCCAGTTGCAGGAAAGTATGAAATCTGCTATCAAGGAGGAAGAAACTGAGGAAGGGATCATCTTTTCCAACCTACCAGAGAGGCATTCCAGGTGGGTAAAAAGGAACAAAAGGAGAACCAAAAGAGAATTCAATTGGAGGACCAATGGTATAGATTCAATTGATAATTCTGTTAATGTAATTGACACAATTGTTCTTGAGGAAAAAAAAGTGGCCCTAATTAACGTCACCTTACAAGCGACATTGGAAAGGTGGTGACAATTTCATAGCAATATTCTCAGGGAATGGGAAGAAATAAAGACAGTGATGAAAGTAATATTTGGAAATTCAAGGGAATACCTGCATGAGGTTGCGAAATACAGGGATATCTCTTACCATTTCCGAAATGTTCAAGAATGAGAGGATAGATGTAAGAAGGAAGGATTTTTGAAGGAGATGTGGCTGCACGGCTTAGTACACACCTCAGGGACCTTCCCTAGAGAATGGTATGTAAAATAAGAAACAAGGAGACAGACTGGTGATTTGGATCGCATGGAAGATCAATTTGTCAACAAATTTTCCTTCTTAGAGACCGATGAGAGAGCGACTAATTCCTTGTAGGTTGTTAAGTGAATTATGCTTACGAATGGACAATTAATTGATGAAGGAATAGGCCATGCCACTCTGGAGCATATATATGAGTCAAGATATCACGAGGTTGTAGCCTGTGGAAAGATAGATAGACAACTGGGCGAAGATGATCTGGAGGAGCTATGACATATGGCCTTCAACGAAAATAAGGGGGAACAAGGTGTTAAAGATGGGATAGTGATTGATGGTATGCATATACTTCCCTTGAATTTATGAAAACAAAATATAGGGACTGAATAAAATATGAAGCTAGCCTCGATTAGAGACTATTGGGATGAATAAACTACCAAAGAGATATTTTGTCTCTTAAAATAATATGAGTACTTATTTTCATCATTGGTTGTAGAACTAAAGGGGATTAAGGGAGAGTTAGGGGAGATGAAGATCATACTTAATCCAGATGCAAAACCAATGAAGCATTGACCATACCAACTGACCTCGAGGGTTAAGGATAAAATGAAGAAAGAAATAGAGAAGATGTTGGCTGTAGGGCATATATTTCCAGTTGACAAGGTAGAATGGGTTAGTCCGATTATGATACAGAATAAGAAGGATGCCATTGAGATTAGAGTTTATGTGGACTACCACAACCTGAACAATTCTTGTGTTCACAATACTTTCCCCACAACTTTCAATGATGAAGTTCTTGACAATGTGGTAAGAAAGGAAGCTTATTTATTTACATATGGATTCCCTGGCTACCATCAGGTCTAAATTGCAGAGGAGGATACGAAGAAGACCACATTTACCACAGAATGGTGATCTTATGCATATCACGTTATGTTGTTTGGACTCAAGAATGCGCCAATATTTTTTTCAAGGATCATGATTGTTTATTTTAAAGATTATATCCATAGGATCCTAGAAGTCTACATGGACGATTGGACTATTTACAATTTACTAAAGAAACACTCTAGTCTTCTCTGAATCATGATTGACCAATGTAGATAGTTGTAGATCTCATTGAACGTGAAGAAGTGCATATTCATCGTTCCCTTTGGAACACTATTGGGTCATATTGTATGCAAGGAAGGATTGTGTGTAGACCCTACTAAGGTTGCGGTGATTGTGAACATGGACCCACCAACCAATGTTAAACAAATCAGGTCGACCTTGGGTGACACGGGGTACTATAGGAGGTTTATCCACAACTATGTTTTGACTATTGAAAAATTGAGAAGTTATTGAGGAAAGTTAAGTGATTCACGTGGTCCGAAGAGTGTGATGTTTCTCTTAATATAATGAAGGATAAATTGACAAGTGCACTAATCCTGGTTTACCTAGATTGGAACAATAAGTTCCATGTTCACGTTGATTCCTCGGGCATCGCTTTGGGAGCAGTCCTGGCTCAACCCATGGAATGGAACCTTGATCACCCAATATATTTTGCTAGCAGAAAGTATAAAAAATAGAGAAAAATTATACCAAAACTGAGCACGAGGTGCTTTCCATGATATATTCACTTCAAAAGTTCTGAAATTACCTTATAGGGGGTCCATTCAAGTTTTTCACAGATCACTTTGCTCTGAATTATATATTGAAAAATATTGTACTTTAAGGTATGATTTGTAGATGGTTCCTTTTATTACATGAATTTATATTTTAGGTAATTTTCAAGCCAGGTAGACTAAATGTGGGGCCCGATCACCTATATAGGCTTGAGTCAGGTGAAAGTGCAGGATCCGTGGATGATCAATTGTCGGACGTCGATCTGTTTCGAGTTGAAGTTGTAACAGACTATTTCTATGACATAGAAACAATTTTTTCTACATGGAAATTCCTAGAGGAATATACCATGACAAAACAAAGACATATGGTTGTACGGGTCACATATTATCAGTTGATTGTAAGGAAACCATATAAGTTGGGCCTTGATCAAATATTATGCAGATGTGTCATAGATCACGAGAGACATGATGTGTTATGGGAGTGTCACTCAGGAGTTGTGGGGGATCATGTTGGAGGATAAGCCACCACAAGGAAAGTATTGAATGCATGGCATTTGTGGCCTACAGTCTTTCAAGATGCAAAGGAATACACCAGAAGGTGTGACATTTGTTAAAGGGTTGGAAAGCCATCACATCGGGATGGATTTCCTTTGCAACCAATATGTGTGTTGAAGCCTTTTGAGAAATGGGAAATTGATTTTATAGGACTGTTAAGCAGGTAAATCCCCTCTGCGGACAGAGGCAATCCCTATAGCCCTAGAGTGGGTCTAGAAACAAATAGACATTCTAGAGTGTTGATTGCTAATTACTGAATGAAAGAGGACATGGTAGATCGACCTACCTGGAATAAAATGTTGTCGTTGTAGCTATAGTGGTGGTGGGCCTTTCGTTTCTACTCAACAAGTCACAATCCTTCTTATACTTATTATGGATGGTCGCGCCATATCGGAGATATTAGTTGTATTTTAATTGGCAGGTTTGACAATCTTTTAGTTCGAATGCGTTATCATAAAGTATTTCGCCCCTCCCTCTCCCTCAGACCTCATGCTTTAGGGGGAATCTATTACACAACATTTTGTCACTGTCCCTGCAATCCCCATCTCACCTATTGGAGGGTCATTTCTGTGATCAATAAGCAGTGTCTTGCCTTACAAAGACCATCATTACACCCCTTTACATGAGAGAAATATTCCTTCTGTTGATAATTCCCTGAGCAGAGATTCAAAAACCCTTGTTTTTTCCTTGGCGTGAGTAGTCAATTCTACCCTCACGCCGATGAGGAAGATTAACACTGGGCCCCATGCTAGTTGGAGCCTTGTCTCAGTTAACCACCCGTGATGAGATGTTTATGGAATGTTTTTTAAAAATAGAGGCGGAGATTCCACTCCAACAAATTCGAGGATGAGTCATTGGGAGTGGTTGGAATGAATAACCACAAACTCCCTCCTTTAGTTTATGGTTTCCACCTCTTATGGGAACCTCCTAAAGGATAGGCATCCCTCCCACCTTTGTAGGGATCCTAACCTCCTCCTTTTTCTCTATAAAAAGAAGCTATCTCTCCTTGCATAAGATAGCTGAACATGGAGAATTGAGTACACTATAGTTGAATTGTTGAAGAGATAGAACAAGGAAGAACTTCGTTGAGAGAGCTTAAGCCCATGCCTTCACCCCATCTGAATCCCCTAATGAGTATCTGAAACGCGCTTCGGCTGAACCCCGCTGGAGGAGACTGCGACGTCAAAGCTTTGGTTGTACCTCTTCCTTCTATCAATACATACACGTGAGTATTGTTTGGTTCCCATTTTATGTTATGTGATTTGTTTAATGAAATATGCTTATCCCTCTTTGACTGGCCAGTAGTTATGAATGAAGTTATTATGTCGTATTCTGTTCTTGTTTGTTGATCTACGTGCAGGTATCAGAGCATGATTGCAGAAGGATTGTGACTTTCCGAGGCAGGAGCGAGAGACCACCACCACTACAGCTACGATGACAACATTGGATTCCAAGTAGGTCGATCTACCGTGTCCTCTTTTTATTCAGTAGTTAGGAATCAACAGTCTAGCATGTCTCTTTGTTTCTAGACCCACTCTAGGGCTAGAGGGATTGCCTCTATCCACAAAGGGGATTTAACTGCTTAACAAGACCTATCATCCCGTTGGTGCGCCAATCCCATGTCAGGTGTATCACCACCACCAGAGAGTATCTTACTAGATGGGTTGAGGCCACACTAGTTAAGGGATTTTTTTAAAATATTGCCTCCATATTCATATTTGAGAACATCATCACCATATTTGGGTGCCCCTGGAGCCTCACAAGTGATAAAGGGACCCATTTCATTATTGAAACAATCACCTCATTACTCCAAAACTTCATGATACAATGCCAGAGGAGAAACCCATTTCACCCTCCAGAAAACGATACGATGTAGGCTTTAAATAATATCTTAGAAAGAGGAATGACTAGGATATTATCATCCAACATGGATGATTGGGATGAGAGGGTTCTAGCATCTCTATGGTCCTACCGCACCATTGTTGATAACGCAAACATTTTCCCTTCCAGCTAGTATATGGACAAGAGGTTGTGGTACCCATTGAGTTCATAATTTACAACCTTTTTTTTTCACAGGAAACAGATATGGTTGAAGAAGAGTCATTTAAAAAGTGGTTGAATTTTGGGAGCTAGATTAAGCTAGTTTCGTGGCAGACTTCCATAAATGATGGAGAAACTGAGGAATAAGGCATGGCATGACAAGAATATCAAGAAAAATTAATTTACGATAGGTGGATATGTTCTACTGTATGATAGAAAATTATTGAAGTTTCCAGGAAAGTTTTAGATGCATTGGTTGGGTCATTTTATTGTTGTGGAAGTCAAGGAGTCAGTATTTTTCAAGCTTGCACAAATTTATGGTACATTTCTACCAGTATGGGTGAATGGTGCATGCCTGAAACCCTTCCATGGATCAAAAAATTTCACTCAAAATTTATTGTAGCTCCAAAAGGAGACCATAGGTAGGATTAGGTAGAGTCAGTTAGTTTTTCATGCATTAGTAGATTCAATTACTTTAGTTGGTTAATTATTTCCATTCTAGTTAGTCTAAAATAAGTCCGTTGTCAGGGTTTTTTTGGTTGTGAAGGTAATCCCACCCCACTGCAACTATTTTTGGTGGGGGAGACACACGTTTCAGTTGTCCTATTTATAACAATAAGAAATCATTCCTAGTGTCAACCTGAATTTCTATTAAATATTTCCCGTAATGCTCATCATCAACTCATAAGAATTCCCATCACAGCATCATAATTACCCATAAGCTCCACCCAACTTTTCTAGTTTGCATCATCCAAGTCAAGTCCATCTCAACTGTCATTAGTGATAGCATGGTTGAATCCTAGTGGGGAAAGTTGTCATATCAATTAGTTAAGCAGTCTCATTAGAAACATCATGTTGAGATGCATGGAAATGTTGAGTTATTTAGAATCTAAAGCCAAGGTTAGTTACTAATTCTAGAGTCTATTCTCAATTTCCATTGTCCCAAGATTAAGTCCAAGACCCCAATGTTTCATCTCTATTAGTATCTATCCAAAATGAATAAGATTGCAATATTTTCTCAGAGTTTGAATTCGATGAAAGAATCATGAAGAATATCTAATCTATGGAAAATATGATAAGGCATTGTTGGTTGATAACAACCTCTTGAATTATTTCCAATTTTTGGCCCTGAAGCATGAGGTCTATATAGAACCAATGATTAAGGCTAATGGGAGTCAATCCACCAAAGTTACAAAATATTTCAGAGGAATTCAAAGGTCAACATTGCTAATTTCAAGGAGTCTTCCTGTATTTGGAATGATTGGAGTCATTATGCACTGCATAAAGCTTCTTATCAACATAATGGATTGAGGATCACTATGGATCAACAAGGAATATCCAATTCATGTGATGGACCTCCAAAGGATCACAAGCCTATCGGTGGTGGAAAATTTTGGTATCCACTTCCTTCTAGGCGACATCTAAATGAGCAAAGAGGACCAGGAATGACAGTTACTACAACAGGTATGACACCCAGAGAGGAGGCAAAGGTGCTCTCATCAAGCCTATCAACAAGCCCAATGTTAAATTTTCATGTTATATCATTGTCGAGAAACTAATGTGCCAATTTTCAAGGAATGAGTGCATGCTGGACACAATCTCAGTTGTGAAGCACTGTATACAGGTTTCACAATTGAACTAGTGCTATTTTCTACTCCAAGAGTTATTCAATGCTTATGAGGACATCTACAATAGGTCTACCCATTTCATTTATGGATACATTTTTGTTGCTTTGAACATGTGGAAATGGTGTCCACCAAAAGGATGATAGTTGGCTCCTATAAAAAAGGACCAGTCATTTTCTCTCAGGTACACACCCTAGCGAACCTCAAGGGACCCAATCAGCAAGGAAATCAATGAGGCTTCCTTTATTGGTTGGTAAAAGAAGATGTTGGAAGTCATATAAGGCATGGAGAGGGTCCCAAAACTGCTACTTGATGATTATTAATTGGAAGTATAGTTCATTTTCAGTCACGTCCATACCTTGATAAGGATGAAATTCGTCCATTCTCACATGTTCCATATGAGGCTTAAAAATTTTATACTAACTACCAAAGATTTCCACATAAAGGTCACCTCATTTTCAAGCATTTTGGGAGAGATTCATGAAGGGAAGCACATATAATACTTTGAAGGGACGGTACCCAAACCAATACTAGGTGAGACACCTACTGATTCAAGGAATAATATGGCTAAGGAAGAGCTGCAACCCGCCATCAAGAGGCTCGAGACACAAACACACTGTATTAAGGAAACCATTGATAACATCAGAGTCTCGGCAGGTTTGTTCCTGAATTTTGCTGAATTACAACATTCAAGGGAGGATAATTCTATGGTTAGTACTCCCCTAGTTTCTACACTCCCAATTTTTGGTCCTCATTACCAGTCAAAAATAGTAATCCCAAAAGCCCGTCAACCAAAAAATACAAAACATCCAGCCGGTTCTAAAAATAAGAATGCAACCCCATTCACCAAAATTGTTGATCTTACTTTCAAAGAACCCCAATCACGTTCTGTATCACCCATTCTCGAAGAAAATCCACCCTCCACTTCCGTTGTGTCACCCTTCTCACATAATCCATCATCGCACATAGCTTCCACATCTACCACCATTTTTGACACCATAACCACTGAAACACTACTAGGAATGGAGATGGAAATGGAGTTCAACTCTATAGTCCAGTATATTAAGGAATTTACCGTCGCAGAAATCACTCCAACATCAATGTTGTTTTTAATTTTTGAGTCAGGTCCACTAACGATCACTGAAGTAATAATTAACCATCCCCTCACTATTTCCGTCAAGACAATAGCATTGCCCCTTCACCCCTATACATTAATTCCACCCCTCCCTATATCCACGCATACCAATCCGTCATCGATCAAAAATTCGCAGCAGGCTACTTCACCCCATAAAAATTTAGAGAAGTTCATCACCAGTGGCTATTCATTGCACATTAGGTTTCTAGAACCACCCACCATGAGCCAAGATGATATTTGGGGTTGGTCCTCAACCCAATTGTTTAATTTTATTCAACTAGAAACACGTTGAGTGTATGCATTGCACAATTATTTGACCAACGAGCATGAACAACAACAATAACAAATTCTTACCCTCACTATAGAAATTGATCACCTGCTACATGAAAAGAAGCAGCTTTAGATTCAATTGGATCAGATCACAAAAAAATTCCAGGTACTAAGGCCTTTGGTCTCTGATGTAGTGCCTAATTCCCCATAGGATTTTTTTCTTGTACACTTTTTGAATGCTGCAATCACATACATACAGCATGTCACGATCTCATTTCATCCAACCATGAGCTGAAATATAATCTTGCTGCCAAATAGTAGCTGTTTCCATACCCTACCACACAGTATACACCTAAAATAGAGAAGAAAACACTACAGGGGAAGCTCATACTCTACTTCAGTAGGTTCATGACTGGTCAAGATGCATAGAAAGAAAGAACCAACCTGTCTACCCCCTGCGTGGTCGTGTCAATCAATTATTCATCCATGCTAGGGGCACCAAGGAAAAGAGCCTATAGAAGGCACTCCTCATAGAAGTAAAAGTTATTGAGGCCCAAATACAACATATTGAATATGAATCATCCATAATCAAGAAAAATTTTTGGGACTTTCGACTGCTAGTGCAAACACATTTGGAGACACTGCTGCAAATAAGTGTTGGATTTATGGGGCCTAGTCCCAAGTTCAATGTGATTGCGTAGTCCAACAAAACCCACTATTATCGGCCCTTTCGGCAACGACCTGCTTGCACAGATCGAAGTCTCACCCGAGTTAATATAGGGGGATGCTAGAACTAGGTTTCTACATCCAAAATGATAGATGATTGTGGCTTTAGGGATTTTCCTTCTTACAGAGCTTCGCAGGTCAGATATAGTAATAATACAAGATTTTTTAAACACATCTGTTGAACTTACTAAAATACTACGCAATCTTACTTATTCATGCATTAAACAAAGTAAACAACCATAAACTAGACTATGTTATTAAATTACAGATCAAAACCCTTATTCAACATAGACATTCATAAATAGTAAGTAAAGCAAAAACACATCAATAGAACTAAGATCTATCCAACAATTATTTCATTAATAGCTATATCCTTCTCATACATTTAGTTCCACCCTGTGCATATAGCTACAGGGCCTTGCACACACAACGGGAGGGATTTGTGCACATAGTTGAAGACTTCCTAAGGTCTCTGTGCACACAGCTGCATGACCCTTTCCTATAAAATAAAACACATACTCTGACTGAAAATAGTCGCACATCCAAATGCATCACATTATATCTATCGTTGAATCTTATTTTCAAAAAATACCATGGTCCAAAAACCATGGTTGGAGTCTAATGTTCACAAAATAATCCCATCCCATTACATAATAAGGGGCTTTGACCAACCCCCAAGCCCCTAATCTGCAGAGTCTTTCTCTACTACTTTTTTCGAGGGGATCCCATGTCCAATAGGCCCCCAACAAAAAAATATGACTCGTCCCGAGTCACAAAAGTGGTGCACCATCGATCTTCGCTTTGGTGACACTCAAGGTATTCTTCAATGGTGGAACTGCTTCAGTGCACTACGTTTCAAACTCTTTGATTTCCTTAAGAATTGTCTTTGTAACTTTCTTGGTTTCCTTCTGCTCGAATCCTATCTGCGTCGTGTGCAATTCTTTTAGCTTCTTTTACGCATCTTGGGAGAGCTGGCTAGCCTCATCTTCCCATGGTTTCAGTCTGTCTGTAAGTAGCTTCTCTTTCCTGCACAACTCATCGACCTACTCCTATAAGAATTTACCCTCTTGCATATGGGTAAGCTGCTGCATTGGTGCTAAGGTCTTTGTAGTGACCTTAATATGATCCATTTGTTCAAGCTTTTCACACACTTCGGCATGTAGCTTTTGCACCTAAGTGTCCTCTTGCAGTGAGGCCCACACATCAAGAACTTCCCCAAAGACATTCACACACTCCTGTATGTGGGGCTCAACCTATTCTGTGGCAGATTTCAACTCTGATGTGCACTGCTCCGGGACTTCTCGCAAAGTGGTAGGCTATAATGTGGCATCTGGAGCTCAACTATCTTCATCTATAACTCAAGGTGCACTTTTTCGACCTTGGATTTAGAGTCCTTAAATTTTGTGGCAAGCTTGGCCACTTTTTATTCTAGCACAGTTGGAGATTGAATCTAGAGCTCTGGTAGATCACTGCAAGATTTAAAGACAACCTCCTCCAGCTTATGTCTTTGTGCTACCTCAGCCTCGTGCTCTTGGAAAAAAAGTTGTTTTTCCTCAGCCATGCTCTACCTTTTGTTCTTGACATCTTGAATAATCATGAGGGTGCATTGTTCACGGATCTTCAACTCTTTGTCGATGCCCTGGTGGAATTCATGCAACATTTCAGTGACCTTGTTGACTATGTCATCATCCCAATAGTCCCATATATTGGAAAATTTTGGCTCTGCATACGAGCCTATGTTGACTTGTTGATTCCTGACAAGTTGTTCTACATTCGTAATGCTTATCTTGGGCCCTACAACCTCACGTTGCCCTTCTAAATCAGGGATATGAACATCGTGTGGATCCTCCTCACCTTCTTCTGTGGTCAAATTTTAACATTCCTAGGCTTGTTCTAACTACACAGCCCAACCAGGCTATACCAATGTCCTTGTCTCCTTGGTAATATGGAACACTCCCACTTTGACTTCCTGAAGAGCCTCACTAATGCACTCCTAGCCATCAGAGAAGCTATATGTTAGCAAGAACCCTTCTATCATCTCATCTCAATCCATGGTGCCATGGCACAACTTTGTTTCAAGATACCACTGCTGAGGTATTGTAGCCAAGGAATGAAAGAACATGTGCACCCATTCTGGTTGAGGTTATGGACCCCAAGATGTTATCCAGCAAGCCAAATGCTCATGAGGATCCTTCTAACCATCATACTTCTCCATGATCTTCATATCAACATGATCAAATATCAACCTTATCAACTTGCAAAACTCCTTCCATCCTCCTAAAATTTCTCTATGCGTGCCACATCATCGGCTTAGAGTAGACCTCAATGCGAAGTCCAAAGCTTCGTATCTCTAGTCCTCAGGTACCTTTTGCTCAAATTATTCTAGAAATAAGACAACATTCCCCATGCCATTATAAAAATTTAAGTCACACACTTCCAATCTAACAAAACACAGAGATTTGGTAACCCTGTGATAATGCCTAGTGGTTACTTCATGCAAACGATTATGCCAATGCTCTAGCTCTTCATCAAAATCTAAAACACATTAACTGCCACGCTCCCAACATGTTCTGCCATCCGCGGTGGGATTGATCCAGTATTCTTCCTGCATAGTAAGCTTATATATATTATCAATCTCAGCATCCCCATACTCATTTTGGATAGGATCTGTATATCGTGCACCTTCGAAGGATCTAATGGCACTACAACTCGGGTACCATTATTTTCAAAGAGAATCTGCCTCTTCTTTAGGTTGATTATAACATCCATTTCATAAGCCCAGTCAAATCCAAACAACGTAGGATACATATTACTATCATCAATGATCTAAATAACTTCGAAGTTGACCAAAATGCCAGCTCCATCAATATCTATGCTAATATCGTAAAATTTCCCCATAGGAATGATCTTCTTCTAATTTTCCATCCTCAACTGAATTAGTGACCATTGTAGCTTAGGCCTTCCCATCCACTCCCATGTATGTTTTGGAAAAATGTTGGCATTTGATCTTAGATCCAGAATGACTTGATCCATATCATAATATCTGATCTGCGTAGTCAAAGACATCTAACGACCAGTTCTTTTTTGTTCTTATATACTTTATTTACCACGTGTTGTTCCAGTTACAACTTTTCCTTGCTAGAGGACTTATCTATCACTTCATGTAATCCTTCTACGAACTTCTAGTCCCTCAGAAATTTTATACATGTCTACAAAAGAGATGCCAAGATAGACTGATCAGCTTCCTTGACTTTGACATTCTCCTTAGGCTTATTCTTCAATGGAAGCAGTTGTCTCTACACAGTAGGTGGCAAAGTTGTAGGAGTCATAAACTTCTTCCTTGCTTCCATGAATGTCTCTTTGTCGCGTTCGACATTAAAGCCAACATTCTTATCTTTTTCTTTCCTTACCAAGGACTCTATCATAGTCCGTTTTCATTCTACATGGTCTCCTCCAGTACTCACACCACTGCGTGTTAGTATGTAAATGCTCGGATCTGCCTGGCGTGATTCAACCCTCATCATTTATATATTCTGAGTTGGCTCATGGTTGTGCTTCTCCTACATTTTAGCTAATGGAATGGGACAATATTTGATTTCATGACCAAATTATAGATAATAATCATAGGAAGCTGCAGTAGGATTCTGATAATCCATGGAAAAATGTCCAGCCTGTCTGTAGTTGTAACATATCATATGTCCTGTTCCATGACCTGCACCTCCTCCTTGGCCACATCCTCGGCCTAGGAAACTTCCTCGCACAATCAGAGAACCCGAAGCTTTTCACCCTTCTACCTGCATTTTGTATGCACCAGGAGTGCTTTGCATCATTAGATAGTAGTTATTACAATGTCGTTCATCGTGTCCTACCAAACTACATAAACTGCAAAACAACCAAGTCGACGATCTGACAAAATTTTGCAACAGGTGAGAATAGTTCGGGGAATGTTGGCCTACAACTTCACATAAGCTACACCATACATGGGTCCCTACACTTGGCCCTGCACTCAATCCGGGTCTTAATGGAATTGACATCCCAATGCCCAAATAGTATTTATACATGTTATCACTCATTAGTTTTGAAAAGTTCATTGATAGGGTCTGCTGAGAAGGTAAATCCTCTCTGCAGACAGAGACCATCCCTCTAGCCCTAGAGTGGGTCTAGCAACAAAGGGACAAGCTGAAGTATAGGTACCTAATTCATGAATGCAAAGGAAAGGGTAGATCGTCCTACTTGGAGTCTAACGCTGTCGTCGCTGTAGTGGTGGTGGCATCTTGATCTCTGTCTCGACAGGTCACAATCCTTCTGCAACAGTGCTTGGATACCTGCACAAAGATTAGAAAACAAGAGCAGAATAAAAAAAAATGATTTCATTCATAATCAACTAACCAATCAAGGAGGGTTAAGCATATTGCATCAGCTAAAACACATTAACGCAAGATGGGAACCAGACAACAGTCATGTATATGTATAAATAGAAGAAAGAGTTACAACCGGAGCCTTGACGTCACAACCTCCTTCAGTGGGGTTCAGTTGAAGCGCGTCTCGAAGGATCGTTGGGGAATTCAGACGGGTTGAGGACACAAGCCTAAGCTCTCTTGACAAATTTCTCTTCCTTTCTATCTTCCTAGCAAAAAGTTCAGGAATTCTCTTCAACGTTTGAGCTATAATATGTTCAGCTAGCTCATCAATGGAAGATAGACTTATTTATAGAGGGAGAGGAGGAGGTTGGGATCCCTAAAATGGTGGAAGGGAGGCCTTATCCCTTGGGAGGTTTCCCCAAAAAGTGGAAACAGGAGGCCAAATGAGGGAGGCTGTGGTTGTTCAGTCGAACCACTCCAAATGACTCGCCCACGAAGTTTTTATGATGGAAAATTTGCCTCTATTTTTAAAAAACTTTCCATAAACAGGTTGGCATGGGTAGCTCACCGGGACAGAGCACCAATGGGTGTGGGGCCCAGTGTTAATATTCCTCATTGGCGCGAAGGCATAACAGTCTAATAGTGCCAAGGAAAAAACATGTGTTTTAGATGGTCTGCTCAGGGAATTTTCAATAGAAGGAATGTTGTCCTCATGGAAAGGGATGCAATGATGGTCTTTGCAAGGCATGACACTTTTTTTTAGTCATAGAAATGATCCTCCAATGTGTGGGATAGGGATTGAAAATACAGTGACAAAATGTTGTTAAACGGATGCTCCCTAAAGCATGAGGTTCGAGAGAGAGGGAGGGGTGAAATTCTTTATGAGAACGCGTTCGAACAAAACACCGTTGTCAAAAGACGTGAAATTACAAATACAACTAATATATCTGATACATGAACATGTGGCATGGGCGCAAACATCCATAATAGAGTACATAAAAACTGAGATCCGAGGTATGGACGTAGCCATTGAGCAGTAAGGATCAACAAATAGACTCAGGTATGGTCACAACCATCTAATCAAAAGAGTCAAAATAAGTCATGATAAACCACAATATCCTACAACTTGGATCTTATCAGATAAAACCTAGGGTCCTGCGCTCCATCTCGACCTGAACAAGTACAAATTCAAGCATGCGAATATGTGAGCTAAAGTCGAACATGCAAGAAAGTCACCTGATTACCAGCCAATGATGAAAGTTGTTAACAAGCATGAGAGAAACCATCAATAGTGACAATGGCTCTTAAGGTACAACAGGTACAATCCACAGAATGTGAATAGTGAGCTGGCATTGAACACCCGTAGAATCCCTCGAACAAAGGCCAATGATGTGGACCTGTCATCGAATGCGAAGAACTTGTCATTGAGGCATGCAAGCTCCAAGGTACTGGAAGGGAGTCTCTAGATCAACTTCTCAGATAATGAGCTGAAGTTGACAGGAAGCGACCCGGTCGAAGGAGGGCCGTAATTTTTTCCACATACTCGACATGAGACAGAGGAACATGATGATAGTGAATCAGGACCAAACAGAGAATCAGAGGGGGGTTGAAAACTACAGAGGAAAACTTCTCTTGAACATATCAGCGACATGACTCTGGATTTGGCAGTATTTGACATCAAGGGATTTGAAGGCATGATGACGTGAAAAAGAGAAGATGAGAGGTCAAAACAGATTACCCAAACCCATGGAGGCAAAAACGACGAAATGAGATGTCCCCAACCCGACATGAATGCAGACGAGAGTCATGTTCAAGAGTGACATACTGCCGACACGACTAAAAGCTAGTTCCATTTCCCCCCACCATTTTTGCGAGTATCCCAATTATTTTTGAAAAAAAATATTGAAGGGGATAGCATATGCTTGTACTGTAATTTTTTCCTTCGGACAAATCCATCCTAGTACATTTTACGAGCCCTAGGAAGGAGGAACTCGGTGAACATCATGGTGACGATGTCCGATGTCATCAGGGTTTAATGAGTATGACAAAGGAAGAACTTGACATCTTTTCATGTTTAGAGAGTTTGAAAAGAAGCAGAAAAGAAAACTCCAGCATGTCCCTTTTCGTAAATAGTCCCTCATATCCGAAAAGGTAGAAAACAATATCTGAGAGAACCTCATAGTCACGATAAGCTACGGTATTCCTTTTCGTAAATAATCTATCCCAACTCGAAAAAGGGGTAAAGGTGTAATAGGTAGATATCGTTTCATATCCATTTAACGAGTTCAAAATCGCAAGAGTCTCAGCAATATTTTCAGTTTTAGAGAGTCAGAAGAGAGTTGAAAGATGACTCTAGTAGTGAATTTTTCATGTTTTTACCGAGACCGAAAAGCATAAAATACAACTCGTTACTTCATCGCTATCTCATTAAAAACCTGTCGTTGCACAAGAGACAAACGTAAAACCCATTTATAGAAATAACATAATGTAATAAAACATGTCTTAAAACCTAATTAGAGTTTCAAAAAGTTATAAAATGCGCAAAATGGTAAAAAATAATTACTTTTCACTTTTACCTCTTGTGGAGCAATAGTTACCCATTTTAGACTGTGATTTTGCAGCGACGATAGTGGGTGATCCGACAGATCAATCTCGAATTCGTCAATTCCAGGTAAGAGCCAACATCCTTACCTTCATTTTAATTCCTCTTTTATTACCTGCGACCCCAAATTTGGAATCCTATGGGGGAAGTTGTAAAAAATAGGGCACAGCGGTTGGCACAAGTATCGGGCACGGACTCGTGCCAATCGCCTAGATTTCTGAACTGGGGCATGCCCATTGTCGCGAATGTTTCCCAAATAGTTTCACCAACCACGCAAACCTTTTTAAGCTTACAATGCAAGAAAGTAGGCCCAATTTTCAAAAATTCAAGGCTTTTAATTTGGCTAATGAAGTTCATTTGAACATATTTGCAGGTGTAAAGCAGCAAAATGGTGAATGAATGGAAAGAACGGGAACACAACGAAGAAGACGAGATTTCCATGGAAAGTAAGAGATGCCTGGAAGCTCTTAGATACTGTGGACTGAAAAAATTCTTCATGACACCATGCCTCAGAGCTCAACCAGAGCTGCTGCAATACTTGATTAGTATCTCGCATGAGGATCAGGAAAAAATCATTCTTCGTGACGAGGAACTCGAAATTGATGTTTCAGACATTTACTTCATAACAGGACTATTGCGGAGGGGGGCAACACCAGTCCTGACTGGCACCCGACCCACCATGGAGAACATAAGTATGGTGATCGACAGGGTATGTCGATGGGCAAGGAAAGGATCAGGAAGCGAAAAAATGGATATCCAAACTATCCCGGACTTGGCACTAAAAGTAGTGCTACATAACATCATGAGAGCTGAGGGATCGCAAGCACCGCATGAAGCAACAAAAACACAACTCCTTCTTGCAGTAGGTTGTCTGACACCGACCCTCTACAACTGGGCAAAGGCAATGACGATTAATATGAAACGTCAACTGAATAAATGAAATAAGACCAAACTAAAGCAGTTCATATATGGATCCATCCTGGTATCGTTCTTCTTGGTACGACTACCAATTTTATAGCGACAAGAAGTGATGGTCCCAACACCACCAGCATAAGAGCCACATGGCCCGTTGGGCAGCACTGATGCCAAGGTCAGGGGGCGGTCAACAGATGTCTTGGAGATCGAAGTTCTTTGATTGGCTCCACCAATAGCTGATTTTCGTGGAGGACTGGCCCTACTCTGGAACAGTTTTCACTGGTGATCTAGACCTCCCACTCCCAAAAGGAGAGGATTGGGATGAAGCACTTGGTAAGACTCATTTTTAATTTTCATGAGTATTATGGTTTTTTTTGTTATGTATGTTCTAACATTAAATCCATGTGTTATGCAGATGTTGGACCAGAAAGACCCACAGGTATGTCTCCGATAGCGAGGCGAGTCCCTCGCAACTTTGATATTGCCCCTCATGGTGAGGGAGGCGAGGAGGAGGAAATCATGCACAATCTGAAGGGAATCTCTTGTGGAGTCCTGGACTATGCGCGATTCAACGATGTTCCTCATGCATACCAGAGACACATTGTAGGGGTGTCAAACCGAGTTCACTGCTTGCTGAGGCGGCTTGTACGGGTAGTGACATGCTATCATGAGAATCACGCCAATTAGATACCTACGATTTATTTCTACATATCTTTGAGAGTCATGATTTCTCAGGATGTAATAGAAACACACATATTTTGTTCTTATGATGCACATCAATGCAAACATTCGATATATATATATATATATATATATATATATATATATATATACATCTGTTTTCCCAAATGGATATTTTTCACGTGATGATGATTTTACAGATTACGCAAATGTCTATCTACTGCAATTTTGTCCATTGAATCAGTTAATGCATTAATCTGCCTAGGAATATGTTGATATGTAATATAATCAAAATGTATTTCAAGCAAACGAGCACGTAAATACAACCTTAAAATCTGAGGGTTTCTAACTGAATAATTTCCATTAAGTTGAAGAACAACAAGTTGTGAGTCCAGATTTACAACCAACGCACAAATGCCGAGGATAATCACCTTGGTTAATAGCTCAATGACATCACTATACTTAGTGACATTGTTTGTAGTTCATCCTCGAAAAATACCTTTTAGATCTATCAACTCACCAGTAGGACCATAAATCACCTAGGCTGCCAAAGACAAGTTCCATGTATTGTGTGAAGCACCATCCGTGAAACCGACATAAGGGGTAATAGACATCTGCATAATAAGAAACAACCCAATAAGCAGGAAAACGCTTGCAAAGCACACCAAGCCAAAAATTTACAAAAATGAAAAGAAAACCTATGTACACAAAACATGCATGAATTACTCATGCATAATATTTTTTGAGATACAACCCATTTTTGGGCTGATCCAGAGGATGACCTTCGTAATCAATGAGCTCATAGGCCCCATTCTACAAGACATGTTTAACAATGTAGGGTCCATGCCACATGGGTTAAAATTTTCCTACCCCCAGCTTATCATGAGCTTGGTCGTACAGGAGGATGAGTTCTCCTTCTACGAAGGAGTGAGGGGAAACCGATTGGTCAAAACGAGCTTTGACCCTCTTCTTCTATGCCTGGATGACCAAAGAAGCCAAGTGATGAGTTTCATCTAGCCTTTCTAAGTAGAGAAGACGCTTTTCTTCTAGCAAAGTGTTCGGAAGCAATTCAACAACCAACTTGAGCGAAGGTATTTCACACTCAATTGGAAGGGTAGCTTCTAGACCGTAAACAAGATAAAATGGAGTGAATCTGGTTGCATCCTTAACTGAGGTTCGGTACGCCAGAGAGCCGAAAATAACATGTGTTGCCAATTTGATTTGTGCATCCCAATCATACGTTGAAGCATGGTGACAAGAACTTTATTCACAGCTTCAACCTGGCCATTGACATGAGGATAGTACAATGTTGAGCTGTCATGACGCAAGCCCAACCTGGACGTCTACTTTGCCACCATATAATGCAAAAAATGAGAACCATGATCGGTAATGATGGCTTGAGGGACACCAAACTTAGAAATGATGTGATTAAATATGAACTGAGTTGTTGTCTTACCATCAGCAGCAAGTGTAGGCATTGCTTCAGCCCATTTGGTGAAGTAGTCAACGGCTACGATAATATAAGCATTCCCCCTGGCCGAGTGAGGGTTACACATCATAAAATCGATGCCCCACTTCACAAAGGGACCAACGGTAATGACAGGGTGATGATGTGAAGGCGGTGCTCCAAAAGAATCGATCTGTTCAGGCGAAGGGATGATCCATGGGTCTTCAGACAGAGAGATCATATTAATCTGAACAGTTTGGGATGGAGGAAGAGGAAAAATACCTATGACGGCAGGATCTTTGAAGAGACCCAACCCTACGCTATTTTAGGGAGTAGGAATATGATCCACATACCAAACGTTGTTCTTGGAATAAGAAGTGAAGAACGACAACTAATCAACAGTAACAACATTTCCTTCGTGCAGGAATTTCAAAACACGAAAGAGAGTGGACGGAATGCACAACATGGTGTGAGTCAAACTGCGACCAAGGAGAGGATTGTAGTTGAGTTTGGCATCAACTACTTGAACCTTGACATTGACTGTCTTCCCTTTTAATGTAATCAATAAATAGCAAGAACACCAAGAGGTTTTGATTCTCTTCCATCAAATGCTTCAAGGGAATTCGCTGATGAATTCAGAGTTGAAGAACTAATGGATTTCTAGCAAGAAAATGACATCATGCATGTAGACTCACCCTCACCCACAACTACCCAATGGATATTCAGACCATTAATACCAACTTGTATGATGAGCGCAATTTGGTGTGGAGTCATGGGACGAAATTCTCCAAGTCAAAAATGAGAAGGCTAGTATCAGCAGGATCAACCCCACCGATCACATAGAATAAAGCCTTCCGTTGAGACGGACAAGTATGAAGTACTTCTAATGCAGACATTGCAGATGGCACCTGTTCCATATCCTCAACAATATTGTAATGTTGGGCAGCACAGGCATTGGGATTGTAAGAAGACTTACAGAGTACACCTTTGGAAGGTGGTCGTACAACAAGCTCAGTACTGGGCATTTCAATCTGAAGAGGGCCAGAAGTAGGTGGAGGAGGAGGACCATCAATGATCTGTTTCCCCACTGCCTGACGCGATCCGATATAATCTTTTGACCAATTAGCGATAGAAACGGATGCAGAACCATTCATCATGAAAACCTGAGAGCCAAATGGGGCAGAGGGCTGAGGTTTCTCTACCATCTGGGTCTGCTGTGATGGAAAAGGTTCCTTGAGAACAACCATAGTTCCCTGGGTTCCTTTGAGTAGTCTACTTACTTCAGCCCGTCGAGGACAGTCCTTGGTGTAGTGCTCTTCATCACAAATCAAACAAGGGTACTTCTGCTTATGCTGTAAACCATCATCAACACGACGTTTGGACGAATATGGTTTCGGGGTATCGGCTTTGGCCTTACCTGTACCCTTATTTTTTCCCTTGGAATTATTATCCAATGGATTGGCCTGAATGGCATGGACTTCCGTGGTTTTACTAGGATTCAGTGTAGACTGAGAAGTAGTATCATTGGAAGGATTAGACTTTTACTTCCCAGGATTTGAAGGAGAATACCTTTGAGAAGTCTAAGACACAGAATCAATGATACCATTGACGGATGGCGTCATCGGTGCTTTGGAAGTTCCAGGTCAAGGAGAATCAGGTAATATATCATACAACGTGCCAGACTGAGAGTACACAAGATCGTGGTACTGGGCACGAGCAATGGCCTGTTATTCGGTTACACATGCCCCCATAGCTATGTCTTTAGCGATTTGATTGAAAAATGAGGTAGTGAACCAATCAGTTAGAAGCTGATCAGGAATGTCAAACTTGATCAAGTGAGGACGATACCTCCATTCATGAATATGATCCGAGATATGAGTATCTCGGTCCTGTTTCAAGGATGTGAGGAGGTGTGTCCCAGTTTCATAACAAACAGGTAACTGAAAATGGGTAAGAAACGCCATGGCTAAAGAGTTGAAATATTGAAAAATTCCATGAGATAAATCAATGTACCACTTTGCAGCGGCACCAGTAAGAGTCCATCGGAAAAGTCGGAGTCGGATGGAATTTTCAACCCAAGAGTTAGACGAACACCACAAGTGGTATGTCATAACATGTGCTTGGGGGTCTTCTCTAGACTTTCCCTCAAACTTAGGACAATCAACAAGAATATTAGTTGGAATTGGAGGCCAATATGGGTTATGAAGAATCAGATCGTTCGTTAAATTTGACACATCTAGCAGTTCCAACATAGTGAGAAATGGTAATTGAGGATTAAAAGGCACCAGAGGCCTTTGATAAGGACCTGTGTTAACATTCCACCCAATCTGGGAGAAATTATGCCCTCATATGTTTTTTCCCAGAGGATTTTGACCATAGGGGTTATAAGCCTAATAGTTATACTCATGTTGCGGTTGAGGACTGGGATACTGATTTTGAGCATACCATTGAGGTCCTTGCTAAGAAACGTATGGATTCTACTGTGGAATGTAAGCATTTCCTTGAGGTGGATTATACACCATCTGGGATTGACTTTGAGGGTAATAAGTGAAACCTTGGGGCGCACTATATACCGTCTGATATTGACCTTGAGGAGGGTAAGTAGCGCCTTGAGGTTGAGCAGGTGGACCCTATTGAGCAGGTTGAATGGGCTGCTGAGCTGGTTGAACAGGTTGAATTGGTTGTTGGGATGGTTGAACAGGTTGAACTCACTGCCAAGCGAGTTGAATCGGTTTTTGAGGCTGGGCAGGCTATCCCTACTGAGCAGGTTGGCCTGGATACTGGGGGCCACCAGGTTGCCCTTGTGGAAGGGGCTAGCCCGATGGTTGCGATGGACCAAGTTGTCCTTGATAACTAGGTTGACCCAGATCAGGACTGTAGGGTTGTGTTTGTTGCACAAATTTTTGGCCTTGCTGAACGTAAGGCTGTTGTTGTTGCACAAAAGGTTGTCCCTGTGGTGGATACATTTTCCCCCGAGGAAGATAATATGCTCCTGATTGATATTTATATTGAGGTTGACCAGAAGGATTGTAGGGTTGTTGGACCGAAGGTTGACCTTGTAAGGGTTGTTCTTGTGGACCATAAGGTTGTCCCTGTAAGGGTTGTCCTTGTAGACCAGAGAGTTGTCCTAGTATTACCGGCCCTTGATGAGGGATGGTTCGATAAGGATCAGCCGGAGGTAGATAAACAACTTGATTTGGATCAATAGGAGGAAAATAGATGGGGTTACCGTAGACATCATAGTGATGTGGAGGATTTACAGGAGCTTGGAGTTGATGAGAACCCTGAGAGTTCTGCTGCTGAACAACTAACATATACTCTTCAAAAGTAAGGTCTCCAGGAATAATAGAGGAAGTCATAGCCACATTAGAAGCAAGCATAGCCTCTATAGGACGGGGTTTTGATTTACCCAGGACAGGATTTACAGGCCACATGGGATTAAGAAAGATAGACCTGTGAGTGTGAAAAAATCCTGATGACTGATGTGTAACAACCGGTGCAGACGAAGGCACACAACTGGTAGGATGGACTGGGAGAGAAGTAACAATGACTGACGAACTAGGTGTTGACGATGACAATCCTAATGAAGGAAGACCCAAACTCCTTAGGGGAGTCAAATTAATGGAATGTGCTATGGACACAACACCAGAAATAATCTGACTCAAAGTCCGATAACCAGGTGGAAGTGACACTGATGGAGGGGAAGATTGATTAGAGACACACTGGAGATCTTCAGGGAAAATCTGACATTCCCCTGTGGACATAGGCATTTCTTCACTGCTGACAGGACTCAAAGAATCCATGTCTGACAAAGCTGTAAGATATTTGAAAATATGATGAGGACTAGGAGGTCTAGCAGCAACTATAAAAGACGATCCTGAAGTAAGAGGAGGGAATTCTTCCTCACTCCCAAAACCAGAACAAGCACCTTGAGGAGGCCAATTGAAATCAACTGACTCTTCAAGAGGATATCAGGTAGCGAGAGGTTGAACACTTGGGAGAATAGGCTGCGCAAGCTCGGCAGACCTAGTGGAATGAGGGGTTTTGAAAGAAACGTTAGGAAAAGAACTACCACTAGGAGGCAATGAAGAAGATGAAAAAACTATTGGTTCCGCCACTGTGACAATATTTCAACATGGGAAGGAAAATGAGAATAGCCAATTCAAGGCTTCAAGACCAAACTCTAAGGAATGAAAAAAACAAACCAAGTAAAGAAATTTTAATGGGCATGTGATCGTGGGTAATTAATTTTACAACACTGGAACAAAACTTTGTTGTTTCATGTTTTAAGAGTTGAGAAAAAGACAAAATATGACTCTATTCACTTTCAATTTTAAACAAGCGTGAAAGGACAAGTGCTCGATGATCTCTTCTCTTTTTAAAGAGTCACTAAAAGATCGAAATGACTACTCAGGTAATCTAAGCAAGAGGGTGTACCAAGTTTTCGTGAACTTCCATATACACCTTGGTGATCAATTGAAAGAGAAACTACCAAGGAATTAATGTATGTGCAGGTAGTCTCCCCGAACATTGTGTACGGTGTATCACAGTTACAGGGCGGTAGACTCAGCTTCCTATGGATAAAGGATTTGAACCTATGAGGGTCTCAGTTTATATATGCGACAATACGGGGAGCACAAGTCTATACTAGTGATGTCTAAGGCCAGATGGCGAACGAAAGCTACTAGGTTTAACGACGTCGAAACACGTCACTAGCCTAGACCTCTAAAAATGTTTGCGTTAGGTTCCAATGCTTCCTTAGGTTAATTGAATAAATTTAACAGTTGATCTTGAATTAATGTTTTAGTTTCAAGGCCCTACCGAATTTGATCTCAAATTTCCTAAATGCAATATACATGCAATAGAACACCCTTTTCCGTTCGATGAATGCTAACTAAGAGAAGGATAGAGATCTTTCAGAAAGTAGCAAACAATGAAATCATACGAAGAAGTCCCCTAATGCATCTAATACAATTAAAACGAAAAAAGAAAGACTCTTTCCTAGATGCAAGTGCTAGTTATGTAAAAGAACATTTCATTCTTGATGCAAGCGAAAGGATGCAATTTTTTTTCTTTTTTAATGAATGAAGCACACAATGCACTAATTACATAAAAAATCAAATCAAACACTAGTTAAGAGCACACTATGAATGTAGATATCTCAAAATTAAAAATTTGAAAGCAATACAGACATAAAGACGTACTCAAACCAATGATGCACTCTTTCAATCAAAGTGAAAGCTTTCAAAATGACGCGAACGAGAAATGTGATCTATGCTCGAAAACGAAGAGATGGAGAGTCAACCAAACACAAAAGTAATCGTTAAACAAACCAAAAAAATAGAGGATAAAGAAAGACTCAAGCAATTGATCATGGAATCGAATTGACAGGAAATAAAAAGACTCGAACTTCAATCAGAAGGCTTAGTGAGCGAAAGACACCTAGAACCCTAGGGCTATGAACTGCACTGATAAGAGAATAGACAAACAACTGAGAAGAGCAAGCCAAAAATAGTCAAAACAACTCCAGAAATACCAATTAAAAATCAAGAAACAAGCTAGAGTCAATCACAACTAATCAAAAACTCAACAAAAGGGTCAAACCAAATCCCACAAGATTTAGCGCGGCTGTGAGGCGGTAATCTGTGCCAAATAGGGGTTGGCACTACTACAACAAAAGCAACCTGCACCAATTGGCGCGACTGTTCAAGCGAAACTCGCACCAAGCCGGATAACTATGGGAGGAGGAAAGAACCAATGAGTAGAGGTCAATATTGACACTCTAAAGCTGAACAAGAGGATTCCAAACAATCAAAAAATCCAAAAAAGACAGGCAAGCAAGCAAACGATCGAAGTTGACTTGACAAGACAAACTTTTGAAAGGCAACGAAATGAAAAAATCGCACTGATCTTTAGTGGAGTCACCAATTTGTTGGGAAGGTAAATCCTCTCTGCGGACAGATATGATCCCTCTAGCCCTAGAGTGGGTCTAGAAACAAAGAGACAAGCTAAAGTGTAGGTTCCTAATTAATTAATAAAAAAGACAGGGTAGATCGTCCTACTTGGATTCCAACGCTGTCATCGCTGTAGTGGTGGTGGCCTCTTGATCTTTGTCTCGACGAGTCACAATCCTTTTGCAATAGTGCTCAGATACCTGCACGAAGATCAAAAAACAATAGCAACATACAAAACAATGTTTTCATTCATAATCAACTAACCATTCAAGGAGGGCTAAGCATATTGCATCAAATAAAACACATTAACGCAATATGGGAACCAGACAATAGTCATGTATATGTATAAAAAGAAGAAAGAGTTACAATCGGAGCCTTGACGTCGTATCCTTTTTTAGCGGGGTTTAGTCGAAGTGCGTCTTGAAGGATTGTCGGGGAATTCAGATGGGGTGAGGGCAAAAGCTTAAGCTCTCTCGACAAAGGTCTCTTCCATTCTATCTTCCTAGCGAAAATTTCAAGAATTCTCTTTAGCGTTTGAGCTATAATATGTTCAACTAGCTCATCAATGGAAGATGGATTTATTTATAGAGGGAGAGGAGGAGGTTGGGATCCCTAAAATGGTGAAAGGGAGGCCTTATCCCTTGGGAGGTTTCCCCAAAATGTGGAAACAAGAGGCGAAAGGAGGGAGGTCATGGTTGTTCAGTCGAACCACTCCAGATGACTCGCCCACGAAATTGTTATGATGGAAACTTTGCCTCTATTTATAAAAAACATTCCATAAATAGGTTGGCGTTGGTAGCTCACTGGGACAAAGCGCGAATGGGCATGGGGCCTAGTGTTAATATTCCTGATTGGTGCGAGGGCACAACATTCTACTAGCGCCAAGGCAAAAAAATGTGTTTCTGATGGTCTGCTCAGGGAATTGTCAACAGAAGGAATGTTGTCCTCATGGAAAGGGATGCAATGATGGTCTTTGTAAGGCATGACACTTTTGTTTAGTCACAGAAATGATCCTCCAATGTGCGAGATAGGGATTGCAGGGACAGTGAAAAAATGTTGTGTAACTGGGTCATGCAGGTCATTCACCAAAATTGATGTGGTCTCCTAAGTCATTTTTATGAGCTGTCTGAATTTTTTTTTTCATTTGATGATGTCTACTTTAATTTTCAAGCTCATCTATAGCCATATCATTTTAGTCAAATCAACCTCACATCATATAAGTTTTCATTCCCATGCATTTAATCTTAAAATTTTACACCTGTTAGTTTTTCAGAATTTCGTAGCGAATTACAAACGAAATCAACAGATTTCACTACGAAACTACCTAACAATTATGTAGTGAATATGTCAGCAGCCAAATTGTCTTCGCTATGAAATTGGGTTTTTTTCAGAGAATGATGTCTTAACGGTGTGAGATGTCAGCCTATGATAAGACAAGTAAAGGGTAAGGTATTTTAAGGTCATTATGATAATTTTTAAATGTGCATAGCCATATTTGTTGTACTTATGATATTTTATGGTTGCATGTGCTATTACAAAAAACCAAGATGTCAAATAACCCTTTAAACTTTATCCCAAGCTCCCCTTTGTCATATTACTATGTAATCCTTGCATAAGAATCGATTCTTGGAGAGCTGCTTCATCATACCAAGCAGGTTTTTGTCGAATTCATTTATGTAGGTGTCACCAACAAGCGAGGAAATGAAGACTATAAAGCATCCATGGCTTTGAAAAAGAAAACAAACAAGGGTGGTCATTGTCTCAAGTATGAACCCATGGATTTGAAACTGCTGAGTGAAGACCCTTGTGCTATGGAATTTTTCAGGAGGACGAGCTGCCTACAATTCTGCCAGAAGTTGCAGAGTTTCCATGCACATGTTTCAAAGGACTTTGCCACAAATTTTATAGGGACATCATCAAAATTTGGGATTTTGAATCTCACAGTATCACCAAAGAGCATATCACAAGCTACATAAATCCCTATAGGTGGTGAAGAATGGTTTAAAGGCATAAAGTTTACAATTCAGGGTTGTGAGGAGTTTCTCAAGTAGGAGCACAGAGGATTTGATTTGACCAATGGCATCCCCAGGAGTTATATGAAGTAAAATTATGCAAAGCTGCTCCAGGTGATCCAAAAATATTTCACCCACGAGGGAAGATTCCACATGGTTTACTCTTACCGTATCATAATCCTTATGCACTTTCTAGGTAATAAATCACTTGACTTACCTTTGTTTTTATACAGGAGTTTGGGAAAGATGTTAGATAGAGTTCAAGTCAAATCAAAAGGTAACGAGATATCATTATTCCACCATGGTCTGATAAAACTGTTAGTGTTGGAAGAGTTGAAGAGGTTAAACAAACATTGGACTTCATTTCTGTTTATAAGTGGGTATGAAATAGATGTAATGGCTTTGAATAAAATATTAAAGCCTAGAACTACTACATCACCAACTGCAATAGAAGAGTTTGAAGAAGAAAGAAGATAGTCCTTTGCAGAACCAATGGACATAGGAGCAGAACCTCTACGAGAAACTGATATCCCTCAGCCATCACGTGAAAAATAGAAACATAAGATTAGAAAACAAGGCAGTAAGAGGATAACTAGAAGTCAGACATTGGCCAAAGGAAATCTAGAAGATATCCTTCATGCAATAGATATTGAGGAGTCCCCAATAGTGCAAGCAAAAGACATTGAAGATGATGGAAGGAAACTGAAGAAAGGTAAGACTGTTAAGAAATTGGATTTTGCAAGAGAAGATGTTGGTTTTATATTTCATCCAAGGTAGCAAATGACCAGGTTTGAAAAGAAGGCCATGGAGACCAAAAGGACAGAGAAATTCAGTGAATCTATGCAGCCAGTGAACATCATAGATTTATCTCTAACAACAGAAGAAGAAGTTGTCATCAGGAAGAGAAAGGGAAAGGATAAGATAATTAAAAAATCAGAAACATAACTCCTTAAAGAACAACTGAAGGAAGCAGGTGAAGAAATATTTGAGTTGATGTTAGACTCGTTAAGAAATCAAGAAAGGTAAGACTGTTAAGAAATTGGATTTTGCAAGAGAAGATGTTGGTTTTATATTTCATCCAAGGTAGCAAATGACCAGGTTTGAAAAGAAGGCCATGGAGACCAAAAGGACAGAGAAATTCAGTGAATCTATGCAGCCAGTGAACATCATAGATTTATCTCTAACAACAGAAGAAGAAGTTGTCATCAGGAAGAGAAAGGGAAAGGATAAGATAATTAAAAAATCAGAAACATAACTCCTTAAAGAACAACTGAAGGAAGCAGGTGAAGAAATATTTGAGTTGATGTTAGAGGCAGAGAAGCATAGGTCTGAAAAGGTTGAATTTGACTAGATGATGAAAAGATGGGATAGTCAAATCTCAAGTGTTTCAAAATTTATAGATAATGCCAAAAGACTGCTGAAAAGGACTAAGCCCTTAAGACTTATAGTAAAACATACCAGGAAGATGAACTTACACTTGCAAGCTAAAAATAGATCATTAAAAGATCAAGTGGAAGACCTTCAGGAACAATTGGACTTGCTTCAAGAGGAGCTAGAGAAGAAAGGGATGAGAATGAAAGTGGTTGAAGAACCTATAGGTCAACCTATTGTGAATGAAGATGAAATTCCAAAATACTGAAGAATTGAGTTGAATTTTTTTTGATGAGGTTCATAGCCTGCAAAGGACTTAAAACTTGGCTTAAAAGATCAAATTTTGAAGAAAATCACAAAATTTGCAAACTCTGTTTTTTAAGTAGTTTCGTAGCGTGCTTCAGGCTTGAAGGCTGAAAAACGCTACGAAATTTCTGAAGATGCTCTTTTGCCTTTAAAATCAATTTTATGAAGAATTAAGGAGGAAGGTTGGATGCATTTAGATATTTTTGCATAACAAATTTTTTTGACCAGCAAAGGTGGCATAAATATGGGTGAAAAGATAGAAATCAACTCACTACAAAACTACGATATGAAACTGCCTAAACTACTCTGTTTTGTAGCAAAAGGTTTTTGGAGGATTTTTGGAGGTTCAAACAGCACATTGAAGATCAATCAGCCATCTGGAGACATCCAACCTATCAGTGGGAAATCCCAGCATAGACTCACTACTCGACATGAGTTTCACTCATCCAACTAAGCATGAAGACCAAGATTAAAGTGGATTTTATATTTTCCTTAAAAGTAGAAATGTGTTTCCTAATTTAGTAGGTACATTAAATATGTTAGTGATGGTGAATGTTTCTCGAGCATGTGATCCTTATCATGTAATTGTCTCACTGTTGAAAAACTAAATGTAATAAATATGAAGTAGAGTCCTATTAGGAATGTGAGTCTTTAAAGGTTAGCTGTCTTTTTTTGTTCCAAGAAAGTAGTTTTCAGTTATGTTAGGTGTCAAAGTTATAGCTCGAAGATCTATCCAACTGGGTAGATCATTTGCAATGTAAATAAGTCTATTTATAGACAAAACATCAAATATCAAAGGGTTGGATAATTCTTTGATACAACTACTATTGTATTTTCTGATATTAGTAATAGATAGATATTGAGTTTTCTTGCTTTACGTGAGATTCTTGATGTGTTTCAATGTATTTATGTGTCTCTTTTATATCTTGCTTCCAATAGTATTGATGCTAAATTACTCAGAATTCATATAATATGCTTTGAATTCCTTTTAACATTAAGTCATTGATTATTCTTATGTGTTAGTGTTGTTCTATCATTGAAATAGAAAAAGCCTCAACTTCCATAAGTAGGAATGCTTATCATTGATTTCCTTTTACTAATTCCATGAGCCCAATGGTAGTTGAATCTTCCTCATTTTTCACCTGCAATCACATACACTAAAACACTCACAGAGTTAGCCATATGTTTTAAGACCTAATTGAGTAAATCCTTTGATAATTTGAGAGAGCCCTCTCAAGCTGAAGAGGCTAATCCTTAGTCAAAAGTGGTCTAAAATAGTTACTCCAAGTTGACCATTGAAGCAGCCCAACAGGACACAATTTGGTGATAGCAATACACATGGAACTGCTCTTTATAGTGACCCTCTGCTTTGCACTTGATACACCAGACTTCCGACCTTAAATCAGATCGAGCCTCCTTTCCCTTCTTTAGATCCTGGAGGTCCATATGCAAGCTCGCCAACTAAGTCTGAATTTGTTGCACTCTTATGCTTGTATCAACTACTGGCAAAACTTTAAGCTTCATCGCGATCTCCAACACTTCAGCCTGAGTAGCAATCTTATGTTGTGATAATGGCAATATGAGATGATGCAATAACACAAAAATGAACCATTCTCTATGTTGTTCATCTGGGATCTTGAAACCAATCTAGCTCAAAAGTGTCTTAAACCTATTATCTACCTCCCAGACAGTCTCAATAGTCAGCTGCTTAATTTATTTGATCTTTGTGATGCATTGGGACTATGACTTTGGTTTCTTGAATTCAGTGTTCAGTGCGGTATTTTTCTCAGCTAAAGAATCATTTGCATTCATCGTAACATATTTCATGTACCAATACAAGGCTCTATCTTGCAGTATTGTAACCAACTGCACTTTCTTCATATTTTCATCAGTGATGTTTTGCGAAATCTAGATTGCTTCTACCACAAACCAGAACTATTCAGGCTCATTTGTTCCCTTGAACACATGCATATTTGGTCGTTGGGCCATGGTGAATGGGGGAGGTGGAGGTGTAGGTGTTGGAACAAAATGGGATGGAGTGATGATGGGGGTGGAAGGTTGGGGAATCTCCACAGTGCTTTGTTGACTTTCAGATCTTAGACTTATGAAGGTACCAAGGTTTCTTTCTCTTTCTTCAGACCCAAACAACAGACTATATTCCTTTTCAATGTACATTCCCCAATTGGTCCTGAACCTTTTGCCGCTTCGCGTAGCACCAAGTTCTTTTTCTTCAAACATAAATCTAAGCGCATACATAGTATACCCTTTTCACACAATAGCATTCTAATCCAGAACTTCCGTGAGTTCAGGAAATTACCTCTAGGGCCTTTAAATAATTTTCACTCTACTCCACTATAAGACACATAAGTCTTGATCACGAACTCAATGATAAAACCTCCAAGGATATTGTCTATCCAATAATGAACATCTCTCACGTTCTTGCTATCAGTGTTTTTCAGCTTCTTAATCAAATTTTGGGTCCATGCAGATAGCTTATTATTGAAATAACCCATCTGCATAGCTAGTATTGATATCCACTCATACAAATCAGTAGAAAATGACATGAAAAAGATCTCGTACTGATCTGTATAGATATACTTCTATGACCAGTGTTTAGTAAAGATGTGCGGGTTTCTGTGTTCTTGCACAACAAACTCACGTTATTTTATACTTACCCAATATTCAATCTATTTCTTAGAAGGATTCCACATCCAAATATCCCTCAGTCAGATCTCGATCCCAGCAACAGAACCATTTTTTGGCTTGATGGGGCCTAGACCCAGGTTCAATGTGACTGTGCGGTCTAAAAAAACCCACTATTACCAACACTTTGGGCAATGAACTTCTTGGGTAGATCGAAGTCTCACCTGAGGAAATATAGGGGGATGATAGAAGCAGGTATCTACATCTAGATTGATAGAGGATTGTAGCTTTAGAGATTTTCCTTCTTGACAGACCTTCACAGGTCAGATCTAGTAATAATACAAGCGTTGTTCAACACATCTGTTGAAATTACTAACAGACTGCATGATATTACTTATTCACGCATCAAACTAAGTAAAGAACCATAAACTAGACTGCACTATTCAATTACAGACCAAAACCCTTATTCAACATAGACATTCATAGATAGTTTGTAAAATAAAAACACATCAATAGAACTCAAATATATCCAACAGTTCTTTCATTAATAGCCAGATCCTTCTCATACATTCATTTCCACTCTAGGCACACAACTACAAGTGTCTGTGCACATAGCTGCAGACTTCCTAAGGTCTCTGCGCACATAAATACAAGAGCCTTTCCTCTAACCCAAAACATAGACTCTAACTCAAAATAGTCTCACATCCAAATGCATCTCATTAGATCTATAGTTTAAGCTTATTTTCCCTTCCTATGACTTCTATCTAGAGTCCTTATATAGGTTTGGCATTTACAATACCATGATATGAAAACCATGGGCGGAGTCTAATGTTCACAAAATAATCCCATCCCATTACATAATAAGGGGCTTTGACCCACCCCAAATCCCATAAGACTCAAAATAGACTGTGCGTTGTGTGCTCAGCTCCTCGATCTGTGAAGTATTTTTCTATTTCTTTCTTCAAGGGGATCCCATGTTCAACACTAAGCGATGACACAGATGCGTAGTGGAACTCTCTGATGATGTCAATGATAGCATAACCTATGACCGAAACTTCAACTCAATTCTTGGACCAAGTAGCTACTCTCACATACATATGGAAATAAGCGATCACCATGTATAATTAGTGCAGATAGGTGACCATAAAGTTTATACCTAAGTTGGGGCCTTTGTTTGAAGAAACCAACAAAGGGGAAGCAATGTAAGAAGCACCAGTGGTAGGAACGCCAATAGCATAAGCACCAGTAGCAAGAGAATTAGTAGCACCAACATTGTCGATGAGGGATTGACTTAGGGACGAGTCAATGAACTATGGTGGGGGGCTATTGTGGCCTTCGTTTTTTTAGGAACTAAGGAATTTGAAAGACAGGATAGAATGATCATGATAGGTTGTAGAGACATTCGTTGGGAAATTGCGAGAGAGATAGCTGGAAATAAGTAAGGAACTCATCAAATACTGATAGTTACAGAAGAATGATGGAAATAAGAAACCACAGCTGAGCAGAAATAATAGCAGTCGAGAAATAGAAAAAACCGAACAAGGAAGAAGGCGAAGGCCTTGAGAAAGAATTGGTAGTCCAGGAAGGCATATAAAGGTAAATAAGGAAGAGTAGAAAGGTAGAGCAGCAGAAGGTGGTACCGAAATACTGTTGCAGAATTGGCTGAGTCTCATTGTATCTATGTTTTATATGCTTATGTATTGTCCTATTTTGCAATTCTATAATGCTGAAAAGAGGATCTTGAGACGAATGTAATGAGAATGTCTTATGGGTTAATGAGAAAGAAGATTTACTAGGATAACTGTGTATTATTTGCATGTTTATCTGATTCTTTAAATTTTTTAACATGCTTTTATCTTAATAGTATTTCTTTTTTGAGTACCCATGACTTGTTGCGATTAGGTTTATGGTTAGTATAGCTCTGGGATCTTTGATTCTTGCACCCTTGTTGTAATTTCTCCTGATGCTGGATTTAAATCCCCATCAAACTGAGGTCACACATGCCTCAGGTGAGACTCCTTACCCTCTCTAGGTAAGGTGAAAATGCCAGCTTTGTTGGCCCTTGTGCCTGAACTCGAGGTCTCAACCATGTTATTATTTGTGTGCCAAAAAACCATATTAGGCCTTTGTTTGTATTTTTTTGGTGTGGTGATTCCCATTTGTATGTGGTTCTAGTTTTCATTGAATGGATTTATCCATGAAATGATACTTTCGATAATGTTTTTCTAAACCTAAATGTAATCTAATCTAATAACAAAAATAAAACCAACTAATATATCTAAATCCAGGTCTGTTATTTTAAATCTAACTATCACAATTGGGATATATAAGTATTCCATAGTATCCCAACTAGGAGTAGAAATAATTTAATTGTAAGATGTTGAGTGGAAGATAAATTGCTTTAGATAGAACATAATTCACTGCTTCAACAATTTATTAAGTACAATGTATAACATAACTTGTAGAAAATTATATTAACATTTCAATATATAAATTTAATCAACAAAAAGAAGAAAGATATTCAATTCAAGGATTTAGGATAGTTTCACCTCTTATAATTGAAAATATAACACATTCACAATAAAGTGCCATAATAATATACAGATTATTAAGAAAAAAATATTTTCATTGATTAATATCTTTTAAATCATTTATTAAGTTTAGATAATAGTATACAAAACTCAATATTATATTTTCAATTGGAAGAAAACACTAACATTATAAATAAATGAGGTAGAAGTCGATCAAGTGCTCAAAATTATGCTAAGAAATGGAAGTTGTTGGAATGGTGTGGAACTTAAATGACCATGTAGATGTCATCATTCTGAATCTAGTGCAACTCGTTTCGCAGAAAATAAACACCGAATGCTCTCAGAAACCTGCTTTGTCCATTGTGTCAAACATGCAAATTTTCTTTAAATGGAGGACATCCTAGTCAACAGTTTGTACGGATAACTAGGCATGTCTACGTGAAATTTTGACCAGTCAAAAGGGATTTTCCTCCAGCATATGGGACGGTTCCAAGTGTCACGTTGTTATTTGTTTGATTTGGCGAATTCTTATTGGTTTTCATGGTGGCCAATCACATGTTGCCACATGGCCTAGCCAGGGACTGCCACATGGTAGCCCGAAGGCCACCAAAAATGGGTCAAGTCCGAGCAGAAACAGCGGGGGTCTAACTCACAACCACCAAGTACCGAGCACCAAGCATTACCATCGCACAATTGCATGTAGTCCTTACAAGACTATGTTTTTGACTTGGATTTATTTACGTATGAAATACGCATTGGGGGTTGATGGTCGGGGTTTAGCCCCAACCCTGGTCACCGCTGGAGGCGGGACCATGGGCTAGAGGCTAGCCCTGTGCCCCTATCCTTCACTGTAACTGGAACATTAACATCTTCCATGTGACACCATGAGACCGTTGGTTCGGAACCACGGTTTTAACTGCTCCCCCTAACCATTAACATATAACATTTCTACCAACTGCAACATGTGCCCATGGTTAGCACTAAATGCCGATGGTTAGGACTAACCGTGCGATGAGTTTTTATATAAAAAAATTATAACCCATAAATGATATGGTTTGGAATTTGGCTTATAAGCGTTATAGGGCAAATTGGCGCACTGACAATTTCACCCATTTTTTGGCAAAGTTAGCGCTCAACTAGCTGGATTCCGGGCAGATTTGTAATATGATGCCAAATTTTGGGGAAAATGTGGAGCAAAAAGTGAATAAACTTGGGGAAGTCATAACTAATCATTTTTTGGCCAAATTCGAGGCAGAAATAGGCTACACATGCATTTTTGGGCATTCTAGAGCTGATGGAATAGGTTTCAGAGCAGTTTGAGCATTGTAAACGCACATAATCACACTTTTAAGCACAATAGAAGAGGGCCAAGCCAGTGTAAGTTGGACCAAGGAGATGTAGCCCAGGCAGGGTGAACTCCTTTATCATGCGCTATTGTGTTACTATTTATGGTGATGTTCATGTATGTTAGTAGTTGTTGTTCAGTGTTTTGTTTATGTTATTTTTCTCATGAAATTCACATAAAAACACATAAAATCTCATGTTAAACTTGCAATTAACCTCATAATCCTCAAGCAATTTGTTTAAATTCTGAATTGGATCTTAGCACAAAAAATACTAATATTCTCATTCAAATCAAGTTGGTATCAAAGCACTAGGTTTACTTGTGCAAGGAGGATTTAATTGTTTTTCAAGTTTTTAAATGCTTACAAGGTTGAAGCTCAAGAGAGAATGCAAGCTTATGGGTGCAGGTTATCTAGTTGGAGCAAGGAGAAGGAGGGCATAGTTTCCACAATCTCCACCACAAGATTCACCTCCAATTGTAGTAAAAGCTTCAGTAAGCATGTCTCATGAAGGAGGAAATGATAACATGTCAGAGGATGAGAAGGCTTTTAGGAAGGCTTTCTTTGACATGGAAGAGATGGTGAAGGTCCTTTAAGAAGAGAGGAACACAAGGTTTCGGGGTGAAAACTCTAGGCCTCCAAGAGGAGAGGGTTCTCCAGGAGGAGGAGGAGGTAATGGAAATGGTGACAAGCCACCATCTACTCCACCATCATCCTCACCACCATCTTCACCTTCATCTTCATCCTTTCTCGTTGCTACAACCCTTACTCATACTCATCAACATACCTCAAAAGGAATTGGTAAACAACCCTTGTTAAAACTTGATATTAAATTTGACCTGCCTATGTATAATTGTGAAGTGAAGGTAGAGAATCTTGAAAATTAGGTTTGTTAGTTGGAGGTCTATTGTAGAATTCAAAACCTTCAAGATGATTATACAAATATTTAGCTAGCTTCCTTGAGACTGGAGAGTGCAACACTAGTATGGTGGGAAGCCAAGACACAAGATGAGATTAAAAAACATGGTAAGATCTCACTCTCTTGGTATAATTTCATTGCTACAATTAAAAGACAATTTTACCCTCCAGCATATATGCAAAAATCCATCATGAATTGACAAAACTTTAGACAACTTAAAGGTCAACATGTGCAATATTACACCCAAGAATTTAGAAAAAGAGCCCTTATGTTATGTGCTGATTTGAATTCACAAGACACATTGTTGAAGTATATAGTGGGTTTACATAGCTACCTATGGCAACTATCCTTATGTTCAATCCCACTAGTCGAGATGAGGTTTGTATGCAAGCCACTCACCTTGAGGCAAGAGCAAAAAAATTTCAGAAGAGGGTAAAAAGAAGCCATTTAAGGATGTAGAGAAAGGAAAGGGAAATAAAAATGCATTCGTTAAAAAGGGAGATTAAATAACATGAAAACAATGTTCCAAAGAGGGTCATGATGAATACCATAGTTTGAAGCTTCATCTAGAGATGAGGCCCAAGAAATTCAATGACAAGGGAAAACAAAAAACAACTGCAATCACTAAGAGGATTTGGGATCTGATTCGGGTGATGAAACTAAAATCACGGCCATGGGGATAAAAGGTAAGAACTCTATTGCTAGTACTAGCACTTCAAATTGTTACACTAGTACCTCAAATGAAGAAACTAGAATTGAACTGTTTCATGTGAGGGTTGTCTCAAAACATACGAAAATCGACACACTATTTGATAGTGGGTCTCAAGAAAATTTTATATTTGAAGACTTAGTCAAGAAACTTAATCTTGAAACCATACCTCATCCAAATCCATATCCACTGGGTTGGATATGCAATGACACCAATTTAAAGGTTACAATAAAGTGTATTTTCCAATTTGCAATCATCGCAAATTCATTGATGAAGTGGAATTAGATGTTGCACCACTTGACATTTCAGGGATTGTTTTGGGAAGTCCTTACCTCTATGACAGAAAAGAAATCTTCTATCGTCATTAAAACAAGTACCACTTGTTCAAATATGGTGTGGAGTACATAGTGAGAGCCCATCGAAAGAAACTAAATCTATCATTAGTTAATGCAGGGAAAATGAAAAAGCTAGTCACTTCAAGCAAAAAATTAGTGCTTCTTATGCCCAAATTGAATGTTTATGATGATTATGAAGCGTTTCAGGGTTGTAATACAAGTTTCAATTCTGATTTGGTTGATTTAACTAATCATGATGATAAGGTGTTTCAGGATGTGAAGGGATTGCCTCTCAAGAAGAATGGAATCCCACATGAAAAACCTTTGCAGCAAGAATGTTCTCTTTGTGACATTGACATGCATCGGATGCCAAAAATGCAAAGTATAGAAATACCAAAGAAAAGCCAAATTGTTTTGAACAATGGAATCACTCAACCATCTCTTCCGCCATGCAGTGCACCTATGGTTTTGGTGCCCAAGAAGAATGGAAATCATTTTATTGTGAGGGACAAAAGGATTGGCTTTAATCAAAGAAGAGTTGTTGAAGGAGATATGTGGAAGGCGAAATTTAACATTAAACAAGGTTTGTTTGAATGTCTTTTTATGTTTTATGGTATTTTAAATACTCCTACTACTTTCATGCAATTGAAGAATGATGAATTGGAGCCATTTCTAGATGAGATATTCCACTTTTATGACACTGTCATTTTCATAAAATTTCATTATGAACATCTCATGTATGAGAGAAAAATACTTGATGTCGTAAGGCATGTGTCAAAGTATGAGTTGGGTAAAACTTATTTGATGTACTTGGGCTATAATTTTGGAGGAGGTAAGTTGAAGGTAGACCTCTCCAAGATTGGCACCATTGTGGATTGGTCAATGCCCAAGATGGTCATCTCGATAATTGTTTTTTGGGTCCAGAGCAGGCCAATGTTGGAGGAAATTTTTTGTTAATATTTCTTCTATTGTAGCTCCTTGGCATACATTTACATGTGTGCAAAAAGTCTTCCAGTGGGGAGGCAAACAAAAAGAGGCATGTGATGCTTCGAATAAAAATATCATTTCAACTCTTTTATTTTCTCTTTTAAACATGAAAAGGTCATTTGAGTTTCAGGTTGATGCAAGTGACTTTTCCATTTCATTTCATTTAGAAAATTTTGATGGTGCAATGATTAAGTAGCAGTGATTAAGGCACTTTCATTTGATGGGTGTTCATACATAATTCCACTTGGTCAAAGTGTATAAGAGAGGTATAAGCGAAAAGTTTGTTGATATGCCTTCTAGGCCTGTTATTTGTGTCACTATTGTACTGAAGCATCAATTTTTTTTAAATGAAAGTTGTGTTCATTACCATTTGCATAATAATTTATTGTATCATCTTGGTAAGAAGGATGTTGATTTTGATGGTGGCATGGAAAAACCTAAGAAGTCCATTGAACAGCTCCAAATGGTACAACAAATAGTGCAATATCATCTTGAAAAGAGCAAAAGCTACAAGTATTGTATCGATCACAAGCACCAAGTTGATGATGGAGTTTGGTGTCAATTTTGTAAGGAGAGGCTTCAAAGTGAAGAACAAGGAGATAATGTTAAGATTCCATATTTTGAATATTTTTCTTCAAAATTCCTTAATGAGCTTCAACGAGATGCCATTTGCGATAGAAGAACAAAGTCTTCAAGATGAGGGAGTGTAGACTACCTTTATGTGGGGCTCAAAGGCACAAATCCTTCTAAGGCCAAATGGATCAAGATTGGAAAGGCGAGGGAATTGTACCCTCTTCTGCTAAACAAATGAAAGTGATATTTTGGCGTTGAAAAGCTTGTAGTGGGGAGGAGTGATCAGGTGCTCAAAACTATGTTAAAAAATGAAATTTGTAGGACTGGTGTGGAACCTAAACGACCTCGTAGATATTTTCATTCTGAATCCAACGCAACTTGTTTCGTGGAAAACCGAAACCATATGCTCTCAAAAACACGTTCTGTCCACTTTATCAAATAGGAAAATTAAAAAAAAATGCAAGACAACCCAATCAGCAGTCCATACAACTGACTGGGCATGCCTACATGGAAATTTGAGAGGTCAAAAGGGATTTTCCTTTGGCGTATTGGATGGTACAAATTTGCGCGTTGTTATTTTTTTATTTTGGTGAATTCCTATTAGTTTTCATGGTGACCAATCATAGGCTGCCACGTGGACCAACCAGGGGCCACCACACGGTTGACCAAGGGCCACCAAAATTGGATCAAGTTTGAGTAGCAGTAGTGGGGGTCGAACCCGCAACCACTAAGTACCAAGTACCGAGCTTTACCATCTCACCATTGCATGTATTCCTTACAAGACTATGGTTTTAACTTGGTTTTATTTACATATGAAATATGCATTGGGGATCGATGTCTAGCCCTAGCCCTTGGTTGGAACTGCAACATTAACATCCTCCATGTGACACCGTGAGACCACTAGTTCAGAAGCCGTAATGTTAACCGCTCCCCCTAACCGTGAACACATAACATTTCCACCAACCGCGACATGTGCCCATGGTTAGCACTAAATGTCGACGGTTAGGACTAACCGTGCAATGGGTTTTTATATAAACAAAATTATAAACCGTAATTGATCTGGTTTGGAATCTTGCTTATAAGCGTTATTGGACAACTTGGCGCGCTAACAATTTCACCAGGTTTTTGACGAAATTGGTGCAGAGTTAGCTGGATTCAGGGTGGATTTGTAGGATGATGCCAAATTTGGGGAAAATGTGGAGCAAATAGTGTAGAAACTTGGGGAAGTAATAAATAAGTCAGTTTTTGGCCAAATTCGAGGCCGAAAGAGGCTGCACAGGCATTTTTGGGCATTTTGGAGTTGATGGAACATGTTTTAGAGATTTTTGAGCATTCTAAACACATGTAATCACACTTTTTAGCATAATAAAAGAGGGTCAAGACATTAGAAGTTGGACCAAGAGGACATAGCCGAGGTGAGGTGAACTACTTCATCATGTGCTATTATGTTACTGTTTATGGTGATGTTCATGTCTGTTAGATGTTGTTGTTCAATTTTTTGTTTATGTTAATTCGCTCATGAAATTCACATAAAACCACATAAAATCTCATGTTAAACTTGCAATTAACCTCATCATCCTCAAACACTTTGTTTAAATTTTGAATTGGATCTTAGCACAACAAATACTAATATTCCCATTCAGATCATCAATACACAAGCTAGACTCATTTTTGCTAGTCCCTTCTTTCCATGTCACCAATATTTCCTCTATTGTTGGTAGTAGTTAACAAGCCCCAATGTCATATTGCAACCTCTAACTATAATCTTAGAAGAAGACTCCATGATATCATAGGGTAGATTTCCCTTAGTTCAAACTCTTGGCTTTGTCAAAAAGAGTTGTATATATAAAATAAATTCAAACAATATAAACATAATATTTCTCCATGTTTTCTAAACAAAATCTATAAATATATAATTTGTTGATCAAAATAAGTCATTTCATAAATTGAAGGATATATCCATTGTGATGTTAATTATATCATTATTGTGAGCCTATATTTTATATATAAAAAAAATCATTTTAATATAATTATTGATATTCATATGACATAGTCACTATAATATTGTTAAAAATTATATTTAAAATAAAAATACATCATCTCCATCTCACATTTACATTAATTAAATAAAAATAAAAACAACATAATTTGTCAACTAAATAATAAAACATAATAACTATAAAATTATTAAATTTAAAATATTTCCATAGTATTTGTGATGTTTTTTTTTCAATTTTACTAAGTGTTCATATATTTATCTAGTAAAAATAATTTACCTAAAATATTTCCTATAGTCTCAAATTTCTAACAAGTCACTCATGCCTAATTTAGCCTTCTAATACTCCAGATATGGCTCTCAAAAGTTAGCACTCAACAATTTTTTTTTTTTCAATTTAATTCTAGACCAATGATTTCTGAGTTTATTCTTTATCCCACGTGCATTACATTGTGGAATAAAATTTCAAAGAGTTTACATTTTTTTTTGGTACCTCACAACATTGTTTGTCTATGGAATTGTTGGAATTAGAGTGTAAAATCACATCTTAAAATTTTGGTTTTATAAACAAATCAAAATAAAAGAAATAAATAAACCCACAAAATATTGAAAGAGTTAGAAATTATTTAGTTAAATGAAATCCCTATATCTTGATAAAATAAAATAATAAAATGACATAAAATAAAATAAATAGAAATAAAATAATAAATCAAAATCTTATCTACCACTATATTTTGGCACTCGAATATTAGAAAAATTAGAAAGTAATTAGAAACAGAAAGTATGATATCTCGGTATTCCATCCATTTGAAAATAATCAAGGAAAACAAGACAATTATCGTAATGTTCCGAGCAGCAGATTTCATCCACTGGCTATCGGATTCCGGCCACCAAATTTTATCCAACGGCCATCGGATTCTGGCGATCAAGCCACTAGTTTCCAATTATTGAATATCGAGAGATTTAGAAAAGTGATGATAAACAAAACAAAACAAAACAAAAATGTCAATATCCAATATTGGTATTTCTGTAGGAAAATTTTAAAGATAGAAATTTATCTTAAAGATTAGGAACTTTGGCCAATCTTCCTAATTCATAATGTGCAAATTATAAAATTCTTGGTAATATTTTCGTAAAAATATTCAAACTTTTAATAATTTTATATATTCTCTATACAATTTTGCCGATTTTTAAGGTAAAATAATTTTTTCTTATAAAATTTGGGGGAATCATTTTTAGGAAAAAATGAGAATTGGTGAATCTTTTTTTTGGAAAAATCATGGAAAATTAGCCCATTTGCGAATATTAGACCCTAAAATTTTCCTTTTTGTTAAGTGATAATAGATATTGTCATTATTTGATGTAAATAATTTCTGTCACTTGGGTTTTATCAATAGATAATGACTAGTAAAATTAAAATAAAGAAATAAAATAAAATAAAACAAGTACAATGCACTCCCTGATGGGGGTGGAGGATCGAGTGGTAGTGGAGTATATGGGAGTTCCCACCACCCCACCAAATCCTAATATCATTAAAGGAGGGGGTGGCATGGTCTGCCCCCCATGCAGACTCATGTGAATCACTTAATATTTGGTCATATGGTTTGAGAGTTTCTATAACCTTCATTCATAATTTCTCTAATGCACAATAGGTATTTGTATTGGATATGCAGTTTACATGGAATGTAGGGAGTATTTCATGGCACCTTAGCAAGCCAGGGTTCATGCTACTTTGAAGATGTATGGTTAAAGAGTGGTGGGTTGGGGGGCGAGAGGGGGGAATTGGGAAAACTTCTGCTCGGGGAGGCTGGCCAAACTGTATCTGCAACACTCTCCTTGCACTAGTGGTATCTTTATATTTTGTGATTTTTCAACACCGGGATCTATGCTTGTGACCTTAAAGTTGTTGGTATTATGGACTGAATTTGAGCCCAGGCTCTCTAAACAGTCCTAGAACTGGAAGGGTAGACATATACAGAGCTATATTCAAGCTTTAGTTTGTGTATGTACATTGCTTCTGCTCTTCTGCAAAAATTTTATAAGGTAATTTTGAACATCCCTCTCTTTATTCAAACTCTAGTGGGGATTGGTGGGATTTTTTTAGTTTTCTCACTCTCTAAATTTTTGGTTTATTTGGACTTATTTCCTCCTCATGGGTTGAGAGACATTCAACATTATTGCTTTGGTCTTGCATTTTCTACAAGCTTGTTTTTGGTTTCCCTGTAGTCCTTTGTACTCCTTTGTTTGCAAGGCTAACGTAGTCTGGTTTGGTGGTATCATTTGTCTCAGTGAAGGAGGTGAGAAATCTGATCTTCTCAGTTCTCATACTCTTTTTTTATATGCCCATAGGAGAATTTACATTGTCACGACTGGTGACTTGTTACCTTGGAATGCCTAATTTCTATGGTGATTGACTGCTAGTTTTTATGGCTCGGTAATGGGGAAGAAGTCATCAGGGGGAGCAAGGAGTGCAGGAAAACTAGAAAGCCTTGTGTTAAGACTGGGGACTATGCAATAGCTACTACTTACCAGGTAGTGACCTACCTGACACTCAAACAGAGGCACATCGGCTAAAATGACATGTTCACTGGGATAGATAGGATTTTAGGGACTCAGGCCTTCTTCAGGAAGTTTCTCACTAGCTCCCTGACCCGGGACATACTAGAGGTCAAAGAAACCAGTATATGCACATTGGTACTATACACTAGGAATTGAAGACTCTCTGGGGCATATTTTAAAAGAAAAACACATGGATAGAAATGATGTAATTTCCTTCCTCAATGACATCTAGCATAATTAATGGTGAATGTAGGATAGTCTAGACAGGTTGGAAGCGCATCTGGGTCACATAGAAAAGCACATCCAATGCTAATTCAAGCTTCCATTCCCTCCTAGCTCTAGACTGAAAGGTCCTACCCCTATAACCTATTTAGAGGCATAGAATGATCTCTTTCTTTGGCTTATCTAAACAATCTCTCTGGTATTATTATTTTAGACTGCTTTTGGGTGATGCAATCTATTTTAATTTTTGTAGCCCTCTAGACATCTAATGTCGGTCAACGAATCTGGTCAGATTGAGGCTGGTATAATTTTGTAAAATTTTATCAACATTGTAATATTTTCTTAATGAAATAACTTCAACTTACGAAAAAAAAAACAATGCACATCAGTTTCTAAGTCAACACATTAATTAGTACAATTATTTTCCTCATGGATCAAGGGGACACATTCTTGCCACATCATCAAAACATGACAATATTACAAAAACTTCCAAGGGCCGAAAAATATTATATCGTTGAAAAGCTCTTGGCTAGTAGAATATGATAGTAGCATTAAAATTGAGAAATTATCAAATTGAAAAAATAAAATTTTTATATCCTATTTAGTACATTAAACATAAATTACACGGCGATTTGTGACCTAATTATGAGAAATCTTTCTAATATAATCCTCCTTTTAAAATATTATTCTAATATATTCCTTTTTAATCAATATTTTATTTTTATTCAAAATTAATCGTTTAAATTTAACCCTTAGAATTTGTTACCTCTACATGACATTATCTTTATTTAATCTGATGACAAGATATGATTCTCCATCTTGTCTTGACGATGAACCACACTACAAGGTTCGAAACACGACATAATTTTTTTGATACGATTTTTACCGAAATATTTCTCATAATCAAGATATGGTTCATAGAAACATGAATTTGGATTTATGACCTATTAAATTCCCAAAAAAAAATCAAATATATGATCTTATAAACCCAAAACTAGTGAAATAGTTCATTCACAAAATTAATTATTAAAATAAAATTTTAGTAGGAGAGCCTGTTAACTTTTTGCTAAAAATTAAGAGAAGTTGTTGTGGGCTCAACAATAAGCCATAAATGACATATTTGAATGTCCATATTAAGTAGCACCATTTCATATCAACTTTATACATATAAAGAGATAAAGTAATTGAAAATATATATATATTTTTTATATTTTCACTTTCCGAAAAGGAAGATTTCTAATTCCTTGTTGGAACAGGGTTCCCTAACCTGCGTTTTTGGTACAATTTTTTAATAATTGGTCTTGCGTAGGGGTTTTGGGGTGGGTCAAAGCCCCTAATGCCTTGTAATGGGTTAAAGGGTAGCTCTAGGGTCTGCAAACCATTGTTTGCGGACCATAGGATAACAAAGGCTATGATATTCTAAATAGATAGATAGTTGGGTCTAGTAGCTAAGAAAGTCATAATATTGATGCTACGTGTGAATGGTTAAGATCTATCTGGGGTTGTTTAGGGTAAGGACTCCTGTTGGCTATGTGCGCGGAGATCCTCAGTCCTAATGTGTGCGGACCCCGCTAGGCTATGTGTGCGGGATGTGTTTATGTTGTAAGTGGATTCTTGATGCTAATGAATGTAGAATATATTTGAAGTACTCTTGGGCTATCTAGATTGATTGTGTTTACCGCTGAAGTGCATCTGTGATATTTATTTAAGTTGTGAATGTATCTATGATCTAGAATTGGCTGCGATTATAATGTTCTGTGATGGTATTTTCTAATGCGCACGTGGATGCGAATGTATTGATTAGATATTTTAGTAATAATAGTTTTGCTATGGTTATGTGTTGATTATACTGTTAAAAGAGCTACGAATAGAATCATTCTGTGTGAACCTACTAAGCTGCAACACAAATCTGCCTTAAATTACCTACTCTCTCCCAGGGTGCGGAAACCTAGTTCCAGCACCCTCCCATACTACTTCGGGTGAGACCTTGGCCTACAAGTAGGTTGTCACCAAAAGGGCCAGTATAGGTGTTTGTTGGCAAACCTTAACCTCCAAACCTAGGTCAGGACCCCTCAAGCCAACAAATGGTTCCGTTGCTAGGACTAGGAGAATTTTGAGAGAGAGGTCGGGTAATGCCATGAGGCCGTTGGAGACATGTTAGGTCCCTATATTAATAGTATAGTCCCTTATTGTTATTATTGTACCCTTGTAACCCCCATTTTGTTATTATTGTGCCCTTAAATTATTATTGTTAGGTCGGCTAGGATTACATTGTGGCCCACTAGGATTACATTATGGCCACAGGGACTCCTATATATAGAAAGGAGGTTTTGTAAATTGTATCATCCAAGAATTGTTCATTTATGTAATGTATTGGAGGTTTCCCCCTCGAAGTGGCTCATTTCTAAGGTGCTGATATCTCTTTTCTTCTATTTTTGGAGCTGGTTACACAACATTTGGTATCAGAGCTTTGGATTCTAGGGTTTCGCTGCTCCAAACAGGTCATCGTGGAATTTTCACTATAACTTTTTTTCTACGAAGTTTCAGAAGCTGAAATTTTTAGGGTGCGAAACCGAAATCTTGAGGAACATCGTCAAAAAATTTCAGAGCTTTGTTCGTAACATTTGTGGAGATATCATCTGTGGAAGTTAGGTCTTTTTTCAGGCTCCTAAACAGGTCATCGTGGAATTTGCGCTATAACGCTTTTTCTACAAAGTTTCAGAAGCTGAAATTTTTAGGGTGTGAAGCTGAAATCCTAAGAAAAATCGTCAAAAATATTTAGAGCTTGGTTCGCAATATTTTCGGAGATATGATCTGTGGAAGGTAGTGCTTTTTCAGGCTCCTGAATTTCATCTCAAAGAGGTGATCGTGGGAAAATCTCCATAACTCTCTCTTTGAGCATTAGATTGGAGTACCGTAAAAAGTGGTTGCAAGTAAATAGACTTTAGTTTCTTGGATATCAATTTCAAAGCCGAAGGACGAAACAGTGACATCTGGCAAGTCATACAAGTTCGCTCTATTGAACTAGTTCATAATTAGGTCATTGTGGGAGATTGGACACAACTTTGTCTTGGAGAATCCAAATCAGGTCAGACCTATGGCATTCGAAAGATAATTTAGAGGGCTACGTTGGTACTAAAATTCAAATATTGAAGTGCTGCAATCACAGAGATAATCCAATTTCAATATCGAGCTCCTAAAAAGCAAGAAAAAGGTGTGTATTTTTTTTTCCGAATTGCATAGATCTTGTTTGAAGAATCAATTTGAATTGATTCCAAGGGCATATTTTAGAATACCTATCAGTATTGGGTTCTAAAATATGCCCCATAAAAATAATTCAACACCCATTAAGCCTTCAGAAGGCTCTACTATGACTTATGAAAATGAAGAATTGCAACATGATCTATCAAAATTACAAGAGCAAGTGCAACAAATTTCACTCTCGCAAAGAGCAACAAAAAATGAAATGGAAGTTTTGAAGAAAGGCATGGAAGTGAAGATGAACGGTTTGAAGAAAGGCGTGGAAGCTGAGATGGATGGCATGGAAGCTAAGATGGATAGCATGGAAGCTGGCATGGAAGCTAAGATGGATGACTTGAAAAACAACATGGAAAATATGAAGAATGATCTAAAAGCAGACATCGAAGGTTTGACAAAGTTGATACAAGAAATGTTTCCTAATGGTGAAAAGATAGTAGAAGAACCTCATGATGAGAACAAAATAAATGTTAATCGTGATTTCTTAAACTCTAATGTTGGCGGGAAGAACAACCATATTCCAAAAATGGATATGAGGAAGTTTGATGGAAAGGATCCTGTAACATGGATACTACAGATGGAGCAATATTTTGATCTCCATAATGTGCAAAACACACAAAAGGTACGCATTGCAACTTTACATTTAGAACAAAATACATTTGTATGGTATCGATGGCTTTGCTCCCGTAAAAAATTTGTCACTTGGTCAATTTTTACGGAGGAAATGATAGCACATTATGAGGATACAAAGAGCAACACCTTCTTTAGCCAATTGATAAATCTCAAGCAAAAGGGTTTAGTGGGGTAGCACATTGAGGACTTCCAAAAATTGAATATAAGGGTAACTGATATTCCAGAGGAACACAGGATTGATCTCTTCATAGGCACTTTAAAGGATAACATCCAACATGAAGTTCGCGTTTTGGAACTGGATTCATTGGAGAAGGCATTCAGGTTGGCAAGAAAATTTGAATGTAAAATAATGGCGACAAGGAAGCCTGCCACTCAATTCTATAAAGAAGGAAGTGTTGCTACGCCTAGATTTCCACAACCTACAAGGTTGACACCACAACAATTGGAAGAAAAAAGAGCAAAAGGGCTTTGCTACAGTTGTGATAGCAAATACACTAAAGGTCATAAGTGTGCTGAGAAGAATTATTTTACATAGATTGTGAAGAGGAAGAAGAAAATGAACAAGAAGAGGATATACACTAGGAACCAGCCCCAGAAGAGGAAGAAATGAATCCAACCATATCGTGTAATGCACTGGCAGGAATTACCACTCCTCAAACTCTCAAGATAAAAGGACAAATCAAGAAGAAAAAGGTAATAGTGTTGATTGATTAAGGTAGCACCCATAATTTTATTCATTGTAAGGTAGCCAAGGAATTAAATTGTTTCCTATACCCAGCACCAGAATGTCAAGTGATGGTTGCAAATGGAGGAACTATAAATTTCTCTGGAAAATTCCATAATATCAAGCTAACCATGGGGGAATATGTATTGACTAGTCCAATGCTTTACATTCCTATGGGAGGTGTTGATGTTGTACTAGGAGTACAATGGTTACAATCTTTGGGGACGGTAGCTTTTAATTTTCAAGAACTTTTCTTGAAATTTTTTTCAGAAGGAAAGGAAGTCGAATTACGGGATATAGAAGGGAAGCCGGGAAGAATAATAAGCTCTAATGTCATGACAAAGCTTCTAAAGAAAGAACAACGAGGCGTAATTGCACAATTATGCTCACTAGAAGTTCCGACATCAAAATCATCTATTTCTGCAGATCTCCAACAAGTCTTGGACAATCATTCCAAGGTGTTTGAAACTCCCAAGGACTCCCACCTATTCATGATCATGATCATGCTATTCATTTGATTCCAGGAAGTGTTCCTCCAAACATCAGGCCTTATAGATATCCTTACTTCCAAAAGAGCGAAATTGAACGTATGATTGCAGAAATGTTAGAGGTGGGTATAATTCAGCCTAGTCAAAGTTCTTTCTCTGCTCCTGTAGTATTGGTACACAAGAAGGATGGATCATGGCGAATGTGTCCGGATTATAGGGAGCTCAATAAGCTCACCATTAAAGATAAATTTCCCATTCCTGTGATTGATGAATTATGGGATGAATTACATGGAGCAATTTATTTTACCAAGTTGGATCTTCGTTCAGGATATCATCAAATTAGAATGAAGACTGAAGATATTCCAAAAACAGCATTTCAAACTCATGAGGGTCATTATGAATTTTTGGTCATGCCTTTTGGCCTTACCAATGCACCTTCTACATTTCAAGGGTTGATGAATTCATTTTCAAACCCTTCCTTAGAAAATTTGTGCTAGTATTTTTTGATGATATACTAATCTACAGCAGGTCTTGGAAGGATCATGTTGAACATGTTGACGGGGTGCTCAAACTATTGCAGGAGAAACAATTATATGCAAAAAAATCCAAATGTTTCTTTGGAGTACAAGAGGTGGAATATCTGGGTCATATTGTATCTCACGAGGGTGTTAAAGTAGACCCTAACAAAATTAAAGCCATTAAGGAATGGAAAGTCCCCACAGCCATAAAGCAGTTGTGAGGATTTCTCAGGTTAACAGGGTATTATCGCATGTTTGTTAAGAATTATGGGAGAATAACAGCACCTCTAACAACATTGTTGAAGAAAGATGCATTTTCATGGACTCCTGAAGCAACTAAGGCCTTTGAACATCTTAAACAGGAAATGTGCCTAGCACCAGTCTTAGCTACACCAGACTTCACAAAAACCTTTATTGTGGAATGTGATGCCTCAATAAATGGAATTGGTGTTGTTTTAATGCAGGAAGGAAGACCCATTGCTTTTGAAAGTCGTCTAATCAAAGGAAAGTATTTACAGAAACCTATTTATGAGAAGGAAATGTTAGCAATACTGCATGCACTAAAGAAATGTAGAACTTACCTAATGGGAAGACACTTCAAGGTAAAAACTGATCATGATAGTCTTAAACACTTTTTGGAACAAAGACTATATTTAGAAGAGTAGCAAAAATGGGTCACAAATATGTTGAGTTATGACTTTGAAATAATCTACAAAAAAGGAAAGATTAATGTTGTTGCAGATGCACTCTCAAGAAAGAATGAAGAGGTGGACGCATTGCTTTGTGCCATTTCTATTATCCAACCAGATTGGATAACTGAAGCAAGAGATGAATGGAAGAAGGACAAAGATGTATGGACACTCATTCAAAAGTTGCGGCAAGATCCTAGTACATCTGATACATTTAGTTGGAAAAATGATTCCTTATGGTACAAAGATCGCTTATATCTTTGTAAGAATTCCCAACTAAAACAAAATATTCTTCTGGAATTGCACACTTCTCCTTTAGGGGGACACTCAGGATTTTTAAAAACTTACCACAGGGTGAAGAAAGAATTTTTTTGGGATGGCCTTAAATCTGATATTCAAAAGTTTGTGGCGGAATGTTTGGTTTGCCAGCAGAATAAAGTGGAAACAATTAAGACCCCGGGACTTCTACAACCTTTATCCATTCCAAGTCAACGTTGAGAGGAGATTTCAATGGATTTTATCACAGGTTTACCTAAGTCCGAAGGAAAGAGTGTCATCATGGTGGTAGTTGATAGACTTACCAAGTATGCACACTTTTGTGCATTATCTCATCCATTTAAGGCAAGTACAGTTGCTACTACATTTATGGACAAAATTCAAAAGCTACATGGAAGCCCAAGGGTTATTGCGAGCGATAGAGATCCCATTTTTACTAGAAATTTTTGGACAGAGTTATTTTCTTGTTTGGGTACTCAATTAGCTCATAGCTTGTTAGGTCCCTATATTACTAGTATAGTCCCTTATTGTTATTAGTGTAACTCCCTTATTGTTATTATTGTACCCTTTTAACCCCCATTTTGTTATTATTGTGCCCTTAAATCATTATTGTTAGGTCGGCTAGGATTACATTGTGGCCCACTAGGATTACATTATGGCCACATGGACTCCTATATATAGAAAGGAGGTTTTGTAAATTGTATCATCCAAGAATTGTTCATTTATGTAATGTATTGGAAGTTGCCCCCTCGAAGTGGCTTATTTCTAAGGCGTTGATATCTTTTTCTTCTATTTTTGGTACAGTTTTCTTATTTGTTGTAAGAGCTTTGGATTCTAGGGTTTCGCTGCTCCAAACAGGTCATCGTGTAATTTTCACTATAACTGTTTTTCTAAAAAGTTTCAGAAGCTGAAATGTTTAGGGTGTGAAACCGAAATCCCGAGGAAGATTATCTAAAAATTTCAGAGCTTGGTTCGCAATATTTTCGGAGATATGATATGTGGAAGTTAGGTCTTTTTTCAAGCTCCTAAACAGGTCATCGTGGAATTTGCGCTATAAATTTTTTTCTACGAAGTCTCAGAAGCTAAAATTCATAGGGTGCGAAGCCAAAATCCTGAGGAACATCTTAAAAAAATTTCAGATCTTCGTTTGAAATATTTTTGAAGATATGATCTGTGGAAGGTAGTGCTTTTTCAGGCTCCTGAATTTCATCTCAAAGAGGTGGTCGTGGGAAAATATTCATAACTCTCTCTCTGAGCATCGGATTGGAGTGCCATAAAAATTGGTTGCTATTACACGGAATTTAGTTTCTTGGATATCAATTTCAGAGCCGAAGGATGAAACAGTGACACGTGGAAAGTCGTACAAGTTTGTTGTACTGAACCAGTCCATAATTAGGTCATTGTGGGAGATTGGACACAACTTTGTCTTGGAGAATCCAAATCAAGTCATACCTATGGAATTCGAATGATAATTCAGAGGGCTACATCAGTACTGAAATTAAAATATTGAAGTGCTTCAATTACAGAGATAATCCAATTTCAATATCGAGCTTCTCAAAAGCAAGAAAAAGGTGTGTATTTTTTTTGCGAATTGCATAAGTCTTGTTTGAAGACTCAATTTGAATTGATTCCAAGGGCATATTGTAGAATAGATATCAGCATTAGGTTCTAAAAGATGCCTCGTAAAAATAATTCAACACCAATTAAGCCTTTAGAAGGCTCTAATATGACTCATGAAGATGAAGAATTGCAACATGATCTATCAAAATTACAAGAGCAAGTGCAACAAATTTCACCCCCGCAAAGAGCAACAAAAAATGAAATGGAAGTTTTGAAGAAAGGCGTGGAAGCAAAGATGGATGGTTTGAAGAAAGGCGTGGAAGCTAAGATGGATGTCATGGAAGCTAGCATGGAAGCTAAGATGGATGACATGAAAGACAACATGGAAAACATGAAGAATGATCTAAAAACAAACATCGAAGGTTTGACAAAGTTGATACAAGAAATGTTTCCTAATGGTGAAAAGATAGTAGAAGAACCTCATGATGAGAACAAAATAAATTTCAATCGTGAGTTCATAAACTCTAATGTTGGTGGGAAGAACCACCATATTCCAAAAATGGATATGAGGAAGTTTGATGGAAAGGATCCTGTAACATGGATACTACAGATGGAGCAATATTTTGATCTCCATAATGTGGAAAACACACAAAAGGTGCGCATTGCAACTTTACATTTAGAAAAAAATACATTTGTATGGTATCGATGGCTTTGCTCCAGTAAAAAAATTGTCACTTGGTCAATTTTTATGGAGGAAATGATAGCACATTATGAGGATACAAAGAGCAACACCTTCTTTAGCCAATTGATAAATCTCAAACAAAAGGGTTTAGTGGGGGAGCACATTGAGGACTTCCAAAAAATTGAATATAAGGGTAACTGATATTCCAGAGGAACACAGGATTGATCTCTTCATAGGCACTTTAAAGGATAACATCCAACATGAAGTTCGCGTTCTGGAACCTGATTCATTGGAGAAGGCATTCGGGTTGGCAAGAAAAGTTGAATGTAAAGTTATGGCGACAAGGAAGCCTACCACTCAATTCTATAAAGAAGGAAGTGTTGCTACATCTAGATTTCCACAACCTACAAGGTTGACACCACAACAATTGGAAGAAAAAAGAACAAAAGGGCTTTGCTACAGTTGTGATAGCAAATACACTAAAGGTCATAAGTGTGCTGAGAAGAAATTATTTTACATAGATTGTGAGGAGGAAGAAGAAAATGAACAAGAAGAGGATATACACCAGGAACCAACCCTAGAAGAGGAAGAAATGAGTCTGACCATATCGTGTAATGCATTGGCAGGAATTACCACTCCTCAAACTCTAAAGATAGAAGGACATATCAAGAAGAAAAAGGTAATAGTGTTGATTGATTCAGGTAGTACCCATAATTTTATTCATTGTAAGGTAGCCAAGGAATTGAATTGTTTCCTATACCCAGCACCAAAATTTCAAGTGATGGTTGCAAATGGAGGAACTATAAATTGCTCTGGAAAATTCCATAATATCAAGCTAACCATGGGGGAATATGTATTGACTAGTCCAATGCTTTCCATTCCTATGGGAGGTGCTGATGTTGTACTAGGAGTACAATGGTTACAATCTTTGGGGACGATAGCTTTTAATTTTCAAGAACTTTTCTTGAATTTTTTTTTCCAGAAGGAAAGGAAGTCGAATTACGGGGTATTGCGGGAAGCCGGGAAAGATAATAAGCTCTAATGTCATGACAAAGCTTCTAAAGAAAGAACAACGAGGCGTAATTGCACAATTATGCTCACTAGAAGTTCCAACATCAAAATCATCTATTTCTGCAGATCTCCAACAAGTCTTGGACAATCATTCCAAGGTGTTTGAAACTCCCAAAAGGACTCCCACCTATTCGTGATCATGATCATGCTATTCATTTGATTCCAGGAAGTGTTCCTCCAAACATCAGGCCTTATAGATATCCTTACGTCCAAAAGAGCGAAATTGAACGTATGATTGCAGAAAAGTTAGAGGCGGGTATAATTCAACCTAGTCAAAGTTCTTTCTCTGCTCCTGTAGTATTGGTACACAAGAAGGATGGATCATGGCGAATGTGTCCGGATTATAGGGAGCTCAATAAGCTCACAATTAAAGACAAATTTCCCATTCCTGTGATTGATGAATTATTGGATGAATTACATGGAGCAATTTATTTTACCAAGTTGGATCTTCGTTCAGGATATCATCAAATTAGAATGAAGACTGAAGATATTCCAAAAACATCATTTTGAACTCATGAGGGTCATTATGAATTTTTGGTCATGCCTTTTGGCCTTACCAATGCACCTTCTACATTTCAAGGGTTGATGAATTCCATTTTCAAACCCTTCCTTAGAAAATTTGTGCTAGTTTTTTTCGATGATGTATTAATCTACAACAGGTCTTGGAAGGATCATGTTCAACATGTTGACAGGGTGCTCAAACTATTGCGGGAGAAACAATTATATGCAAAAACATCCAAATGTTTCTTTGGAGTACAAGAGGTGGAATATCTGGGTCATATTGTATCTCACGAGGGTGTTAAAGTAGACCGTAACAAAATTAAAGCCATTAAGGAATGGAAAGTCCCCACAACCATAAAGCAGTTGCGAGGATTTCTCGGGTTAACAGGGTATTATCGCAAGTTTGTTAAGAATTATGGGAGAATAGCGGCACCTCTAACAACATTATTGAAGAAAGATGCATTTTCATGGACTCCTGAAGCAACTAAGGCCTTTGAACGTCTTAAAGAGGCAATGTGCCTAGCACCAGTCTTAGCTACGCCGGACTTCACAAAAACCTTTATTGTGGAATGTGATGCCTCAGGAAATGGAATTGGTGCGGTTTTAATGCAGGAAGGAAGACCCATTGCTTTTGAAAGTCGTCCAATCAAAGGAAAGTATTTACAGAAACCTATTTATGAGAAGGAAATGTTAGCAATACTGCATGCACTAAAGAAATGGCGAACTTACCTAATGGGAAGACACTTCAAGGTAAAAGCTGATCATGATAGTCTTAAACACTTTTTGGAACAAAGACTATCTTCAGAAGAGCAACAAAAATGGGTCACAAAGATGTTGGGTTATGACTTTGAAATAATCTACAAAAAAGGAAAGCTTAATGTTGTTGCGGATGCACTCTCAAGAAAGAATGAAGAAGTGGAAGCATTGCTTTGTGCCATTTCTATTATCCAACCAGATTGGATAACCGAAGCAAGAGATGAATGGAAGAAGGAAAAAGATGTATGGACACTCATTCAAAAGTTGCAGCAAGATCCTAGTACATCTGATACATTTAGTTGGAAAAATGATTCCTTATGATACAAATATCGCTTATATCTTTGTAAGAATTCCCAACTAAAACAAAATATTCTTCTGGAATTGCACACTTCTCCTTTAGGAGGACACTCAGGATTTTTAAAAACTTACCACATGGTGAAGAAAGAATTTTTTTGGGATGGCCTTAAATCTGATATTCAAAATTTTGTGGCGGAATGTTTGGTTTGCCAGCAGAATAAAGTGGAAACAATTAAGACCCCGGGACCTCTACAACCTTTATCCATTCCAAGTCAACGTTGGGAGGAGATTTCAATGGATTTTATCACAGGTTTACCTAAGTACGAAGGAAAGAGTGTCATCATGGTGGTAGTTGATAGACTTACCAAGTATGCACACTTTTGTGCATTATCTCATCCATTTAAAGCAAGTACGGTTGCTACTACATTTATGGACACAATTCAAAAGCTACATGGAAACCCAAGGGTTATTGTGAGCGACAGAGATCCCATTTTTACTGGAAATTTTTGGACCGAGTTATTTTCTTGTTTGGGTACTCAATTAGCTCATAGCTCATCTTATCATCCTCAATCCGATGGTCAAACTGAGATAGTAAATAAATGTTTGGAATGATATCTTCGTTGTTTTGTATCTGATAAACAAACACAATGGGTCAAGTGGTTACCTCTTGCTGAATGTTGGTATAACACTTCCTTCCATACTGCAGCAAAAATGACCCCATTTATGGCACTTTATGGATATCATCCACCATCCATCACATCATCTTTAAGGGAAAATTCGAAGGTTCAAGCAGTGGAAGATCACATTGAGCATCAGCAAGAAGTTCTTCAACTCTTAAAGGATAACCTGAATTTGGCACAAAATCGAATGAAACAACAGGCAGATCAACATCGCAGCGAGAGAAGTTTTGATGTAGGAGATTGGGTATTTTTATGACTACAACCATACAAACAAATGTCCCTCAAGCAAGCTAAGAAGGATAATAAATTATCGCCAAAGTACTATGGTCCTTACAAGGTGTTGCAAAAGATTGGAAATATGGCATACAAATTGGAGCTTCCTGCTTCTTCGCGAGTGCATCTAGTTTTCCATGTTTCATGCTTAAAGAAGGTTATAAGTGAAAATCTTCTAGTTCAAACAATATTTCCAGAACTTGATGAGGAAGGAAAAATCATATTGGAATCTGAAGTGGTCACAGAAACAAGAACTCAACAGCTATGGAATCGATCAATTTCAGAGTATCTCATCAAGTGGAAGAACTTACCCACTGAAGATTCTACATGGGAGGATGAGAATTTTACACAGAAGCAACTAGAGCTACTCAAGCGTTGAGGACAACACTTTTTTGGAGGAGAGGGGCATGTTAGGTCCCTATATTACTAGTATAGTCCCTTATTGTTATTAGTGTAACCCCCTTATTGTTATTATTGTACCCTTGTAACCCCCATTTTGTTATTATTGTGCCCTTAAATCATTATTGTTAGGTTGGCTAGGATTACATTGTGGCCCACTAGGATTACATTATGGCCACATGGACTCCTATATATAGAAAGGAGGTTTTGTAAATGGTATCATCCAAGAATTTTTCATTTATGTAATGTATTGGAGGTTTCCCCGTCGAAGTGGCTTATTTCTAAGGCATTGATATCTCTTTTCTTCTATTTTTGGAGCTAGTTACACAACATAGCTCATCTTATCATCCTCAATGTGATGGTCAAACTGAGATAGTAAATAAATGTTTGGAAGGATATCTTCGTTGTTTTGTATCTGATAAACAAACACAATGGGTCAAGTGGTTACCTCTCGCTGAATGGTGGTATAACACATCCTTCCATACTGCAGCAAAAATTACCCCATTTATGGCACTTTATGGATATCATCCACCATCCATCACATCATCCTTAAGGGAAAATTCAAAGGTTCAAGCAGTGGAAGATCACATCGAGCATCAGCAAGAAGTTCTCCAACTCTTAAAGGATAACCTGAATTTGGCACAAAATCGAATGAAACAACAGGTAGATCAACATCATAGCGAGAGAAGTTTTGATGTAGGAGATTGGGTATTTTTACGGCTACAACCATACAAACAAATGTCCCTCAAGCAAGCTAAGAAGGATAATAAATTATCGCCAAAGTACTATGGTCCTTACGAGGTGTTGCAAAAGATTGGTACTATGGCATACAAATTGGAGCTTCCTGCTTCTTCACGAGTGCATCCAATTTTCCATGTTTCATGCTTAAAGAAGGTTATAGGTAAAAATATTCCAGTTCAAACAATATTTCCAGAACTTGATGAGGAAGGAAAAATCATATTGGAACCTGAAGCGGTCACGGAAACAAGAACTCGACAGCTACGGAACCGATCAATTTCAGAGTATCTCATCAAGTGGAAGAACTTACCCACTGAAGATTCTACATGGGAGGATGAGAATTTTATACAGAAGCACCCAGAGCTACTCAAGCGTTGAGGACAACAATTTTTTGAAGAAGAGGGGCATGTTAGGTCCCTATATTACTAGTATAGTCCCTTATTGTTGTTAGTGTAACCCCCTTATTGTTATTATTGTACCCTTGTAAACCCCATTTTGTTATTATTGTGCCCTTAAATTATTATTGTTAGGTCGGCTAGGATTACATTGTGGCCCACTAGGATTACATTATGGCCACATGGACTCCTATATATAGAAAGGAGGTTTTGTAAATTGTATCATCCAAGAATTGTTCATTCATGTAATGTATTGGAGGTTGCCCCCTCGAAGTGGCTTATTTCTAAGGTGTTGATATCTCTTTTCTTCTATTTTTGGAGTTGGTTACACAACAAGACCTGAGAAACTAGAAATTGAAGACTAGTTTGAAAGACATATTCAGGAATTTGTTGTAAAAGAGAAACATAGCACGAAGCTGACACCAGAGAAGTGGAAGAATAAGTACATCTTCATTGAATTTTATGAAATTTTCTTTGTAACTTTTGCGCACGAGCTTCAGGAGCGGTTAGCAAGGCTCATGGAATTTCAAACATGTTGGAAGGATGATCAGGTTATGTAGTGGACGCCGCAATTGATTCAACAATTGAAGAAGGCTGACAACACAATCACCCGTACGGTAGATCATTGGGTGGGCAATGTGTTAGGGGGATTTGTAATGGAATTCGCAGTTGATCAGTTCGTATCCTATTCTGAGGCAGATCAGAGGTTCTTCAAAGTTTTTAGAGGTAAGTTCTTTCGAACATTTCCATTGCTAATTAAAATATTATTGTGCAAAAAATGCATTTTGTGCAACCACTCCGAATGAATGACCTTTAACCAGAGTGAAAGTACAACAGGAAGTGGTAAGTACTACCAAGCCAATCAAGAAGGGGATAGATCCATCTACAGTCCATTAAGAGAGTCGGCTGCACACGTAGGAAATAGTCCTCCAGCTACACCACCTTCAAGTCAGCATAGGGGTAAGAACTCACCTACACCTCCGCCACCACCAGAAGAAGATATGGCCACACACATGAAGCTACCCACCTTCAAGGGTGTAGGGGATGAAGATATGGACCGATTTTAGTTTGTAACAGAATCATTATGGACTGCACAGAATGTGGCTACCGATGGTGTAAAGATAGCGTAGCGATCCCTCACCTTTGAAGGAAGGGCCTTGGACTGGTATATGGGGTACGTAGGCCAGCATGTGTATCCGTCCATTCAAGAGATTAACAAAGCTTTAAAACAACAATTTCGGAAGCCTAATTTCTACTTGCAGCTAGTAACTGACCTAAAATACTTTAGGCATGGACCTACTAAGTCTGTATGGGAAGTTGATCAGCGGTTATAGAAAGTTATCAAAGATGGGGAGTTTCAGTATGATGATAGGCAACACAAGGAATGGTTTATGCTATGCTATTACCTCACCTGCGTGGACCTATGGGTCAGCAGGTGATTGAGACGCAAGAGAAAGCCTTGGATATTGCTATGAAACTAGAAGCTGCACCAAGAGACGATGCCCAGTTTGGGGTACAACAGTTCTAGGTTTAGCTGGAAGCAATGCACCTTGAAATCTAGAATCTACGAAAGGAACGAGGAAAAGACGTTAGCCCCGACGTATGGTGCATACAATTTAGGGTGTCTGGCCACACCAAGGATCAGTGCCCTCTGCTGGCAGACTACATGCAAGCTAGGAGACCCAACCCATTGCGCCCTAAAGAAGCTGTGGGGCTGAGTGGTCTAACATTATGGTGCGCTGATTATTGCGTTTCCGGACTACACGATACCAACCACTGTCCCCGTATTGGTGCTTATATTCTAGAATTAAAGCAACAATGGTGTTGATTTTGCTCTCTATGGGACATGATGAGCATAAATGTCGGACCTATGACTTGATGATAGACCGAGGGAACCTGTTTAGGGTATAGGATGACCCTTCTTCACCACTGTATCCCTTAGGCAGAGGAGGTTCCCCAACAAGAGGAAGGGGAGGGGGAAGGGGTGGAGGCATAGGTTGGGGAAGAGGGAAATTGATCTGTTAAAACTGTGGAGAAATGGGACACTCCGCAAGGGACTGTCTGAACCCTACACGAAAATATTGCCTATATTGTAGACAATGGATCATGTGATTGAGCATTGCCTAGTACTGATAGCAAAAATGTAGGAAAAATAGTAGACGCCTACGTATAATGTACAGAGCGTTAAAGCGGAACCGTGTGATGAAGGACAAAGTATTAATGTCATAACGCGCAGTGACATGGCTACTAGAGGAGTTGAGGAGAAGGCTGCAGCTGAGCCCCTTATCCAGAAGGCTGCTATCAAACTGGAAAGCCTGGACCTACAGAAAGAGAAAGAAACCTTTGTCGCAGCCCACATGGACTTTGCTAAGGATGAGGCATCCACCTCCAAGGCTCCAACAAACCTAAGAGCAGGCAACGAAGTTAAACCATTCCTACAAGCATGTATGAAGCTGCTACGGAACCAGAAGGTGGTAGAAAATATTCAAATACTGATAGACATCTGCACGGAAAGAAATGAACCTCCTACAGAGGTTAGAGATGTTCACAAGTTGTACAAGCACAAGAAGCGTAATGGGCGGGAGATGCGGCTAACAGCGTAGATTGACAACTATGAAATGGATCAGGTCATCTTGGATCTAGGATCAGATGCAAACATACTACCTAAGAAAACATGGCAGCGGATGGGAGAACCTAAGCTGGAATGGTCCACTATACAGCTGCCCATGGCTAACCAATAGAAAATCATACCATTGGGGAGGCTGTCAAAGATTATGGTAGATATCGTAGGAGTTAAGGTACGAGCAGATTTTGAAGTCTTTCAAATTGTGGAATATGCGGACCCTTATCTTGCACTCCTAGGACTAGATTGGGTGATAGAAATGGAAGGCATTATCAATCTAAAGAAAAGGAGCATGGTTTTCGAAAATGATGGTACAAGGGTGATAGTCCCCCTAGACCCTGCGGAAGAAGAGCAGTATACAGAACCAGTGCGCAAAGAAGAGGATGTGGATCACATTTATAAATTAATCGCTCGGGATGAGGATTGGATCAATCCTACGGTTGATGGTGTGCTTTACTGGGAAAAAGACAGTGAATGGCTCTCTGACTCTGATGGGGAGATAGAAAATTGGCAAAACCGGTTACATGATGTATTTGTGTTGCGATGTCTCAGGATCACGAAAAGCTTCCGATGTATCTCCTCAGAGGTAAGAGAACTATCCTACTTTGATGGTTTTAGTAGTGTTAGAGATTTTCTATGAACGTTTGAAGCCGAAGTCCCAAGGGAACAAAGAATGTGGGCACTTAACCTAGCAATGCGCGCAACCCTGGCGTGGTGGTGGGAAACACATAAGGGGACATTCCAAGATTGGGAGGAATGTCGCGAGATGATGGTCTTGCGGTTTGAACCCCCTGTTCACCTGCGCATGAAGCCTTTCCTTGGCCTAAAAGACCCACGCGAGCACTTGTCTGCATGGATGGAGGAATGGTATGAAAGAACTATGGAAGAATGGGTCCACCTGTTCATTCATGCCTTGGGGCCAATCCTCACCACATGGCGTTTAGATGCAGAACTACATCAGCACACCCGCCACTAGGAAACCCTAAAGGATGAGTTTGTAGGGACATTCGGATTGATAGGTGGAACGGAGGTGCTCGACGAAGCCCTGCAGGATATAGATGCCTTAGTATTTGATGAATCACACCCTCATGCAGTATATGGGGCGCCAACGTGGGAGACACAGATGCAGGATATTGTCAATTTTCGCAATTTGTCAATAGAGGAATGTGATGAATACCTACGAAATATCTTTATCCCGGAGTCGGAGGGAGAGCACACAGTTGCTAGACCCCCACTACAAACTATGGATGTGACTAAGCCTCTTAAGCTACGAGAAGTCAACATTGGAATAGAGGAGCAACCTAAGCTAGATAAAAATGGGGACTATTGGGATGATGATACTGTTGGAAGAGTCACGGAACTCCTCACAGAGTACTAGGACCTATTTCCTACGAAATTCTCGGAACTCAAAGGGATTATGGGGGACCTAGGGGTCATGCGCATCACTTTAAAACCAAATGTGTGCCCTGTGAAGCAGCGCCCTTATCGATTGAACCCCAAGTGTAAGCAGAAATTCAGGGAAGAACTGGACAAAATGATAGCCGCGGGTATCATCGAACCAGTCGACTAGTCAAATTGGGTAAGTCCTATGGTAGTTCAGGAGAAAAAGACTAAAGGGGATATACATATCTGTGTTGACCTACGCAAATTGAATGATGCCTGCGTACATGATCCCTTTCCTATGCCATTCTCAGATGAAATATTTGATAGCGTGGGGGGGGCAGGAAGCGTACTCTTTACGGACGGGTTCTCGGGCTACCATCAGATCAGGATCGCACCTGAATATCGTAGCAAAAATACGTTTGCCACTGAATGGGGATCTTTCCAGTACATTGTCATGCCATTTGGGTTCAAGAAGTCCCCCGCCATATTTTTTCGGGTGGTGGTTGTAGTATTCAAGGAGTTCATCCACAAGTTTTTGGATGTATATTTTGATGACTGGACCGTATTCGGGTTGGTAAAGAAGCACATCTCAAACTTGCGCATGATGTTGGACGCCTGTAGAAAGCACCAGATTTCCTTGAATATTAAGAATTTCATATTTTTTGTACCCTTCGGGATCTTGCTAGGCCACATAGCTTGTCGACAAGGATTGATGGTTGACCCCGCCAAGGTAGCAGTTATCATCAACTTGGCAGTCCCTACAACTAAGAAACAGTTGCGCTCTATCCTCGGACATACAGGCTACTACAGGAAGTTCATTCAAGGGTACGTAATGATCACGTCACCCATGGAAAATTTGTTAAAGAAGGATGACGAGTGTCAGAAGAGCTTTGAACTACTCAAGGAGAAGAAGGTCTCTGCACTTATCCTCATATTTCCTGACTGGGAGAAGGTTTTCCATGTTCATGTAGATGCGTCAAGGATCACCCTGGGAGTTTTCCTTACACAGCCTGGGGATGGAGACATCGACCATCCAGTTGCATTTGCTAGTAGAAAACTCTCTAGTGCGGAGCACAACTACTCCACCATTGAGCGCGAGGGGTTGGCCATGGTATACGCCCTGCAAAAATATCAGCATTACCTGTTAGGAGGGCACTTCAATATGTTTACAGATCACTCGGCTTTGAAGTACCTAGTGAATAATCCTGTGTTGGGGGGAATATTTGCCGATGGCTGCTGCTATTTCAAGAATATGACTTTGAGATCATTATGAAGCTAGGGAAACTAAATTTCGGGCCATACCACTTATCCCGAATTGAAAGTGGCAAAGAGCCGACTAACCTAGAAGAAGGACTGCCTAATGCACAATTATTTTCTATTAAGGTATTTGATGCGCACTTCACCGACATCATTCACTTCTTAACTATGGGAATGGCACTTACAGAATATTCGGTACAACAGAAGAGAGAACTGGTAACCCGCGCAACGGATTTTACCATCATAGCGGGCCACCTGTATAAGTTGGGAGATGATGAGGTGATGTAAAGGTATTTTTTGGAGCATGAAAGGCATGCCATATTAGTAGAAGCCCACGGGGGCGTAGCAGGAGGTCACTATGTAGGGAAAGCAACGTTGTAGAAGATCTTGAGAGCTGGGCTATGGTGGCCCACACTGCATAGCGACTCTCATGACTATTGCAAAGATTGTGACACATGCTAAAGGACAGGAAGGCTGTCGTGTAGAGATGAAATTCCCCTGCAAGCATTTGACAAATGGGCCATCGACTTCGTTGGGCCCATCAACTCACCAGGGAAGAATATAGGTGCGTGCTACATCATCACTGCGACTGATTATGTAACCATATGGGCCGAAGTGCAAGCTGTGAAGGATTGCACTGCAGATACCACTGCACACTTCATTTTTGAGCATATTCTAACCAGGTTTGGATGTCCAAAGATCCTAATGAGAAACAAAGGTACGCATTTTGTTGATGAAACAATACATGCCTTGACTGAAGAATTTCAGATATACCACGAAAAAGCACCCCGTAGCATCCACATGCAAATGGGGTTGTAGAAGCTTTTAATATAATCTTGGAACATATGCTGAACAAGGTCTGTAATGTCAATCGAAATGATTGGGATGTGTGCATCCCGCCAGTCCTTTGGGGCTATCGAACCACCTGCATGAAACTAACTGGGAAAACACCATTTTGGATGGTTTATGGAAAAGAGGCCATTATGCCCATGGAGTATATTGTTCCTAGCCTGTGCATCATAGCTTTTACGAACATGGCAGAGCCCGATATCATGGAGGAGTGGTTAGCGCAACTCATGGCCTTGGAGGAAGATTGTTTCATTGCTAACTTCCATCAGCAAGTTCAAAAGGCTCAGGAAAAAGCATGGCATGATCGACATATTTGGCAAAAGATATTTGAGGGAGGAGAACTAGTCCTACTATATGATAGCCAATTTGCAAAGAACCTGGGGATGTTCCGTCAGTACTGGCTAGGTCCCTATATGGTAAAAGAAATTACTGATGGACGAGTTGTCTGGTTAGCCACACTACGTGGTGATATGGTACCAAGATATGTCAATGGTAGCTGGAACAAACCATACCGGATCAAATGACTATATGGTCGGAGTAGTTGTATGGGGAGGAATTCGCGTAGGGAGGGGGACAAGCGCAGGCAAGAATGTGGTACGCGCAGGGATCATTCGCAGGTTTGGAAGCCCAGGGAAGTGCGCTGGGAGTGCAGGGGTGCACTAGGAGCAAAGGAGGTGTGTTGGAAGCGTAGGGGTAATATACAACTGCAAAAAATAGCCATTGGAACAATAAAACTGGGTAAAAAGAAAATTTTACCATTGAAAGGAGCAAGTGGCTAACAATTAATGAGGTGATTTCTGAAGATTTTTTACTGTTTACTTGATGGTAAGTTTCTGATAAGCCTCATCCAACTGTTGGTTGGTCTCCAAGGCTATAAAAGCAGAAGGTATATCAGAAGGGGGTTTCGTGCATCTTGAACAGTTTGTGCTTTGTGAAATTCTATGACTATTGCACTTTGTTAATGTTTGGGTGAGCTACTACTCCTGATAGTAGCAATCCTGAATTTATCTTCCAAGAAAGAATGACGGCAACTAATCTGGCCGAATCTTTGTAGACCATGGTCTCTACTGATGAGGTTGAAGAGGTCACCCCTGAGGTTGAGGAGGTTGTCTCCACACCGAGCAAGGGAAAGTAGGTAGAGAAGAAGAAGGGGACGGGAAAAGGCTAGGAGCAAAGGCCGGGGGGGACTATGAAATGGGCCAGGGTGAAGCCACATACCTCCCTGCGAAACATGAAATCCCCGCGAACGGTGCCCCAGGCACGTTCAGCTAACCCTTCAAAGAGACCTCTGTTTGCTCAAGAAGAGGCCCGGATCGCTGAACCAATAAGCTGGCTACCACCCTATGTTTGGCCTTACAGGCCCTCAGTGCGCATGCCCAAGAATCTCGATGGGATGTGTGCCTATCTGCAGATGCCTCTAATTCCAGGAGAGGTCCCTATCATTGGAGAGTCCTTTGGCAAGCTCCACATGGTCAAATTCGACGATCATGACCTAGCCAACCTGGAGGCCTTTCTAGAATTGGCACCAAAATTATATCTGGAAAGGGTATTGGAGGATGATGTACTGAAGGTAGCCCTATGCCGTGGGCAAGCGGGTTGGCTGGATCCAGATTTTTAAACCTATTGCGGATACCTCATTTTGGCCACTACAATGTCACTGACCGACTTGTGCGTCAGCTACTAGCTTTGGTCCATGACGGTTTCTTGTGGATCTAGGATTGCATTCCCATAGATGCAGTGCTCATTCACCATATTATTGGTCTTCCCATGAAGGGGTTGAATCCCATGGAGCGCGTCGGTAAGAAATATGAGCAATAGATTGCTGATAAGGTGCGCGATGACTACCACATTGAATGGAACACTAGGGGGTTCATGATCAGCACTATTAGCGACCCCGGTGCGCACATGGGCACCTTGTTGTTAGCATGCAAGATGATGTGCAAATGCCAAGTTACCATGGTCCCCACATATGTAATTCAGTTGGCTGGCCATTGCAGGAAGGGGGTTTGCTTCAACTGGTCCTAGTTCCTATGCAATGAATTTTTGGAGAACGTACGCGAAGCCCAGGATCATGGAAGGGCATTTTGCTACTCCTTATTATGTTGGTCGCATGGGAAGCCCCGGAAGATTCAGTCCTCCCTGAGCTTGAGCCAGATATGTGCGAAGGCGCACGGTATGCGAATCTGTGGGATTCAAAGGATGAAAAACACATTGAAGATAATAAGGTATTCTAAGTCCTATTTCAGAGTGGGCTCGCAGCTGCCATCCACTCCTGGCCATGCTTGTCACTAGCAATATATGACTAGTACAAGAGCATCACAACGTTTCAAGTCACAATGCACAATTTGCAGATCCGAGGCCGTAAGGATCCAGCATGGGTATCGCTACCGTATATGGTTACTGACAAGGAGATTGACCACCTTATTATTACTTGGCCTCCACACTGGAAACTAGGCTTCAAATCAGGTATGCAGGACACTGCCGGTACGAGCACCAAGAAGGTCACCCTGCTCAACACCACCAAAGAGACCGAAGGACAGGGAAAGAATGCGAAGAAGGGTGTGGAGCCGGAACCACAAAAGGATTCGCAGCAGGATCTGGATGCAGAGGGTTTGGATGTGGAGGGTGATAACTCCCCTCGAGGTACGAAATGGACTAGTGACCCTGTTAAAGGCCAACGAAAGAAACGACGAGCTACTAGGCTGGGTCAGGAGACCGAAGTAACTATGATAGAGGAAGAATTGGAGTAGATAGCGGATGCAATCACCCTTGCCTCCAAAGAGAAATGACTGGATTTGGAAGAGTAGTAGAAGGCCATGGTCGCTACACTCTAGTTGGAGCTTCGAGCTTTGCAGCTCAAAATCGACACTCTACATACGAGTATGATTCAGACAATGTCGCCCCCAACGACAGGTAGCGAATTGATCAGCACAACGGAAAGTTGCCTCTGCCCCCTGCCAAGTGCAGCATTCGTCTTGAAACCACCTGCCCTATGAGCACAAGTCCAGGCCTGTGTAGAGGTAAAATTGGTTTGGCCCGACTGCTGCATGAACCATTACAGGTCCTCCACGCATCCCTGTTCGAGGAGATTCAAAATAGAGACCGTCGGGTGCACCAACAACTCAGTACAACTGAGAAAATGATTGTGGAGAAAATCGCTGAGGTGTCCCAGGCGCAGGCTGCATGCAACCTTGCCGCCATGTAGCAGACCGAGCTAGAACGCCTAATCAGTAGGCTCTACGTAGATGTCATTGAGGACATCCCAGCTTCTGCTACCCCCCAGGCTAAGATTGAGGGGCTTATCGCAACACTAAGGGCTTCAAGGACTAAAATTCAAACTGTCAAGATGAAGATGGAATAACAGATTGCTGCCTTACAGGCCAAATTGCAGCCAAAGACTCCCCCCCAAGGTAAGATCCCAGCGAGTTGCGATAGTCACAGAGGCCACCAATACTATTACTGCTCAGATTGCTCAGGGCGCAGAGTTGTTGGATACATCCATGCAGTTATGGTCCAAGGTACAGCGCGAACCTCTCCTCCGTGATTTTACTCAAGATCTGCGCCAGAAGGAGGAAGGGTTTGAACAACTTGAAGCTACTATGTCCACTTTGGTTCTCACTCAGTTACTTCAATGACTGCATACCAACCACACACTTCGGGATGAAATTGAAGAGCTATGTCACAAAAATAAGGTTCTCAGTGACCACCTTAAGCCTTGGGCCAATGAAGCCCTCAAGCTCTCTCAGGAAGTGGATGTTACTGTCAAAAAACTGAACCAGACATTAGAGATTGTCACGGCTGCTACTAAAGGCCCAAATTCACAAAAGTTGGTGGATATTGCTCAAAATGATGTTATGCAGAGAAAAGGAGTGATGCCCCCACTGGTTGATGCGATCAAGTAGCTTCAGGAAAATATGCAAACCCCACGACCGCAGTGACTCGAGACGAGTCACAAGATTGTGTTGGGGGCCTGTTGGAACGAGGTTCCCTAACCTACACTTTTGGTACAATTTTGTAATAATTGGTCTTGCGTATGGGTTTTGGGGTGGGTCAAAGCCCCTAATGTCTTGTAATGGATTAAAGGGTAGTTCTAGGGTCCGCAAACCATAGGATAGCAAAGGCTACGATATTATAAATTGATAGATAGTTGGGTCTAGTAGGTAAGAAATTCATAAGATTGATGCTACGTGCAAATTTTTAAGATCTGTCTAGGTTGTTTAGGGTAAGGACTCTTGCTGTTGTGTGCGCGAAGATCCTCAGTCCTGATGTGTGCGGACCCCACTAGGTTGTGTGCGTAGGCTGTGCTTAGGTTGTAAGTGGATTCTTGATGCTAATGAATGTGGAATATATTTGAAGAACCCTTGGGCTATCTGGATTGATTGTGTTTACAGCTGAAGCGCATATGTGATATTTATTTAAGCTGCGAATGTATCTATGATCTGGAATTGGCTGCGATTATAATGTTTTGTGATGGTATTTTCTAATGCGCATGTGGATGCGAATGTATTGATTAGATCTTTTAGTAATAATAGCTTTTTTATGGTTATGTGTTGATTATACTATTAAAAGAGCTGTGAATAGACTCATTATGTGCGAACCTACTAAGCTGCAGCACAGATTTTCCTTAGATTACCTACTCTCTCTCAAGGTGCGGAAACCTGGTTCCAACACCCTCCCATACTACTTTGGGTGACACCTTGTCCTACACAAGTAGGTCATTGCTGAAAGGGCCAGTAGTATAGGGGTTTGTTGGCAAACCTTAACCTCTGAACCTGGGTCAGGACCCCTCAAGCCAAAATTGTTGGGAAAAATACTGAGAGGGGGGGGTGAATCAGTATTTACTGCATATTCAAAACTTTTTACTTTTCATTCCTTAAAACCCATACGCTACTTTGATGAAGCCAAGTAGCGTATACACGCGGATATCATTCATAAAACTTGCGTATACACAGAGATCTAATTATGCCATTAGTTCTTCACTTATATCATTCCATCATTCATTCATTAGATGTTCTATAAACAGTAAACATGTGCAGTAAGAACAGAATAAACCATCACACAAAGCATCACACATGAACACCGGGATTTTTAGGTGGAAACCCAAGTCGGGAGAAAACCACCGCTGCAGTTGCTCGGCCTTCAATATTTTATTATAGAGAAAACATCTTACAACATATGTGCTGGCGCAGACTTGACCAGCACGCAGGCACCCACCTGCGCTCGTTTACCAGCCTCTCCTGGAAGGGAGCTCCAACCCCCTGACTCGTTTACCAGCCTCTCCTGGAAGGGAGCTACGACCCCCCGATCTCGTTTACCAGCCTCACCTGGAAGGGAGCTACAACCCCATGACTGAAGGCTACAACCTTCAGCACCACCTTGGACCACGTTTCATCAATTTTCACACTGGATCCAACCACTTCAATAAGAACACAACTTGCAGGCCATAATTCATCATATTTCCAGACCGAACCCTTTCCATACTTTTAAGCACGAACATACATCATCAACAGATACATATCAACACAGATCAGATAGCAGAAACACAGCAGAACAGATCAGATATTTCATACCCTTTGCTTCAGCAAACCCTAGTTTGCATATGCGCTTTTACTTCACTGATGTTGCGTATATACGCGCTTCCGTCCACACAAACTAGCGTATACCTCAATGTATATTTTATTGCGCATACGCGCTTTCTCTTTGCTGAAGCTGCGTATATACGCGCTTCCTCCGCGGTGAAGTAGCGTATAGATCTTCAATCATTACAGAGCAGCATACTTCATCAGATCAGATATTCAGTTCAGATCTACCCTTTTGCTTCAGACAGATGTTCGCCTAGATGCTCGCCTCATCACAGATCTAAGCCTTCCATAATCAGATCTAGCAAATATAAGAGCAATTTAGTTCTAGATCCCCTTCTTCATCATTGGTGCTTCATACAATCAGATTTATCATTCAAGTGTAACCCTTTCCATTCAGATATACTTCAGAGAGAAGTATTCATTCAAGCTCAGACATCTTGCACCCACACTCATCATTTGCACAATGAATTTCTTCTCCTTATATATATGTTTACCCTTTGTCAATACCATGAGCCCATTTTTCAATACCATGGACCAAAACAATACCATGAGCCCAAAACTACCTGGACGGGGTCAATTAGGCGGATCATTACCCAATACAATGGGTCAATACCATGGTGGTTACCCTTGGTTTTGCACTTTTTGAGCGCTTTAGCCCATACGGGACTTGGAACGTTCCTTTCTGCGTGCATACAGAAGCTTCCACAGGCTACTCGCAGTATACCAAGAGACATACTCGTTTTCATCATACTTTGAGTACATTCTGAAATCCTTTCTTCATAGTCTTCTGTACACACTGTAGAAACATCATATTTTCTTCATCAGGAACATATTCTCTCAAGCACAGCTTCATCAAGTAAGTTGTCATCATCTTCATCAGGTGGGTTGCCTTTCAAGGACAACACTTAGCATTATATTGTCAACTAACATTATATCACATCAAGTCAAGCATAACTTCATCAGGTGTATTGCCATCAAGGACAACACATGTCAACTGTCACATGTCTTCATCTTCATTCAGTGGGTTGCCATCAAGGACAACACTCTGCATCATATTTCCAACAATCTCCCCCTTTGGACTTGATGGCAACCATGATGGTGTTTGGTTACCACAATAGATAAGTACAATGACACCATGTCACTCTCCCAATTCTTTGACACCATTATCTGCATTCAAACACCATTTCACTCTCCCCCTTTGACATCAAGGGCAAAGGGAAAAACCAATGTTACTCTCCCAAATATGTGACATCATTCTGTCTCTTCATTCAAAACCCCATATACACACTCTCCCCTTTTTGACATCAAGGGCAACGGGCGGATCAAAACCAACGCACTCACCCCCTTTTCTCCTCATGTAGAAGAAGCGTTATGTAGATCTGATGTGTGCTGAAGTGACCAAGCTCCCCCTGAGTTCATGCTGAATATTTTTCAATGAAGTACATGACTCTATGAACTTCCTATCACCAAAAGACTCATACTTACATCAAATATCCAACCAAGTGGATTTACATATAAGACTCAAGTACCCAACCAAGAGGGTTTACACATTTCAACTCAGCTACCCAACCAAGTGGGTTTACAAACATGACTCAGCTACTCAACCAAGTGGGTTTACAAATATGACTCAGCTACTCAACCAAGTGGGTTTACAAATTGACAAGTCCTTACATGACTGAATATTACAATTTTACAACATGGGTCTCAACCAGACCTTTTCATCAAAGTACAAATATGAATTTTCATAATTAATACCAAAAAGACCTCAAGAGAGATCATGTATCAGAACCACCATAATGCCAGCAATGCATTATACTCAGCAAAACTAATGCTCCCCCTGAATCTGTGCAACCAAGCAATCTTTCCAAAAGACTAAGGCTCCCCCTTAGTTTGTGCATCCTGAAAACTTCCTCCAACAAATCATCAAGACATCTTCATCAAAACATTAGAAACAGAATTATGAGAACTGGAACACCACCAGAGATACCAAACAGTATCAGAGATACCAAACATCATTGCAGCTGTGCTGAAGAGAGCTGAACCAACCAAAAATTGTCAGCAACCAACCATACGCGGTTTTCTGTGTAGGAACTCGCGTATATACGCGACTGTGTTTCAGGAAACCAGCGTATCCCAAGACATCTTCTAAATTTCAACCAGATCTGATTCTTTGTAAGGAAAAGACAGTGTTCAGCTTCTTTCTGAGACATTTGAGTGCTTCCCTGGACTACAGATAGATAGAACGTTGTAGTTGTGTCTTCAAGCGTCATCCAACGGTTGTGGCATCAGTACAATAGTAACCAAGCCTTCAGATTCTTTGCAGCATCAATACATTCTTTCCAAAAGAGATTATCATACCAGAACAACATCTTCAGATATGTGTCAAGCAATCATCCATGTGGTCCAAAATCACCATGATCTTCAAGATGTAACATGAAGTAACATATGTAAGCAAAATATCTCAACCATAGCAGCCAAACTCTATATGATTTGAAACAAACGATATCCAACTCATCCACACAAAGATACTTATCAGCAACCAGGGCTCAAAATCTCATCATAATAATCCATGTACCAAATCATCATCATTTGAGCAAGAGTATCACCAAGACCAAAGAATAAGCAGTCATATTTCCAACAATGCAACCATTAGAATTCAACCTGCTACTCCCCCTAAACCAGTGCTTCTTCCTTAACTTGTGCAATCTGAGACACCTTCAACAGCAAGTCATCAACAACAATCTCTGCATGATCTGTCCTCATCTCTGAACTATAAGACTTTCATCTTAACAACGAGTGCTCTTCATCATAAAGCTACCAGGCTTCATCCATAATCTTCAACAAAAGAACCCATGTATCATTTCATTATCATGAGTATAACCAGAATAGTGCAATCATTAGCAGTCAGACTGATGCTCCCCCTGGACCTTTGCTTCAGATCTTCAGCTATCAGATAAATTTTCTTATCATCAATGCATACGCGACTGCGTCTTCTGGAACTCGCGTGTATACGCGACTTTAGTTAATGGAACCTACGTATGGAAAGTGAAGCATAGAAAATTTCCATCTTCCTTCATTTCCTCCTGAGCTTGTACCTCCTGTACCTATCCTTTCCACATCAGATGCGCTGTCAGAAGTAAACATAACCAGTATAATCAAATCAACCATGAGAGACATCATACATTGCTCCTCCTGTGACGATACATTACTAAATCTCATAATGTATGCCACATCATTCCTGCAGTCAATAAGAAAAGTCAGCTTCAGAAGCGGATGACTGCAGTAGGGTCATAATTCCCTACGTTTCTGATCGGTCCTTCATCTTGAATTGAGTGTTTTCTTCAAGAAAATCACTGTCTTCTAGAGCATCCACAAAAACATCCTTTTCTTCTCTAGATTGTTTCTTATTCCATCCCTCCATCTTCTTCCAAATTTGTTTTCTATTTGTGTGCTGAAATTTCTCATATCTGTTCGACCTGCATTCCTTTCTTATATGTCCATACTTGTTACAAGAATAACATCTCATGTGTCCAGAAAAATAAGCATAAGAATCATAATGAGTATTTCTATTCTTCCTCCTTTTACAATCAGCTGCTTTGTGTCCATACTTGTTACATGAAAAACAATATCCCTTGAAGAAACTAGAGTACCTTTCTGTGTAGGAACTGTTTGTTTGAGGCTGAAATGATCTGCTCCTGCAATTTGCTGCAACATGTCCATAATTATGACATTTAAAACATTCAACATTCTTGAATGAATTCGTTTGAGAATTCATGATTGTTGGTTGAGCTTTTGTCTCTTTCAACACTTCAGGTTTTGCATTGACATCCTCTGAATTTTTGGCACTTCCTTGTGAGCTAGATTCTCCTTTAACGGTTTCATGGAAACCAAGACCATGTTTGATAGCAGGAGACCTTTGATTACTCAGAATATTGTCCAAAATGTTAGTACTATCATGAAACCTCAAAAGTTTAACCTTTTCTTCTAATTTACCTTTGAGAATCTTTACCTCAACCTCCAAGGCTTGACATTGCTTTGTCATGCTTTCTTCTTTCCTTCTTCCATCTTCTACTTGATCCTTCAGATTTAGGATCTCTTCTTTCAACCAATTTTCGTTTTCTTCACATGTTTGTTCTAGCTCTTCATTCTTCTTATTTTATTTTTCCAGATCTTCTTTGAGAGATATGATTTCTGCTTCAAGGCCTTCCTTTTCAAATGATTGTAGAGGTTCCTTATTTTTCTTACTTGATGCTTCTAGATCTGCCTGCAGAGAGATGATTGCAGCTTCAAGTCCTTCATTCTTCTTGCTTGATTTTTCAAGATCTGCTTCTAGATCTTTAATTCGATTGGATGCATAAGTATGAAACCTTTGATACTTGTCCACTTGTCCGTTCAGCATTTCTATTTGATCTTTCATTTGTGAGATCATCTCTTTATAGATAGTTTCTTGCTTATTGTATGAACTTTGTAGTTCTTCTTCTTTAATCTTGAGAGCTTCTTCTAGATCCACAACTTTACTTTCACTATCTTTACTATTGTTTGCACAAAGAAGAGTATTACAAGTGGCCTTCTCCTTTTTCTTCTTAGCCATGAGCACTTTCAGATCTTGGTCAGAATCTTCTTCATCTTCACTGGACACTTCATCATCATCTTCTTTTGCATAATAACTCTTTCTCTTCTCAAATTGTTTCTCTTTACCATGATTTTCTCTATAAGGACATTTAGCAGCATAATGACCAACTTTTCCACACTCAAAACATTTGAAGGGAAGCTTACCTTTGAATCTTCCAGTACCTAGTTGGAGCTTTCTCACGAAATTCGCTTCTTCTTCATCGGATATATAGCTGGATTCTTTGACAACTTCCTTTTCCTTTCCTTTTGTAGATGCCTTAAAAGCGGCTTCTCTTACTTGAGAAGGACCTCCTTGTCTCATTTCAAAAGCAGTCAGAGTACCATGTAATTGAACAATAGTAAGCGATTGCAGATCTTGCCTTTCTTCAATAGCTGAAACTTTAGAGTCAAATTTTGAAGTCAAAGATCTTAAGACCTTTTCTACCAGAGTAGTATCGGCCATGGTTTCACCCAAATTTCTCATCCGATTTACAATATCATCTAGACGAAGAAAGAAACTGGCAACACTTTCATCACTATGCATCTTCAAATTTTCATATTCAATTCTAAGAGTTTGGATTTTTGCACTTTTTACCTTTGTGTCTCCTTCATAGCTTAGAATGATTTTGTCCCATATATCTTTTGCTGAATGTAGCTGCATCACTTTAGCAAATTCTGATTCAGACATGCTTCCCAATAAGACATTCATTGCTTTGGCATTGATTTCATACTTCTTTCTTTCAGCTGCATCAGTAGGAATACTTGCCGGGTATTGATAACCTTCTTCCACGATTGCCCATACATCTGCACCAAGACTTTGCATATATGCTTTTGTACGTACCTTCCAGAATATCAGATTGCTTCCATTGAATAGAGGTGGCTTTATAGACATTACTCCTTCTTGACTTCCCATTTCGACGGATCTCCTTTAAGCGATCAAGCTTCTGCACAAGGACCTGCTCTGATACCAATTGTTGGGAAAAATACTGAGAGGGGGGGGTGAATCAGTATTTACTGCATAATCAAATCTTTTTACTTTTTCATTCCTTAAAACCCATATGCTACTTTCCTTCAGTAAACTAGCGTATATACGTGGATCCCCTTTATGAAACTAGCGTATACACAGAGATCTAGATATGTCATTAAATCTTCACTTCTATTATTCCATCATTCATTCATCAGATGTTCAATAAACAGTAAACATGTGCAGTAAGAACAGAATAAACCATCGCACAAAGCATCACACATGAACACCAGGATTTTTAGGTGGAAACCCAAATCGGGAGAAAACCACCGCTGCAGTTGCTCAGCCTTCAATATTTTATTATAGAGAAAACATCTTACAACATATGTGCTGGCGCAGACTTGACCAGCACGCAGGCACCCACCTGCGCTCGTTTACCAGCCTCTCCTGGAAGGGAGCTACGACCCCCCGACTCGTTTACCAGCCTCTCCTGGAAGGGAGCTACGACCCCCCGATCTCGTTTACCAGCCTCACCTGGAAGGGAGCTACAACCCCCTGACTGAAGGCTACAACCCTCAGCACCACCTTGGACCACGTTTCATCAATTTTCACACTGGATCCAACCACTTCAATAGAACACAACTTGCAGGCCATAATTCATCATATTTCCAGACCGAACCCTTTCCATACTTTTAAGCACAAACATACATCATCAACAAATACATATCAACACAGATCAGATAGCAGAAACACAGCAGAACAGATCAGATATTTCATACCCCTTGCTTCAGCAAACCCTAGTTTGCATACGCGCTTTTACTTCACCGATGTCGCGTATATACGTTCAGATCACAAGCGATTAGCCTCAATGTATATTTTATTGCGCACTCTGGCCTTCCGGACCAGTTCTGTAGTATATGCGCTTCCTCCGCGGCGAAGTAGCGTATAGATCTTCAATCATTACAGAGCAGCATACTTCATCAGATCAGATATTCAGTTCAGATCTACCCTTTTGCTTCGGACAGATGTTCGCCTAGATGCTCGCCTCATCACAGATCTAAGCCTTCCATAATCAGATCTAGCAAATACAAGAGCAATTCAGATCTAGATCCCCTTCTTCCTCATTGGTGCATCATACATTCAGATTTATCATTCAAGTGTAACCCTTTCCATTCAGATATACTTCAGAGAGAAGTATTCATTCAAGCTCAGACATCTTGCACCCACACTCATGATTTGCACAATGAATTTCTTCTCCTTATATATATGTTTACCCTTTGTCAATACCATGAGCCCATTTTTCAATACCATGGACCAAAACAATACCATGAGCCCAAAACTACCTGGACGGAGTCAATTAGGCAGATCATTACCCAATACAATGGGTCAATACCATGGTGGTTACCCTTGGTTTTGCACTTTTTGAGCGCTTTAGCCCATACGCGACTTGGCACGTTCTTTTTCGCGTGCATACGCGACTTCCCCTAGGCCACTCCGCGTATACCAAGAGACATACTCTTTTTCATCATAGATTTAGCACTTGCTGACTTCTTTTCTTTACTGCCTTCTGTACACACTGCTGATACATCAGATTTACTTCATCAAGAACATATTCTATCAATCACAACTTCATCAAGTAAGTTGCCATCTTCTTCATCAAGAGAGTTGCCTTTTAATGACAACACTTAGCATCATATTGCTAACTAACATTATATCACATCAAGTCAAGCATAAATTCATCAGGTGTATTGCCATCAAGGACAACACATGTCAACTGTCACATGTCTTCATCTTCATTCAGTGGGTTGCCATCAAGGACAACACTCTGCATCATATTTCCAACAATTCCTTCACTATTTAAAATAATTCCAATATAGGCCTTTAATATGATATTTGAATATTATTTTAACTAATATATTCAATATAAACTTCATATATAATAATAATAATAATAAATACACATCATCTGCTAAGTCAGTATATTTAGTACAACTATTTGTCAAGTGGGTCAAGGGACACATCATTGCCACATCATCAAAAAATGGTGATAGTACAAGAAATTCTGATGGGCATAACTTTGTATCCTATATAGGAAACAAGAAATTTTTTATATCATTGGAAATACCTTGATGAGTAGAAGATGGTTGTGGCTTCAAAATTGAGAAATTATCGAACTAAAAAAAAAAAAGGTAAAATTTTACAACCTACTTAGCACATTAAAATTAAATTGCACAATAATGTATGACCTATAAAATTCGAAACAAAATGGAAATCAAAGATCTAATCTTACAAACCAAAAAATAGTGAAATAATGGATTCACAAAATTACTTATTAAAATAAAATTTTGGTAGGAGAGCCCCTTAATGTTTTGCTAAAAAATTAGGGAAATTGTTGTGGGTTCAACACTAAGCCATAAATAACATATTTCAATGTCTATATTAAGTCGTACAATTTCATATCAACTTTATATAAATAGAGAGGTAAAGTAATTGAAATAACAAATTCCTCATATTTACACTTTCTAAATTATGTAAAATGTCTAATTCCTTCACTATTTAAAAATACGAGTCTTAAATAAGATATTTGAATATCCATGTTAACTAATATATTTCAACATCAACTTCATATACATGTATATATGGTCCTAAAATAAAAATTTGAATATCCATGTGAAGTAATATATTTTCATATCAACTTTGTATATACTTATATAGAAGGAGAAAAAGTGTGTGTGTGTATATATATATATATATATATATATAGCGAGAGATAGAGAGAGAGAGAGAGAGAGAGAGAGAGAGAGAGAGAGAGAGATGTGCAACCCATGTACCTTAAATAAAATATTTAAATGTACATATAGAAACATAAAGTAAGTATATATATATATATATATAACAAACATCGATCCATCTTAACTTTAGATCTATCAAGCATGGAGAGGGACCAAATCTCTCGAGGTGTAAATTTTTAATCAATTTAAAATATATAGAACCAACACAAACACATATAATTTGGTTCTATATATCTTAACTTTATATATATATATATATATATATATATATATAAAACCAACATCGATCCATCTTAACTCTATATATCTATCTGGAATGGAGAGGGACCAAATCTCTCAAGGTGTAAACTTTTTATCAAGTTAAGTTATATAGAACAAAAAAAAACACATATAATTTTGTTCTATATATCTTAAATTAATAAATATATATATAACCAACCACGATCCATTTTAACTCTAGATCTATTAAGCATGGAGAGGGACCAAATATCTTGAGGGGTAAACCTTTTATCAAGCACTCTATAAGATTTTTGCACCTCAAAAGATTTGATCCCTCTTGACACTCGGTAGATTCAGGGTTTTAATGGGTTTATGTTGGTTAATAATGTATTCCATTTTTTTGTAATATCAAGCCTTTTATATTACTATAAAAAATATGTACATAATAATTATTACTAGGTCTATCACTTGGGAAACCAGGCTAGTAGCATAAGTTCCAAATTTTAAAATTGTATATCCTATAGGCTACCAGATTATCTTCCAAAATGAAAAAGGAACTAGGAAAAAAAGTAAACCATAAGATAAAAAAAATGACAATGGTTGCACTATCATAGAAATTTTCCTTGAAAGATCTAGCTTTCTTGATCATAACCTTGTTGGAGCACTGGGTTTAGTGGTTCTGGCTCACTTTCATTATCTAAGGAAGAAATTCCAAACTTTGCGAATTTCTTGGCCATAATTGAGACTTTCTTATTGAGTCTGTCCACCTTGTCTATTAGTTCAACTATGCAGATTAGCATTTATTATTGAGTGTCTGCTTTTTTTGTATGCACTATGCCCATGAGAGTTTTGATATGCCAATAAAATTTGATAGTTTGCATGTAGAGAGATGAGTAAACTCTAGAAAAATTGCCCACATCCAAAATCCATTCCTTGGTATCTCAATTAACCTTCCTATAATGAATTAATATTTTAGATTGTCTAACTTGGTCTTCAACATAAAATATCACTCTCTGGATTGCTTTAGGAATGATATCCTTGTATCTATCCATAGTAGCACAGGTTGTAGTCTGGGATCACGTTTGACTATAGAAGGGGGGAGATAAGTCGAAGGCAACTACGGGGCTAGGTCGACCTCTCTTGCCTCCTTGTTGAGTAGCAGAGAGTTCACATTTAGCCATGATCCAGTAAACACAGGATGGGAGTAAGCAAAGGGGGAATACAAAATGAGTGACGTAAAAGTTGAAGTTAGAGTGGAGACCGAGAGAAGATATAGGATAGGAACTAGAAGTACACTAGGAATAAGAATAGAAGGATAAAATAGGTCAATGGGAATGGGATAGTTAAAGGAAACATGTGATTAATAAAAATAGGTAGGGAGAAACAAGAGAGTTGAACGGTTAGTCCTATAATGAAAATTACCAGAGGGGAATTGGAAAGAACAAGCCTCCCAAAATTAAGAGCCTAAGGGAAGGGAGGAAAAACTAGAAGATAACAAACCCAAAACTCATGCAAAACACCAAAAGCAAGATATTCACAAATGAAACATTATTTAAAATAGATATGACTATGATGGTGAACATAAATATCCTTAGCCAAGTCTGCAACAAACCATAAGTGGTGCACCTTGGGATGGTTAATTTGTAGTTGATAATTATAGTGAAGCCTTCATGTAGCAAAATCTCCATTGTGACACTGGAATTAGGATATTGTTCCCTTATATTAGTGCACTCTGGGAATGGAACCTCTATAAAATCTTGAAAGAGCCTGTGAGGAATGACTATTTAAGATGTTATATGCCACAAAAAGAGCATCAATCTACCCATCTTTAACTTCTTTCACCACCAAGTGTCATGATAGTTAATCAACCACCCTTCAATTTTGATAATTGTCATTAATATGCTTTTGCAAACTCAATTATGGATGATTGTCCTTCTCCAAACTCTCATGTAGAAAATACCATCACTTCGACGTCCTCCCATGAAAAAATTGGCTTCCACTTTAGGTGTAGATGTACCATATAACATGCAAATCACCATTTGGTGTGTGCTCTACCACCCCACCTTAATTGCATGACACTCATATCAAGTATCGTATAATGCCCTCCATGGGATCACATATGAAAATAATTTATCAATTTACCATCCATAAATTATGGGGAAACATTTAAAGGATTTTCCAAAAATAAAATAATAATAAAAAATAAAAAAATAAAATATCATATTATAATTCAAAGTTAATAAATTTTTAATATTCTAAAAAATTTTGATTAATTAATAAAATCGCAAACTTTAATTTTGCATTACAATAAATAAATTGAATAGCTTTTATTAAATATTTGTGATTAAAAGTCCACTAAAGCTAAAATTGTTGATGAATGGATGTTGGTTACTAGTGTCAAACATTGAATAATCCTACTGCATAGATTTTAAAAATATATATTATAACTGAAAAATTAATAATTTAAATGTTACAAAATTTTCCACTTATAATTCATAATTTTTGCCACCATTTTGATAAAATTTCAATATAAACTAATATAGATCCATTTTAATCATGTATTTAACAAGCACCAAAAAAAGGTCAAATTTCTTAATGTGCAAACCTCTTTTTAGTGCAAAACTTGAAAAAACATTTGTACTTCAAAATATTTGATCCATCGTGTGTGTGTGTGTGTGTGTGTATTTATATTGTTGGAAACATAATTTCCATTACACCAAAACCCGTAGGTGTTAGTAAATGGACACATTGCCAAAGTTAACAGATCCACTAGAGTTAGTTAAGCACAAGTCACGAAACACACTGGGAGCATTGGTTTATCAAATGTCTAATAATCTCCTCCAAACACGAGTCCGGTGTGATTCAAACTTGAGACCTTTGGCTCTAATACTACTTGTATGAATCACAATTTATATTACACCAAAACCCATGGGTGTTAGTAAACATACACATCACTAGAGTTAACAGATCCATGAGAGGCAATTAAGCACATGTCACTAAACACACATCACGTGATTAATTGCCAAAGGTCTTACTAAAGAAACTTTAAAATTAACTAAAAAAAATGTGGTGAAATAGGTCATTTCTTCTATAAGTTAGACTACACCTATATAATGTATACATAGTTGAAATTGAATTATTTTACTTAATATGGATTATTTTATTTATGCACATGTTTGACATTAATTAATTTTTGTTATTAATAAATTTCTAAATAAACCTGATTTTTGTTATTAATAAATTTCTAAATAAACCTCTGGGGTTCTTCAACATATCCTCATCTTTGTAGATCGGTTCACAACTAGGGGATCTCTCAATTTTCACAGATTTCACATTACACAAGAATGCAATTTTTATCGTTTAAAATATATTTTTGAATCCATAAATGGATTCAACACCCTAAAAAACTAAGTTGTCTTTAATGAAAATTTTTGGAGTTCTCGTGGATTTTTTGGCAGGAATCCGCTGAAAAAATTAAGGTGAAATCTTGATTTGTGTTATTTATATATAGATTCATAGAGTTCCACCCTAAAAAACCTCTATGGGACTTCAATTATGCATAGTTTACCCATAAAACTTACGATTTCAATAGATGCCTGCCTAGACAAATTAGATCAAAAAAATAAATCATAAAACTTTTCAAAAAGTCTAGTTAAAGACAACTCACTCAAAAACCCCTAGGGCACTTGAATTATACAGATTAAACAACTTAAACTCAAGTTTTTAAAAATTTGGGGAGGATTTTAGTTAAAATTAACCAAAACAATGTCGTGAAAAAAGGTCATTTCTTCAATAAGTTAGACTACACCTATATAATATAGACATAGTTGAAATTGAATTATTTTACTTAATATGGATTATTTTGTGTATTAAATCTTTCGATGAAAATCACATGCAAGTAGATTTTTTCTACGAACCAGCCAGTGCGGTTCATCATGAGGAGAAGATGAGAAATCTGATCTAGGACCTAGTTTAAATTCTTAATATAAATTATTTTATTTATGCATATGTTCGACATGTTAGCCCCCCTATGAAATCCTTGACAAGCAAGCTGGGGGCTAGATGATTATGGAGCCTTCAAGGAATGCCTTTCCCCTGAAAAACCATCCTCCTTGAAGTCTCTGAGTGCTATGCCCAATGCAAATCCCATCTGCTGATCCATTCCCAAAGGGCCTACTTTTCCCCCTTTGCACCCCTGCATATATCCCTTTCTCCCCTTTTCCCTCCTTCTGTCAAAATACCTTTGTTCCCCAATTTCCCTTGTTCATCCCTGAAATCCCATGAAATCCCCTTGAAATCCTATTTCTGCCACTTGTTTAGCCTTTTCATCCTTCATTCTCTTAGCGTTTCCCTGGGCTAGCCTTAAAACACTTTAAAAATGGGCCTAAATCATAATTTCATTGAAATATGTCTTAAAAAACCCATTTCGGACCATATAATAGGCTTAGTCCCTTCTGCATTGGCCCCGCGCCCCATTTCCCCCATGTAGCCCAGCGTTGTAACCACTCACCAAAGCAAAAAACGCTTATCTCAAGCCTTATCGGGCGCAGCGTTTACCGTTGATCTCAATTGATCAGACGGCAGACGTTAATTCTCCAACGCCCGCATCTTCCCCGCCTATTTTCCATGCCAGGCCATCGCCATCCATTCCCCTGCCAGATCGACAGTCCAAAACCTTTCCCGCCAGTGGACCCTGCCATGCACTGTCCAAAACCGCCCGGTTTATTTCGCACCACCCTTGCGCGCATGGCGATTTTCCCCTGTAGCCCAGCGATTCCACTCAGCTGCCACCACCTGTCCTCCTGTACGATGTTGAAACCACCTTTCCTGCCCGTTAACTCCATCCCTCGTGCATTATCTTCCGGACACGGATGCCCAGCGAAATCGCTGAAGACCGTACGATCTGGGATGGGTCATCCAACAGCCATTGCCCACCCAAGATGCACGACGTTTAATAAATTTGCACGCCGCTTAACCCCTGTCATGTCCCATCCGCTGCCATTGATCTCCATCGCGATCAACGATTCAGAGTTGTTCGCCTTCCGTTGACCACCTCCCCCGGGTCCGCTCACCACGTCATCTCCACATGGACTCATCATACGCCAGACCATTCCATCGCATATATTGTTTCGGTTTCGTGTTTTTTAAGGTTTTTCCTTCGTTCGTTCTGCAGACCACCATCTCCACCAGCACGGATCTCCATAGTTCCTCTACATTTCTCTCTGCCATGCCACCATCTGCACGATCTTTCTCTGCCTCCACATCATCCGCCACCCTGTTCATGATTTCCTTAACTTATTTGTGTGTTTTTCAGGGTTATTAAGAAGCAATGGCCACCATAATGTGCAGCCTCTGCTCAGCGACAGTGAAATCAAGAAAGATCATCTTCAGCGGCTGGAATTTATGAAAATGACCCGGGAATATGAACACAGGACATGCATTAAAGAGAACAGGGTCTAAACTTTGTAGAAACCTCCCGGCGCCATTACAACCCGAGCTAACCTGTCAGAGGCGAAAATGGAGCAGCAAAGCATTTCAGTACAGAGCAAAGGAGATTAAGGCACCCTAATGAAGATCTGGAGCCTTAAACCAGTAGTTTAATAGGCAAAGCACCAGTTTGAGGAACCCGAGGATCGAACAGGAGATCCTGCACACAGTAAAAGGTAACATCAGGGTTCATTCATCAGCAGAATGTTTTTCTTCATCAAGTACAGGGCGCCCATACAGCTTTTATTATGCATAATGTCCCTGAAGGAGTTTTCACCCTAACAACAATTCAAAACCACCAAAGCATTTATATGGCAGACTTCTCAGTAGTTTATTTCATTTTTGTTCAAAACACCAAGGGTACGACAGCCGAAATATATCAAAGTCATACTCAGAGAAGATCACTCCTGCATAAAGTGGGGACAGAGATTAAATACACAGCAACGAAACAGAATGGGCTTTGGCCCTGCATTCATTTCTGTGTTTAATATCCCATTTAGTGTTCACCTACCACCTCAGTCAACCTTCTGTTCACCATCTGCTATAAAGCACAGAAGGAAATTATTGTTGGGGGTTGATTGGGTATCAGTAGATTGCAAGCGTTTTCCTCTTGAGACAAGTTCTCTGTGTAATACTGTGAGATAGGCTGAGATTGGATGTATTCAGACTGAATGTTCAAGCTATGGGCATTGATGTATCTGATTGGTGTTGTTTTTAATATGACAATCGCATTTATTTGGATACTGATCTAAAGCAGCTGGTGATGTTTTCCTTTCTCTGTAATTGTGATTGAATTTCTTTCATTTCATTATGTTTCTTCAGGCTCGCATTAGAAGTTTGGCATAAGATTTACCCTTGATAGGTACCTTATGTTGTTACTCTCCCAGCCTTCTATGTTTTCTGCTTATATGTGTATCTGAATATTGATTTCAATTGATTTAACCAGTGTAGTGGATGTCATTGCCTGCTCCCTGATGTATGAATTAAGGAAATCTATGTTTAGATGTTCTTGTTAGGATTTATGGATGAGTTGAGAACACTGGGGGGGTCTAGAATCCTGTCTATGCCTCACTAGGATCTTTCCATCTCATTAAACCTTCCTAAGATCCCTTCTGTCAAACTTGTCCTTGTTCTTCCTCGGAGTTGCTAAAGCAGACTTGGAGTTAAATGACCTCTGGTCCGATCTATAAGCAGCCCGTTTGTCCTTCTTTGAGAACTGCCTTTGAGTATGCCCAAGCAGGTCTGGAGTTAAATGACCTCTGACCTGATCTATAGGCAGAAATTGGGTTGTCTTTCCTTCCTTCACTTTTAGCTCTTAATGTTCCATTCCGTCAACCATTCCTTAAGATCCAAATGCTCTAGATGACCAGCCCAACTGAAAGCTTGCACATTGAACACAAGTAAACCCTTTTTTTGACTCCATTTCCCAATGGCCTTGATGTTCCCTGAGTTATCTATCTTTGCCTAGTTTCCTCTTTGCTCATCCTTGTCTTATATTGGACCTTTCTTTCCTAATTCCCAACAACCAAACATAAAAAATCAAACAAACAAACCTTGTGCCTATAACTAGCCTAAAACCTTAACATTCGAGCTTCAAAGACATAAACCTTTGACTATCATAGAGAGATCCCTCTCCAGACCTAGGAGGGCTAGATCCCTAGGTCTGAAAGTGATTCTATGTTGTCTCATCTTTTGGTCTTGTCAACCTGGCCAAAACATGGGAGCTCCAACATAATGGCGACTCTGCTGGGGAAAATTGAGTGCATCACACTTTGAAACATCTCTAGGCATTCAAACCCACCATCTCTGGTTAGGTTGACAGTAAGCCACTCCTTTCTTGAATCGACCTCTATTGTCGAGTATCCGTCATACTCTCAGACAGAGCATGGAAAGGGCCATGTAGCCTCCGGATCTCATCCTCTTTGGGAGGTGACATATCTGGTAAATGCCCTTCTAGTCAATCTCTGGTTGGAGTCTGATGTTTTTGAGGTTTTTCTTGAGAGGTGATAGTGCCTGAGCACTGTGGTGGACAGTGTAGCCTCTTTGACATACCCTAAACCTTCCACCTGGCGACTCCATTGTTCCTAAACGAAGAGACTCCACTGGTGATCAGTAGAACTTCTGATTATCTTGGTTTCACATTAGACTCCACTGGGAGACCAACCTTTGAAACAACACTAACCACAACCGAAGTAGCAGGTAGGGTCAAGCTGCTTAGTTAGAGGTATAACATTCTGGCTTTCAGAACCATTCACACAAGAGCTTATCCCAACCCCGACCCACCTGAAATAGTTGATGATCCGGAGAGTATCCTCAAGGGAGCTCCTACACCTAAAAGACCAACTATTTACACTCACATTCATAGAGCTAATTCTGCACCAGAAGACCTGACAGCTCTATCACATTTTCTCCCTGACCTAGACCCACCTAACAGATTACCTAGGACTAGGTCATTCAGTGATCTAGACCAGCCAGACCTCGAGCTTCACAGTTCACCATCGCATAGTGGTCAACACACTAGGGACAGAGGAACCCCTCCATCTACGCCACCTGATATCCATTTCATTCAAAACTTGGGGCTCTCACACCTTAGATCTGTTCAACAGATCTCTGCTAGTCCCAATATCCCTGTCATCCAAATACCAGTCGCTCAAATCAATCCTTTACCTCATCAGAACATTATCATGGAAGCCTGGTATGCACCTCTGGTTTTACCCCAGCCCATGTTACCCTTACCCAATGATTATCAGTCAAAAATCTCACACTTCACTGCAAAGGAGTCCATAACAGCTCAGCAACACGTAGATAAAATGGAGGATTCTTTTGATTACATGGAAATTGATGATGAAATGATCAAAATGAGAATCTTTGCCCAAAGCCTAGGGGGTGAGGTAAAGAAATGGTTTAAAGGCTTACCTCCAGGCAGTATCCAAGATCTCCCTGCATTATATCAGACCTTCATAAACAAATGGGAGACTAGAGCGAACCCTCGCCAGCTCCTAGCAGAATACATGGGCCTTAGGAGGAATGTAGGAGAAAGTGTCCATGATTACACAACGAGATTTAACAGTATTTACAATGCTCTCCCCCCACATATGAAACCCCCACAAGGTATGGCCCTAGAAAAATACCCTGATGGGTTTGATGCTGACATGGCCTATGAGCTTAGGGATAAAGAGTGCACCACATTGGAGGACATGCGGAAAGGGGCTGTAAACATAGAGGCAAACCTGATAGAGAAAAGAGCAAGACTGAAGTCTGAGAAGAGGGTAACCTATAGGGACGACACAATAGCTTCCACATCAGATCCAAACTATGACAGACTATCTAAACACGTGGATAAGCTGCAACAAATGATGGAAAAAATGGTTGTCACATTTAGCAATCAGAATAGAAATCAGAACCAAAATCAGAACCAAAACTTTAGAAGAAACAACAATGCTCCCAACAGAAAAAAAGAATCAGATCAGCAAGTTATTCCCCCTTTCCAAAAAAATTTAGATGAAGATGAGGGAATCATAGAAGAGTCTGAAGGGAATACAATAAACATGTTTGAAACAGAAGACTCAGTCCTTAACTGTGATTCAGGGGAAGATCAACCCTCACCTTCATACTGGAATGAGGAATGGTTAGAAACTGAGGATTACAGAATAGGATTTGAAAATGCCATGATGCAGGTCAGAGAACAATATGAACTGAGCAAAAAGAACCAAGAAAAATCTGAAACTAAGGCTCCTGAGGTTACCATCAAGAAAAGACCTGATAAAACTTCTAAAGCATCTGCTGCAAATAACAAATCAACAGTTGAAGGTTCTGGTAAACACAAGGGAAAAGACAACCAAAACGTTAAAAAAAAAAGCCAACCAACTAGCAGCACTAGTACTGCAGTTAGTGCTCCTGATAAAATAATTCCTGACCCTGCACATAGCGAGAAATCACAAGCTGATACGGCCACTAAGACAGTGGCATATAAAACAGAATTGAGCGTTACAAAGGTCCAATCCACTTTCAATTTAGAGAGTGAGATTGCAAAAATCAAAATCTCAGTACCATTATCTGAGCTGGCCACTCAGGATGTATATAAGGGCCAAATTTTGAAAGCGTTAAACCTAGGGGAAATAAATGATTCTGTAAACCTGAATGATGATCAACCAGCCCTACTCTTCGGTCCAAAAATTGAGGGAAATTTCCAGGAAGGGGTGGTCCCACCTTTCTATGTCAGTCTCAACATTCATGACAAGATCCTTCATAATGCCATGCACGACTCTGGAGCATCACACAATCTAATGCCTAAGGTAGTGATGGAAAGGTTAGGCCTAGAGATAACACGACCTTACAAAGACCTATATTCATTTGACTCTAGCAGGGTTAAGTGCCTTGGCCTAATTAAAGACTTATGTGTGAGTTTGACCCAGATCCCAACTAAATGTATGGTCATGGATGTGGTGGTGGCAGACGTGCCACCCAAGTATGGCATGTTACTATCAAGATCATGGGGAGCCAAACTGCAAGGAACAATGCAGATGGATGGCTCATATGCCACTGTCCCTATCTTTTGCCAACTTCAAAGGATGTATAGGGAAGCGCAGATGAAATTCTTAGTCAGCAGCCCCGAGAAGCCTGAAAACTCTCCTTTATACTCTGTGCATACGGATCTCGACTCCTTCATCCTTTGTAATGATGAACTCATGGGGGAGTCGGAATCTGAAAACATGGGTACAAACGTAGAGGCTGAAAGCACAGACCTAAACATTATGGCCGCTTTGGAGGAAATCAAGGAAGAAAACAGCAGTGAAACTTGTAGGATATGCGGTGGAAACCTAACTCATAATGAACCAGAAACACAATGCAGTCAACCCATTAGTCACACCCCTCAGACCGATACACCACATGAAGAACAATACAACCCACAACCTAGTACAGACCCCACAACGCAACATAATAGCGAACCCCTGTGGGAAATGAATTTCGATGGGTCCTGTACTAGGCAAACTGCTGGAGCAGGGGTGTGGCTACGTAACACGGAAAATTACCACGCAGAGAGCCATGCTGTGAATCTGCATTTCAAATGCACCAATAATATTGCAAAATATGAGGCTCTTATCCTGGGCCTAAATCTGTTGAAAAAATTAGGAGCCCGTAGGATAACTGTGCATGGAGATTCAAAGTTAGTGATCAGACAGGTGAATGGTGAATATACAACGAAACATCCCCAATTAAGAGCATATAGGAATGACACCCTGGATCTACTAAAAACATTTGTTGAATATGAACTGGTGTTTGTTCCCAGGAGTCAAAATGCCATTGCAAATGGATTAACTTGTCTAGCTAGTTCATATCCTAAGACTCCATCTGACCAAAAAATCATCATTCAAACCAAATTCAGACCTGCAGTGCCAGACAATGAAAAATATTGGCAGGTCTTTGAAGGTGACAAACAGATCGAAGATTTCCTGGTGGGCAGAAATGAGTTTGAATTTTCTGATTCAGACTCAAAATCTGAAGACAGCTGCCTTAGTGAGGGATCTTCTGATGAAGTATCCCCACCCTGTAACATAGAAATAAATTCTTTTTTTGAGGAAACTGGAAACCCCACCAAAAAATGTGAAAACGCAGATAGTGCAGAAATAGAGGTGCTACAGGCCAAAGATAAGAGTATACCCAGAGGTCTAGCACCCTTAGAAGACCTTTTCGACTTTGATGACATAGCAAAAAGGCCCACTATAGAACATGCAGACTCTGATGTTGAAGAATGCAACGTAGGCACTGAAGACAAACCCAAAATGATTAAACTGTCTAAGTCTATACCTGCAAACATGAAGAAGAAATATATTGACCTGTTTAGGGAATTCATTGATGTGTTTGCATGGAGTTACGAAGACTTAAAGGCCTATGACACAAGCATAATACAACACAAGATACCCTTGAAGGAAATCAGAAGCCTTTCAGACAAAAACTCCGTAGGATCAATCCGAAACAATTTCCTGCAGTTGCAAAAGAGATTAAGAAGATGTATGATGCAGGCATAATAGTTCCTGTGAGGTTTTTTGATTGGGTGTCAAACTTAGTGGCTGTAAGAAAGAAAACAGGGGAGATCAGATTATGTATAGACTTCAGAAACCTCAATAGAGCCTCCCTGAAAGACAACTACCCCTTGCCTAGAATGGAACACATCTTACAGAGGGTAGTGGGCTCTAAGAGGATTTCCCTGTTAGATGGTTTCTCAGGATATAACCAAGTGTTGGTACTCCCAGAAGATCAACTCAAGACATCATTTACCACTCCATGGGGCACCTTCATGTATGTGAAATTGCCTTTCGGATTGATGAATGCTGGCGCCACCTTTTAGAGAGCGATGGATATAGCTTTCTCAGAGGAGATAGGACACTTCATAGTTATCTACTTGGATGACTTGACTTTATTTTCCAAAACTAAAGAAGGACACTTGAAACATCTGAGGAAAGTTTTTGGAAAATGTAGAAGGTATGGTCTGTCCCTGAATCCTAAGAAAATCGTTTTTGGGCCGCAAGAAGGCAAACTTCTAGGCCATATCATTTCTGAGAAAGGGATCAGGATAGACCCACATAGATTTGAGGGAATACTCCAAATTTCACATCCAAGGAACATCAAGGAGTTACAGTCCTTCATTGGGAAGATCAATTTCCTTAGGAGATTCATTCCCAACCTTGCTAAGCACCTTAGGACTATGACTAACATGCTGAAGAAGGGTGTAGGAATTAAATGGACTGTAGGAGCCAAAAAATCTTTCGAATCTGTAAAACTTGCGCTCACTCAGGCTCCTGTGCTGATTAGCCTTGATTTCTCGAAAGATTTTCTGATCTTTTCATTTTCCTCCCAGCATACCGTGGTCGCAGTCTTGCTGCAGAAAAATTCAGAAGGTAGGGAACATAGCTTTCTTCAGTAAAGCCTTAAGAGATGCGCCCTTAAAGTACAACATTATGGAAAAGTAGGCCTATGCCCTGATTAAGGCCTTAAAAGACTTTAGGGTGTACATTCTGCATTCTCACACCACTGCCTATGTGCCAAATATAGTGGTCAAAGATATCTTGTCCCAAGACCCTGATGGGAAAAGGGGCAAATGGATTGCTACAATCTTAGAATATGACCTTGAAATAAAACCCACCAAGCTGATCAAAGGTCAAGGCCTGGCCCAATTAATGGCTGAATCAAATCTGCAGGCCCTTGACATTAACATGATAAATGCCTTAGACGATCAGGAAGGATTGCCCCATACAACCGTTGAGGAACAGTTTCAAAACTCCCCTTGGTATATTGATATCCTTTACGTGCTCACCAACCTCAATGCCCCTCCAGAACTATCCAAAACCAAGGCCAGATTCATAAAACTCAAAGCTAGAAATTACTGCATCTTGAATGAGAATCTGTACTGGAAAAATCCAAATGGCCTGTTGCTGAAATGCTTGTCTGAACCTGAAGCCGAAAGAATTAAACAAGAATTCCATGTTGGGGAGTGTGGAGGCCACCTGAGTTGGAAAGCCACTGCAAATAAAATACTCAGGGCTGGTTATTATTGGCCTACACTATTTAATGATGTCCATAACATGATAACCACTTGCCACAAATGTCAGATCTTTGAAGGTAAAAGAAAACTCCTCCCCCTCCCACTACAACCCATCACTGTGGAAGGACCCTTCATGCTATGGGGCCTAGAATTTATAGGGGAAATTCATCTAGCCTCTTCTGGGCAACACAAGTGGATCCTGACTGCCACAGATTACTTCACTAAATGGATAGAAGCCATACCCACTAGGAATGCCACTGATTCTGTCATCATTAGGTTCCTAGAAGACTTCATCCTATCTCGGTTTGGCTGTCCAAGGAAAATAATCACTGACAATGCTGCTGCCTTTGGATCCAAGAAAATGGTTGAGTTCTATCACAGGTACCATATCACGCTTGGTCATTCAACCGCCTATTACCCCCAGGGTAATGGATTGGTTGAATCATCTAACAAAATCCTGGTCACAATCATTAAGAAGCTGCTGGAAGAGAACAAAAAGTCATGGAATAAGAAGTTGATACATGCTTTGTGGGCTGACAGGCTCACCACAAAGAAATCTATAGGCACGTCACCATTCCAGCTGGTTTATGGAATAGAAGCAGTTTTTCCTACAAGCCTTGGAGTTCCAGTGATCAAACTGGTCCAGGAGATCCAATTAGAGGAAGACAGCATGATAAGGAGAATAAATGAAACAATCCATCTTCAGCAAACAAGGGATCTGGTTTACAACAGAGCAGTGAAAGTTCAGGGCAACATAAAGAGGAAGTTCGACAAAATAACCAAAGCTTCAGACTTCAAAATTGGTGACAAGGTTCTGAAATGGGATTCAAAAAGAGAGGACAAAGGTAAACATGGAAAGTTTGACAGCCTGTGGCAGGTTCCATATATCATTAAAGCCACTATGGGCCCAAATGCATTTTTTCTACAAGAACCTGATGGTACAGAGCTGTTTGGGGGTCCTGTCAATGGCAGGATGCTCAAACACTACTTCTGCTAATTTTCATTTCCATTCCCATTTCCATTGTACATACCATTGCAGTTTTACTTTCAAGAAAATAGAGAAAATGTTTCCAAAAAATAGAGAAGGTAGAGGTTCAAACATGCTCAAAACATGGACCTCCGAAAAGTGCAAAAAGAGTGGCTCAAACATGATCAAAATCGGAGCCAAAAGGAGCAGAATAGTTGGTCCTAATATGCTCAAAATCTGGACCAGCAGCGAAAAGAAAAATCGGCTCTAATATGCCCAAAACGAGAGCTGAAATCAAAGAAAAGAGGTGACTCTAATATGCTCAAAACCTGAGTCACAAACAGAGAAAGATATTTCAAATTACAGATTTCATGTCTTCACAGTTTTGTTTGCAGATTTATGCAAGTCTCACTCCAGCAAGTCAGACAGTTTAATCCTGGCTTGACTGTTTTTCAATTTCTGTTTTAGAATGTAGGTGAAAGAAATCTGTTGGACAGTTTAACCCCAATAGATATTAGATTAGGTAGAGAAGCATACGAGGCCAACTGTTTAATCTGGTCTCATGGGGCAATAAGGATAGAAGTAGAATAGTTTTGTTTTTTGTTTCAAAAATAAATCATGTAAAGGGTCTGCTAGCTCAAATGCACCCTAAAGAAGAAAAATGCTAGGATTGTAGCTTGGGTAGGTAGATTGGTTAGGAAACATTTCTGTTGATTTGTGTCTCTAACATATGGTGGCAGCTGAAAATAAAAGAAAAGGGATGTGCCAAGCAGCAGGCAACTGGCCTACTCCAAAGATCATTTCTGTTTTATTGCCTCCTTCAAGAAGAAGCCATCCCCATGTGGAGCCACTGTTAGCCCCCCTATGAAATCCTTGACAAGCAAGCTGGGGGCTAGATGATTGTGGAGCCTTCAAGGAATGCCTTTCCCCTGAAAAACCATCCTCCTTGAAGTCTCTGAGTGTTATGCCCAATGAAAATCCCATCTGCTGATCCATTCCCAAAGGGCCTACTTTTCCCCCTTTGCACCCCTGCAATTATCCCTTTCTCCCCTTTTCCCTCCTTCTGTCAAAATACCTTTGTTCCCCAATTTCCCTTGTTCATCCCTGAAATCCCCTCAAATCCCCTTGAAATCCTATTTCTGCCACTTGTTTAGCCTTTTCATCCTTCATTCTCTTAGCATTGCCCTGGGCTAGCCTTAAAACACTTTAAAATGGGCCTAAATCATAATTTCATTGAAAGATGTCTTAAAAAACCCATTTCGGACCATATAATAGGCTTAGCCCCTTCCGCATTGACCCCGCGCCCCGTTTCCCCCATGTAGCCCAGCGCTATAACCACTCGCCAAAGAAAAAAGCGCTTATCTCAAGCCTTATCGAGCGCAGCGTTGACCGTTGATGTCAATTGATCGGACGGCGGACGTTAATTCTCCAACGCCCGCATCTTCCCCACCTATTTTCCATGTCAGGCCATCGCCGTCCATTCCCCTGCCAGATCGACGGTCCAAAACCTTTCCCGCCAGTGGACCCTGCCACGCACTATCCAAAATCGCCCAGTTTATTTCGCACCACCCTTGCGTGCTTGGCGGTTTTCCCCTGTAGCCCAGTGATTCAACTCAGTTGCCGCCACCTGTCCTCCTGTACGATGCTGAAACCACCTTTCCCGCCCGTTAACTCCATCCCTCGCGCATTATCTTCCGGACACGGATGCCCAGCGAAATCGCTGAAGACCGTCCGATCTGGGATGGGCCATCCAACGGCCATCGCCTGCCCAAGTTGCACGACGTTTAATAAATTTGCATGCCGCTTAACCCCTGTCATGTCCCGTCCGCTGCCGTTGATCTCCGTCGCGATCAACGGTTCAGAGCTGTTCGCCTTCCGTTGACCACCTCCCCCGGGTCCGCTCACCACGTCATCTCCACGTGGACTCATCGTACGCCAGACCATTCCATCGCATATATTGTTTCAGTTTCATGTTTTTTAAGGTTTTTCCTTCGTTCGTTCTGCAGACCGCCATCTCCACCAGCGCGGATCTCCGTAGTTCCTCTACATTTCTCTCTGCCATGCCACCATCTGCACGATATTTCTTCGCCTCCACATCATCCGCCACCCTGTTCATGATTTCCTTAACTTATTTGTGTGTTTTTCAAGGTTATTAAGAAGCAATGGCCGCCATAATGTGCAGCCTCTTCTCAGCGACAGTGAAATCAAGAAAGATCATCTTCAGCGGCTGGAATTTATGAAAATGACCCGGGAAGATGAACACAGGACATGCATTAAAGAGAACAGGGTCTAAACTTTGTAGAAACCTCCCGGCGCCATTACAACCCGAGCTAACCTATCAGAAGTGAAAATGGAGCGGCAAAGAGTTTCAGTACAGAGCAAAGGAGATTAAGGCACCCTAATGAAGATCTGGAGCCTTAAACCAATAGTTTAAGAGGCAAAGCACCAGTTTGAGGAACCCGAGGATCGAACAGGAGATCCTGCGCATAGTAAAAGGTAACATCAGGGTTCATTCATCAGCAGAATGTTTTTCTTCATCAATTACAAGGCGCCCATACAGCTTTTATTATGCATAATGTCCCTAAAGGAGTTTCCACCCTAACAGTAGTTCAAAACCACCAAAGCATTTATATGGCAGACTTCTCAGTAGTTTATTTCATTTTTGGTCAAAACACCAAGGGTACGACAGCCAAAATATATCAAAGTCATACTCAGAGAAGATCACTCCTGCATAAAGTGGGGACAAAGATTAAATACATAGCAGCCAAACAGAATGGGCTTCGGCCCTGCATTCATTTCTGTGTTTAATATCCCATTTAGTGTTCACCTACCACCTCAGTCGACCTTCTGTTCACCATCTGCTATAAAGCACAGAAGGAAAGTATTGTTGGGGGTTGATTGGGTATCAGTAGATTGCAAGCATTTTCCTCTTGAGACAAGTTCTCTGTGTAATATCATGAGATAGGCTGAGATTGGATGTATTCAGACTGAATGTTCAAGCTGTGGGCATTGATGTACCTGATTGGTGTTGTTTTTAATATGACAAGTGCATTTCTTTGGATATTGATCTAAAGCAGCTGGTGATGTTTTCCTTTCTCTGTATTTGTGATTGACTTGCTTTCATTTCATTATGTTTCTTCAGGCTCGCATCAGAAGTTTGTCATAAGATTTACCCTTGATAGGTACCTTATGTTGCTACTCTCCCAGCCTTCTATGTTTTATGCTTATATGTGTATCTGAATATTGATTTCAATTGATTTAACCAGTGTAGTGGATGTCATTGCCTGCTCCCTGATGTATGAATTAAGGAAATCTATGTTTAGATGTTCTTGTTAGGATTTATGGATGAGTTGAGAACACTGGGGGGGTCTAGAATCCTGTCTATACCTCACCAGGATCTTTCCATCTCATTAAACCTTCCTAAGATCCCTTCTATCAAACTTTTCCTTGTTCTTCCTTGGAGTTGCTAAACCAGACCTAGAGTTAAATGACCTCTGGTCCGATCTATAAGCAGCCCCTTTGTCCTTCTTTGACAACTGCCTTTGAGTATGCCCAAGCAGGTCTGGAGTTAAATGACCTCTGACCTGATCTATAGGCAGAAATTGGGTTGTCTTTCCTTCCTTCACTTTCAGCTCTTAATGTTCCATTCCGTCAACCATTCCTTAAGATCCAAATGCTCTAGATGACCAACCCAACTGAAAGCTTGCACATTGAACACAAGTAAACCCTTTTTTTGACTCCATTGCCCAATGGCCTTGATGTTCCCTGAGTTATCTATCTTTGCCTAGTTTCCTCTTTGCTCATCCTTGTCTTATATTGGACCTTTCTTTCCTGATTCCTAACAACCAAACATAAACAATCAAACAAACAAACCCTGTGCCTATAACTAGCCTAAAACCTTAACATTCGAGCTTCAAAGACATAAACCTTTGACTATCATAGAGAGATCCCTCTCCAGACCTAGGAGGGCTAGATGCTTAGGTCTGAAAGTGGTTCTATGTTGTCTCATCTTTTGGTCTTGTCAACCTGGCCAAAACATGGGAGCTCCAACACGACATTAATTAATTTTTGTTATTAATAAATTTCTAAATAAACTTCTGGGGTTCTTCAAAGTATCCGTAGATGGGTTCACAACTAGGGGACCTCTCAATTTTCACACATTTCACATTACTTTGATCAATTTTTATGAAGTTGATATTGAAATCAATGAGTTGATATGGATATTCAAATAGTTTATATAAGTTTTACGTTCAAATATTTTTAAGAATTATAATAACTATGCATCTTTATTATTTTATCTTTCTCTAAAGTTGATATAAATTAAGTTACTTCACGTGGAAATTGAAATATTTTATTTAGCATAAAGAGTGAGGGTGAAATATTTTTATCACATCTCCTTCATACCAAGACATATCATTTTGAATCAAACTATTTAAACATATACCCATTTTTGTTTTTTTATTATTGTCGACATTGTTTTTTTATTTCAGTGTGGTTCATCATCAGGACAAAAAGCCAAATTCCTTATATTGTTTTTTTTTTTAATTTAAAAATATTTTATTTTTATTCTAAAAGAGACACATACCAACTCTGCATTGAGACAAGATCACACATTATAGACATCAATCCATTATTGATAATTAATTAAAATAATAAAAACCTTATCTCAAACACAGCCTAATAATAATTGATAATTAAATTAAAATGATATAAACCTTATCTCAAACACAGCGTACTAATAATTGATAATTAAATTAAAATAATAAAAACCTTACCTAAAACCCAATTATTAACATGATAATTAATTCAAATATTACAACTTTTTTCAATAAAATATATAAATTATAATTAATAAATTTCCTATTTTAAAAATATATATATATATTAGTATATATATATATATAATATATATATATATATATATATATATATATTATATATATATATATATATATATATATATATATATATATATGTATATACATATTTACTCTCTTTGTCTTGAGATCTTTGATCCTCAGCATCTGGCCTCCTCCATATAGTAACTGCCCTCTTCTTGTTGATGGATAGGTAGTTCTTTGGACAAAATGGAACCCCTCCCCAAAGTCATCCCTATGAACAACTAGCAACAAATAGACAAATAAAAATCATTTTCTCTAGATATTGTTTTACATGGAATTAATTATAACAGGGTTTTAGAAACCTACTTGTAGTCCAGCACTAATCTTCTTTCCAGTGGCTTGAAGAAAGTCGTCGTCAAGGATCTGCAATCACAAACACAAGAAAAGATCAAAATCACCTGTATAATAAATCAATTTATGAATCAAACATCTATCAAGATGATCAAGGAATTCAAGAAATGAGATAATCAATTAAATAGCCTCTTGAGAAAACAATATTCATTCGTATTACCTTAAATAAGAAGAGCCTTACAACCGTGTCCACCTTGATGTCATACAGGACTTCCTGGGGTTTGAAACAAGCATTTCCTTTACTCTGACAAGCCTTGAACTCTTCCAACCGAGATACATACATGTATGTAATCTTTCCCACATAAAATCTCAGCTAAAAGGGTCTAAGTCCCAACAACGTTTCACCTCCAACAATACTAAAACTTGAACTCATCCATTGTAACCCTTTAACGCTGCCCTATGCCTCTTTTTATAGTGAAAGAGAGGAGGTTGCTCCAAACAAGAAGGGATATAATCCTCCTTCAAAGGGATTAGTTCCTTACATCAAGGGGTTAGCTCCTTAATGGATGGGATGCATGAACCTGAAAGGAGCGAACTTTCCACCGCATGAATGTTTCTAGAAGCTTCCAAAAATGACTCAAACTGAGCTTCTAGACTTTAATTGCACCCTTTTTTTACCTTTTACAGGGGTCCGCACCTTTAATAAAAAAAAGTGTGTCTAGCTCCGCATGATTTAGAGCAATAAAGTGCGGCACCGTAGGCAATGTTAAGAGAAAGTGTGGTACAAGTGTTTTTAAGAATTTTATGAGCTTGTCTCTTGATTTCAAGGCTTGACATTAGGAACTTTGATATTGTGGACTTCTAAGGGAGTACTAAAATGTCATGGTGAAAAATTTTGAATAACAAATTTCCCCCTAAAGTGCGAAGTGCGAGAGCATTCGAGTGATGTGCTTTATCAATTCAAGATTAGCACATGGATTTTGATGAACCTGTCAAAAACATTCAATGCAAAACATATATCATCATTTGAGTAGGCATTCCCATACTCGGATCAAACTAACTAAACTTGTTCCCTGTCTGAAATAATTTTAATATTACATCAATAGTGTAGACACGGCATGGATGCGGCCATATGTAATAGAATAGTCTCTTTATAATGAATAATAAAACTCCTCGCGGCTTGGATGGGTGGAAACTAGATCCGGGGTCTTGATTTTACCTTCTCGGAGCTAGTATGATTAATATCAGATTAAATGTGTTTTGAAGTGGAGCATAGTGACCATGATGATTACCGATCAATGATGTGAATTGTTAACAAGTGTGAGAGAAACCACCAATAATGACAATGGCTCTCAAAGTACTCAGTACAATCCATAAAATGTGAATAAGTGATCTGAAGTCGAACATTTCACGGAATCGTTCGATTGAAGGTCAATGATGCAACCTGTCGTCGAAGGCGAGAAACCTGCCATTAAGGCATGCAGATTCCAAGGTACTGATGGATTCTAGATCAACTTCCTAGATGATGAGCTGTCGTTGATAGAAAGTGATCCGTCGTAAGCAAGCTTACGATACGAAACCATAGATCAAGTTTTGAAGAATTTTTTTGCAAGGACTGACTCAGGGGTGGTCAACGTGAATGGAGACAAATGTTTGCAGATGAATGGTTTGTTTGACTATCCTCTTGAACAAATAATGACACTGCAGATGGTTTGGTGACAATTGCCCTAAGCTAATACCTAGAAACCCGCTGAAGAACTTCAATGTGGTTTAACTAACTGATAGGCAAAGGATTTCCCAACCCAGGTAGAAGTGTGACAAAAAGTGTCATGTTCAAGAGTGGTGTAATGCTTTTACAAATCAAAGTGTAACAAATGAATTTGTTTTCTCTCTTTCCCCGCACCATTTCTGGCAAGTACCTCTTTATTTTTTTGACAAGCTTGAGAAGGATAACATTTTCTTGTTTATAAGCTCATCCTTTGGATGAGTCCAACTTAGTTTAAAATCGAACCCTAAGAAGGAGTGGTCTGTTCTTGTTTGTAATCGACAGGTCCTTTACTGTTAAATTTTAACAAGTCCAGTATAGGAGAAACTTGGTGTTTTTCATTTTTAGGGAGTCAGAAGAAAAAACTTAATAAAACTCCATGGGGGTACTTTTTCATAATTTTAGTCTCTCAGGCCCGAAAAAGGATAAAATAATGCAAGAGAGAACTCTATTGACCGTGATTAGTCAACGTATACCTTTTTTGTAAAAACTCCATTTCAGCCCGGAAAAGGGGTAAAATTATACTAAAGGGATGACCGTTCATTTCCTTTAACAAGTTCGAATAGTCAAGTACTCGGAAATCTTTTCATTTTTAGAGAGTCTGAAAAAAGCTTAAAAGAGGACTCCATGGTTTCGTTTTTTCGTAAATTTTAAGAGCCCAAAAAAGTGATAAAAGTATACTCTTCGTCAAAAATGATCATTTTGCCTGAAAAATTCGTTATTCTGCACAAAAAACTCAAAAAATTAAACATACCTGTTTCAATAATAAAAATATTTTGAAAAACCATATTTTTAAAGTGAAAAATAAACATATTTAAATTTCATTTATTCGAAAAAACTTATAAAAAGGAGTTTTTCAAGTTCATTTTTACCATTTGAGTTTGGAGTGAAAATTTTAGAGCTTTTGGCAAAAACGCTTCGGAGAATATTCTGGACAAACCGACTGTTGGAATCGAAAACCGTCTGCTCCAGGTAATCCACAACCTCTTTTACTTGCTTTTTATCCATTCATTTTCTTAAATTAGGGTCAAAATTTCATTTTTGAAAGGAAAATTGGTTCAAAAATCCGCCCTCAGGGATTCGCAGGTGAGACACTAGGTACCTGCAGACCCCAACATTTTCTCACAAAGGAAAATGTCGGGGCTCCACACTTTTAACACAGAGCCCGTGCGGAGCTACGCACTGTCTCTAAGTGTAAAGTGCGAGGGCACCGTAACGAATTTAAAAACACAATTTCCTCCAAATTTACTCAAATTTTTTTTTAAAAATGATTCTAATCCTTCATTTTACTCATTGTAGGATATTTACAATGCTCATTTGGCGAGAACAGGAACATGAGGAGGTAGATGAAGCAACAATGATCCATCAACCTACTTTTCAAGTTTTAAGAGCATGCGGGCTATTCAAATTCTGGGCTATCAGTGGCATGAGAGCTCAAGTAGATCTTCTCACTTGGTTGGTAAACAAGTGGGACGTTCAGGACTAGTGTTTCGTGATTGGAGGTCACCAGCTCAAAATTGAGCTGGAGGACATATATTTTTTGACTAGTTTGTCTAAGAGAGGTGAACCACTTTCTCTATTTGAGGCTAGGCAAGGTGGCCAGTCTATTGTCAGCCTGCAATTAGAGTTTTGTAATGATGAAGCCAATCCCAGAGACAAACGGATTGACATTAAAACTATCATCTGTCCCGAGTTAAAAGTGATTGCATTTACCGTTGTCAAGTTGTGCGAAAGTGCAGCTTTGCATGTAGCTACTGGATCTCAGATGCGGATTGCAGTAGATTTTTTCCCAGGCACCATATTCAACTAGTGCGAGGCAGTGTTGGCTAATGTGAAAGGCCAAATTACTAGAGCAAAGAATGGGAAGTTAAACAACTTCGGATATGGATCTATCATAGTTACCTTTTCTCTAGAGAGGATCCCTATGTTAGCCCCGCAACATATTCCTGTTGATGCTGGTAGACCTCGAGAGCCTCGGATGGTTCGATGGGTTGCTTTGATGGCCCATCACAGTGAGGGTGGGGAGATTGTTCGATTCCCTTGACTTATTTTCGTTGGTTAGAACGCCAAATTTTTGTGATAGAGGATTTTCCTTATGCGGGCATGGATTTCCGCGGCGACCGGGATATGCCACTTCCTCCAGGAGCTCAGTGGGATGAGTCAGGTAAAAAATCTCTTTGACAGGTTCTAATTTCTAATTTTTATTTTGTTTTTAAATTGTCCAAAACTGATAACAAAAATTTCAAATGCAGATGTGGGTCCAAGTCGACCAGCCATTCTCCGCCCCTTTGACCGGAGGCAAAGGGATGCAACAACACCACCACCACCACCACAGGATCAGACAGCAGAGATCCTGACTGATTTAGAACACCATTTGGAACAGTTAACTATGGATATTCCTAAGACTAACATAGATGACATCCCACTCTGTTTACAGAGATACGTCATTGGTGTTCCTGGACCATTCAGGAGACTTTTGACTAGGGTGGCACGAACAGTAGTGTATTATCGTGATCATCACCACGGATAGTGGATGATTGACTTGTAGACTCATTTTTTGTATCACTTTTTTTTTTTCGATCATAAGGCGTTTTGAACCTATCATCGAAGATGATGTACTATTTTTTGAACACTACATTTATACTATGATATACTATTATTTCTAGTTACTTGTTCAATCGTGTTATCGAATGTTGATTTATTACTTTATTATGGCAAATGTCTGTTTATAACACTAGAAGCTATTGCATCTGCTAATGTGTTTAAATTTCTTGGAATGTGTTGATACTCAATATAATCGAACTCTCATTCCAAGAGATGAACCCTTAAAAATAATCTTAATAATACTAGGTTTCTAATGGCATATACTCGGTTTAACTGTAATACGGCGAGTTCAGAATCTAACCTAATGATCAAACTTCGAATTCCAAATGAAATGGATTCCGAAAATAATTCAATAACTGCACTATATTTAGCAATATTGTTTGTTGTTTGACCGAGGCTTACCCCATGCATAGATACTAACTCGTTAGTGGGTGAATAAATAACCCAAGCTGCGGAAGAGATGTTCCGTGTACTACGACAAGCGCCATCAGAAAATCCAATATATGTTTTGTTAGTCATCAATATTTTTTACCTGTTGTTGATGACTAGTTTCCTTAGCTAAGTTTTCTAGAAGCTAATCTCAAACTGTCAATTTCTCATCTAGAAAACACCCCAAAATTTTTTTTGTCCTCCTACCCCTTCCTGTCAGTCTATGATGAGAACAATCTCCAGTTTTCAAGACATATCTCGCTTCAGCAAAGTCTCTCTGTCTATAGTTGTCATAGCTATGATTATCTGCTATCATTTTCCCTTGTTTCTCATGCCATTCACTATCCAAAGGTTGACTAAGTGTCTACTACTCTATCCCTGATCATATTGTCATATGAAAATCTGATCATGCCTAAGAGAACACTCAGAATCTGTGAAAATTGTCCCTAAGTTAGATAGTTGTGTTTAGGGAGTTTTTCCTTGGCTAATATATCCTAGGCCAAAAAGCCTCTGTCTAGTACCAGTTAACCATGAATTATTTCCTATTCTGCAAAACAAGCCTTGGTCTATCCATAGGTCGCACACCACTAAGAGGTCGCTTTGTCTCATTTCAGAAGAAGTTCAACAAAGATTCAAACTTCAAGAAGAGAAGGTTTTTCACTGTCTGAAGAAATATGCTTAGATCAAGCATAAATCCCCATGAAACACCAAAGGAGCTCTCCAAGGTTCAAAAGCATCTGTTTTTACATCTCTTCAAGGGTGTAATTGAATGATGATCAGTGTGCACATAAGAGAAAAAAGACAAATTCATACAGGTCTCTCATGCTGAAGGGGTTTGCCATCATGAAGCAAGTAAGGTGCAGTGAGTAAAGAGCAACTAATATATATGGTTTTAAATCCAAAGTCTGCCTGAAGAACAGAGATAATTCTTCAAGTCACATGAATACAAAAGACTGAGTGATGCTGATCAGCAGTGCTCCATAATCTCCTCCAAAAGTAGTGCTGCATAATCTTTCCAAAGGGCATCATCATGAAGGGCATAAGAAGACAGCTGCTTCTTATGTTACCTTGAACCTGGGATGTGAAAACTAGTCAAAGACAGTTTCAATGCACCTTATGAAAGCACAATGAGGAATAGGGAGTCAATTCAGAAATACACATAGGGAGCATTTACCTTGAACAAATCACATTGCTTCTGATCTAGTTTTCATAATGATATTTTATGAAAGGGATATACATCACACACAGGGCCTCATAAAGTAAGAAGGCATTAGGTTCAAGTGATTTTATCAATGATAAATGTCAAAATTTCACTTCCTGTTTCCTATTGGTGTTTTTCAAGCAAACATACAGAGCAAGGTACAGTGTTGAAATAGATGAAGATTCCATGTTTAATATGACCTCCTTCAATGATAAGTAGAGGGTTAGAAACATAATGATGGAAACCTCCTTCAATGATAAGTAGAGGGTTAGAAACACAATGATGGAAACCTCCTTAAAAAAGCAGAGGGTTAGAAACACATGATGGAACCTCCTTCATATAAAAGAAGAGGGTTAGAAAAACATTGTTGTGGCTTCCTTCCCAAACAAGCAGTGGGTCAACAATATTTGTAAGTAACTTTAGAGGCTGTTTTGCGCCACCTCCTCTAAATATGAACAGAGGATACATCACCCAGGTTCGATGTTGTGTTTGATAAAGTCTCTGTTGGTAAGACCAGTTGAGTAATAGTGGTGAAACGAATGAAATTTTATAGGTTAAAGGCATTTTTCACATCAAAAGCCAAAGAGTGACATGATGGTGTTAAAAGGCCTCTGTTTTTCTGTTTATGAAAGCCTCCTTCAAAGTATAATCCAAGGGTGGATTTTTTACTAAGAGCAACCTCATCTAAATGGACAAGGAGGTAGAACAAGCTTGGTTTTAAAATGAATTTCGCAAACTGATATAGATAAACATTCACACATAGGGTTTATGTGGAAAGGCATATTTTTCATTTAGAACAGATCCATTACGGCTTATCAAAAATACTCCCTCCAAGTGATGAATAAAGGGCAAAGTGCCAAGAGTTATTTTTTCACCTCATTTAAAAGACAGTGGGCACATTGTTAAGATAGGTGAACTGCCATTGTTTGAAGGCCTCCTTCATCATGAGCTAAGGGCCCAACCACGATTTTACATGAGCATAAGTGGTCACATTTGCAAGGATTTTCTTTAGGACAAATAGAAGGTGTATACACGGTAAAGGGAAAGTGTTAGTCCACAATGCCTAACAGCAAGCCCTCATCATCTACTAATCATGTTATTCACTCTTAAAAAGCTTCACGATGCTTCTTAGATAAGGACGCTTACCATAAGCGAAGTCACATGGGAAAGAGGACAGTTGGTTTGAGAGACTTCAACAATGGCCTCCTTCACAAAAATCAGAGGGTCAGCCCTCCAAAAGATTAACACTATGAATCAGCTCATTCAAAGGGTTAAAAAGGTGATGAAACCATGATTCACATTCATTCAAAGGGTGCCTCCATCAAATGATAGGAGACCAAGTCTTGGTGGATACAAGAAATTTGGTTTTTGAGATATTCTCAATCAAAGGATAAATTCAAGTTTCAAGTTTGAAAATACCACCTTCGAAAAGACAATATGGCACAGTGTCTGATAAAGGTAACTTTTTTATGTTTTAGAGGCCTCCTTCATCATACAGACAGAGAAAACACATGGTTTAAAAAACTTCCTTTACTTCACAAACAGTGGATTTTCATTATGGTTTTAAGAGGCTATAATAGTGTTTTTATGAGTTTCTTTCAGATGATATACTCGGTCACAGTCTTGGAGAAGACCATTATAATATATCTAATTACTGATTCCAAAAGACTGACAGAGAACCCTTTTCATCAACAAACCACATGGGTCTTGTCTAAATTTTCAAAGTGATACAGTGCTGAAGGGGTAAGTTTTACTTTAAAAAAAGGCTTTCAAATGAAAAAACAGAGCTTGAGAATCTATATGTTTCAAAGATTTTCTCTCGATAAACAACAAAGGATAAACCGTTATGGAAGATGTGTTCATGTTTATGTAAGGAGACACCCTGCCAAAAGATGACAAGTCAGTTAAGAAAAGGAGCAAAGCAGTTAAGCCCTCGGCATGAAGACAAAATCATTTTGTTTCAATACAAATGATAAGGCAAAAAAGGGTAAATTCATTTGATTTTCAAAATAGGTTGAGGCAAGGAGTTTTAAACCCTCATCAAGTATAAAAATCGAGCATAGCATATCTTTGTGTCATTTTGCAAACCAAGTCACGGAGGAAAGAATGATTTTTTAAGAGCATTTGAACTCTTTGAACACCTGGCGCGCCTGAAGAATTTCACAACGTGCCTGTAGGTTCCTGTAGTATAACTTTGCACACAGCACGGCGCGCCTGTGTGGTTGCGCGGCACGCCTGTGCTCGGCACCTGGCGCCCATCTGAACGCGGCGCATTTTCCATTTCTACCTTCAAACAAGAGCCCGGGCTGTGTATGAAACTCCTCCCACCTGCATTATACTATTTCCCTCGTCATACTTCATATTTAGCCCTTGCAATTGTCATATTTCACCTCTGTATAGCCGATCTCTGAACAACTCGGGCCACCTCTGAACGGCCCACCGCCCGGGCCACTCCTGAACGCGATGCCCATGCTTCTTTTGCCATTATCCAAGTGCTCGAGATTTTAATACAATTCCTCCCAACTGCCTTGTGCCCTCGCCGTTATCAGCTTCCATTTTATTCCCTTGAACTCCTCTTTATCTGCCTCTGCACGCCCATTTTCAACACCGCCCGAGCCACCCCTGAACGGCCCACTGCTCGGGCGCCCGGGCCACTGTCAACACACATTTTCAAAGGAGCCTCAGAAGTGTTAAAGGCTAGCATTTTGCACAAGGATTCTATCTTCAAATGCTACTAAGAAGCTTCTTAAGAAGGTATTTTTGTTTTTTTACCTAGTTTTATATTTTTAAAGGCATAGAAAAGGTCTGAGATTAGTGATATTGAGAAGGGCTAGAAGTCTGTTTGTTTGCAAAGACTTGTTTTTCAAATGAAGAAGAATAATTGAGTGTGAAAGAGAGAAACAATCCTCTACTCAAGATAAAAAAAACTTGTTTGCCAGTGCCCTAAGAAAATACAATTACTCTTAAAACTACCTTGTTCATTAAAAATACAGAGCAATAGTGATTAAAGGAGAAAGGTCTATTTGTCAGTTTAAGAGGGTTTTTCTTATTATGAATAGTCAAGGGAGATAAACACAGTCTTATAGAGAGAAAATTGGGATTGTTTTGAAGACCTTTACTCAGTAACAAGAGGAGATACTACTTTAGAGAAACAAGCTAAAACTTCATCCAACAAATTATCTGCTTGCCTAGGAAAGAAAGGACTGTTTTTTCAAAGCAGAAACATAGTGTTTTTTCAAGAGTGTACTCTTTGCTTAGAGACAAAGGAAGATAGTGATTGGGGGAAAGAGTTTTGATCAGTTTATAAGGGGTTTGCTCACCTCTTAAACACTGATTTCAAAAAGCAGTGATTGAGGGGAAAGAGTTTTTGTGTCAAAAACAAAAGTGGACTTGTCTTCAAAAACCACAAATAGATCTTATTAAAGGCCTCTTTGCTCAAGACACAGTGCTAGAGAAGTAAATTTGTTTTCATTTAAAAAATACTTGTTTTCCAACTAAAGAGAAAATCAGTGGTCAAAGAAGGGGTCTATTTTTCAGTACAGTTCAAAGTCTTGTTTTGGTAAGTCAGTGAAGGGTATCAGAAAGTGAAAATGCCTCCAAATAAGGATAGCAGGAGTGGATATCACAATAGGTTTGAGCCTATTACAACTCAGGAGATAAATGAATCCCCTTCCGTTCTCTTCAATTTTCATGAAGTAGGGTGCCTTGATTTTTTCCAAAGAGTTCAAGAGGTAAAAAATCACCCTCCTTTAACACATTTGTTTGCTTTAAGGCTGCAAGAAGGGAATATTCACATAGCAGGCCTTGATTTCATTCTCAGTCCTAAAGAAGTATCAAAAGCCACCAAGATCCCCTATCTTGGTGAGAAATGGTTCAAGGAAGCCTATTTGAACTTGGATCACTACAAGCCCTTTCTGAAGCCTTCTTACCAAAATGAATGCAAAGCCATCTTCCCCTTTTCTCATCTATTGAATAGTTATGCGCCTCTCATGAAGGTCATCATGAGATAATTTACATGTGAAGGGAGACACTCTAGAGTCTATTAATATCATATCCGACTATTGATGCACTTCACCAGGACCCATCTTTTGAACCTCCCTTTCTTCCTCTGCAAAAGCATTGACAAGATGGCCTCAACTGTCCAAAAGAAGCCCTCCACTCAACAACAAGCTTGTTTGTTTCATCATTCCCTTATCAAGATCATCATCCTCCATCAACTTGAGAAAAAGGGAATTTCTTGGGAATCCTTCATCTCCCATCCTGATTTTTCTATGGCCTCTTCATCTCATGGCACATCTCATGTGATTTCCTCACCATCCACTCACCATGATTCTCCTTCTTCTAGTAAATCTACTCCTAAAAAGCAAAAATACCCTATGATTGAGAGTGAAGAAGAGAAGTCTAAGCAAACTAGTGATGAGGAAGGGAAAAGTGACAAGAAGCAAAGTAGTGATGATGAAGGGCAGCCAGCTAATGGTGATAGAGAGCAAGGTGAAGAGGTTCAAAGCAGTGGAGAAAGGCAAAGTGACCATGATGGCAGTCCACACACAGAGGCTAAAGAAAACAGTGAGGGAGGTGACAGCATGAAAAGTGACCATGGTAGCAGCCCTCAGCAAATTCAAGACAGAGATGAGGATAAACAAGGCAGTCTACAGGCAGACATTAAAGATGGTCAAGCAGTAGAAAAATATGATGAAGATGTCAGCCCTAAACAAACTCAAAACAATGAAGAAAACAATGACAAAGGTGAAGCCGGAGTAGATGCTGATGGAGGCAGCAGGGTAAAGGAACAAGTTGAGCAAGTGCAAGTAATGAAACCTCCTCTCTCTTCTCCTCAACACAGCCAAGAGCATGTGCTAGCTGCCTCTCCTAGGCAAGGTGCCATGACTCTTCCTCCAAAAGTGGTGAAGCCTAGAAACACTAGATCTGCAAAGAAGAAGATCACTCCAGCAATGACTAGCAATGTCATAAGAGCGCTAAGAAGTAGAGGCAAAATACCTAATAAGAGTATTGTCGAATTGCCAAAGAGGAAAAGGACCAATAATTCTACCCAAGGCAAGGGTAAAGAAAAAGAGGAACAACAGGAGAGTACTCATGAAAAGGAAAGGGAGTTTGACATCATACAGATGGACAGTGATGCTGGGGATGATGAAGCTAGAATTCTTGAGGCTCTTTTGCAAAACAGAGAAGCCAAAATTCATGACTTAGAAGCTGATCTAGAAATTTCAAAGGACCTCATACATGTTCTACAGATGCAAAACAAACAAATGAGTGGTCAAATGGGAGTTTATGAGGCCCGGGCTTTCAAATACCAAAGGGAAGCCTACAAAGCACAAGTCAAACTTGAAGAGGTTGTGGGCGAATTTGATGATACTGAAGAAGAAGAACAACCAATAAGAAAAAGGCCTAAGACTATGGGCCTTAGGAAAGCTTTGGAGAAAAATAAGGAAGAAGAGGCAGCCCTTGTTCGATCTTATCCTCTCACTCAATTGCTCACCAAAGAAATAGAAAATGATAAAGAATAATGGATTGAAAGAGCCAATAAACATTTGGATGGTAAATTAGAGAAAGCTAACAGAGACTTGGATCTACAAAGGAAGATGACCGGGCAGTATAAGAAGTTGAACCAATTTGTCCGAAGAAAGCTCAAACTTGCTCAAGAAAGGCTCAAAGCTGTTCGAAAGAGGCGCCCGGTAGAAAAAGTGGAGAAAGGAATATCTGGGCTTGAAATATTGGCCTCAGCTTTCTTGCATGCTTCTAAGAACCCATAAGGGGCTTGCTCGCCAAAATTGAGCAAATTTTGACATGATTTTGTTTTTTGTGTTTTTTGGCCCTGATTGCACATTTTTCAAGGCACTGCCATGGGTGCTAGGAGCATCCTCAACTCATGAAACTCATTTTTTTGGATGGAATAAATTTGGGGGCAGCTACTCAAAAATTTTCAGATCCAAAGGAGGTGTTTTCGTCCCCCAAAGAGGCAAAAATCAGTCAAAATTCACCTTTCTGCCTCACATATCAGCAGATGAGACCCCCCTGGCTTCTTTCACTTAGTCCACCTTTTGAATACTTCCAGTGATCAATTTGGGAAAAATAAATTAGTTCTAGAAACTAGGCATCTAGGGCTTTCCAACGAGCCATCACGGGCCTCGTTTCGACATCGAGAGGTCCCTCAAAAGATGTCTGCAAAACAAGAAATTTTCTGTGCTACGCTGGACCTGTAGCATTTTGGCAAAAAAGGAAGATTTATAAAAATGCTCATCCAAATGTGCGTGAAGCCTTTTTTATCACTTTTCAGTCTTTTAAAGTCAATTTTATTTTCTTTTTTAGCATTTTATAGATATTTTTGAAGATATTTTGTGCCTTGGGCTTTGCAAAGCCTCAAGGACAAAATCAGATATTTGCAATAGGCCAATGGCCTTCTAGATGCTCTTGGATAGTTTCTTTCTCTTTGGCCTATATATTCCAAGAGATTTCATTGTAACAAGAGGCTGAACTTGATGTTATAGAGCAATACATGGTATTACAAGCTTTGAAGAAATACTTTGTCTCATGAAGTGGATAATTTCTTGTGTCACTTGGAAGGTGGAAGAGGACTGTTTGTAGGATTCCATGACTTGGTAAATGGTATAGTGTTCCTTATCTGTTATGTTTCCTTAGTTTAACATACATGTTTTCATGCTTCTTGCTTGTTGTAGGTCAGTAAAGAATAGATTTGAGACATGCCCATGGAGGCACCTCAAGTTTCCTGATTCATTACAGCTTCTATGTTTTTCTTCTTTCTTAGTTATGTCAAAGAATTCTTAACTGCTCTTTGATACCCTAAGAACTTGTTATCAATTTCATTAATGGTTATTATGTATGCTATCTAGTATGATTCACAGTATGCCCTGCTTACTCATAGCTAACCAAAACCCCATCACTAAAACCTTTCTCTGAATGTTTGATTGTCCTAGTTAAACCAAAGAGGTCTTGTTTCGATCTTACCCTTTGCCCATGCTCTTTAATATTAGTTCAAAGTTCTCGATAGCTCAAATATGATGTTTAGGAGTTCCCTCTTCATTGATTGATTTGTTTGTTTTCCCCAAATTCTGAATGTGATTTTCCCAAAGTTAGAGGGTCTTATACTTCTATGTATCGCCTGAATGTTTATTTTATGCATCTATCAGTTTGAAGTTTCATTTATAGTGATTAATGGTTAGCCCTATCACATGGATGTCTGCTGTAAAACTATTTATGCTTAAACCTCTTTGTCCTTCACAAACCTAGTTTCCATCTCATCTCACTCCACCTAAAGAATCCATTTTACCTCGACCAAATCGACCCTGCAATATACCTTGTCCACCATTTGAGACATTCTCGACCTTTTCGACCCCATAGCCCAGTTGATCTGAAAATATTTTTATCTATTTATCCTTTGATCAGTTCCTCCCTCAAAAACCTAAAACAAACTAAAAACATACTTAACAACTAGCCTAAAATCAAATACATAAGAAGCAAACAAATCTACATCCCTTGCATAATAGAGAGAGCCCTCTCTGAGTCCAGGAAGGCTAGGTCCTAGGGCTCCAAAGTTGGTTTGATGTTACCATGTCACTTGGCTTGCCAATCTGCCAAATCATAAGACCCTAACATGTTTGAAAGGACGTCAACATCTGCGATATCAAGAGTAATCCAGATAAGCAGGAATAGCAGTAAAAGCATGCTTAAGCTAGGCACACGTTTCTAATCTATAACACACCAAATAGAAAGTAACTAATATACAACGAAGATCTCCACACAAAAATCAAGCGTAATATCTCTTTAGATAAAGTCCATTTCTGGGTTTACCTAAAGAGACCTCGTCAAAATCAATCAATTCATAGGCCCCTTTTGCAAGCTGTCGCTTGACAATATAAGGACCATGCCACATGGGTTCGAATTTCCCAGCCCCTAGTTTATCGTTGGCTTGATCATAAATCAAAACGAGGTCTCCTTCTGAAAAATTACGAGGGGTAACACTTCTATCATACTGAGCTTTCATTCTTTTCACATGAGTCTCGGTAGCTAATGCAGTGGTGCGCCGATTCTCATCTAATTGAGCCAAGTATAAAAAACGTTTCTCCTCTTCAGAAGTGGCTGGTAGTAACTCTATGGCTAGTTGGAGTGACGGTATCTCGCATTCAATGGGTAATACCGCTTCTAAATCGTAAGCTAGTTGAAAAGGGGTAAAACCTGTCGATTTTTTTGCTGAGGTTCGATATGCCCAAAGTGCTGAAAAGAGCATGGTATGCCAATTTGACTTCTGAATTCCAATGATTCATTTGATCATGGTGACTAAAAATTGATTGATTGCTTCAACTAAACCATTAGCTTGTGGATAATATGGTGTAGAACTGTCATGGCGCAGGTCAAGTTGGTCTGTTAACTTGGTCATCATGATATTCCGAAAATGGCTCCCGTGATCAGTAATTATCGCTTGGGGTACACCAAAATGAGCAATCACATGATTGAATACGAAAGTAGCTGCAGGTTTTCCATCTTCTGCAAATGTAGGCATCGCCTCAGCCCATTTGGTAAAATAATCTATTGCTAGAATAATATACCCATGCCCCCCAGTCGAGTGAGGGTTACATGTAATGAAGTCAATGCCCCATTTTGCAAAAGGATCGGCATCAATTATAGGGTGAAGAGGAGCAGGTGGTGCACACATTTTTTGATCGAAGATTTGACAATTATGACATTTTCAGACCGCATAAATACAATCTTTAAACAAGGATGACCAGAAATAACCTACGCGCAATATATTTTGGGTTGTGGCGTACCCAGACATATGACTGCCACATGCTCCAGAGTGACAGTCATTTAAAACTTTTTCGACTTCTTCATGTGTTAGACAACGTTGAAAAACTGAGTCCGCACCACGACAGTATAGTGTGTCGCCAACAATATGATATTGTTGAGACTGGAAACGTATTTTTTGTCATTGTGACTGTGAAAGCTCAAGTTGAAAAGATTGGGTCTGAAGATAAACAATAATATCTCCATACCAAGAATCAATGGTACTAATAAGAAACAAGGATTCATCTGCGATTGGTTGTTTCGCCACAGTTTTTGTATCAGTATGTGGGAAATCACACATAAGTTCAAAAAATATCAATGATTTCTTAGATTTGGATTTTTCAAAATCCAAATCAAACTCCTGCAGGATAACAATCCATTTGGAGTATTTTCCCCCTAGCAATTTTTTGGTCAAAATTTACATCATAGGGTTACAATCAGACATCACTGTCATTTTGCGTAAAAGTATGTAATGACGAAAACGTTGGACAACTTGAACAGCTGCCAAGGCCAATTTCTCCACATGAGAATATTTGGTCTCAGTCGGATGCAAATTTCGACTAAGATAGTAAATCACATGTTCACCATGGAATTCATCTTCCTGAACTAAAACCATCCCTATCGTGGAATCAGAAGCAGCGAGGTACAAAAAGTAATCTTGGTTGTAGTTGGGAGGATGCAGTAACGGTGCATGGGTCAATGCATTTTTCAGAGCATCAAAAGATCTATCAACGACCTCATCCCAAAAGAAAGGAATATTCTATTTCAACAACCTAGTGAAACCTTTCGTTAACTCGGCGTAGTTAGGAATGAATCAACGTAAAAATTTCGCTTTCCCTTGCAAACTTTGAAGTTGGAAAAGAGTAGAAGGAGGAGGTAATTGATGATTGCCTCAACCTTCGATAGGTCGACACGAATTCCTGCCTTTGAGACAACATGAGCAGAAGACCAAAACATCTGATGCGATAGAACAAGATACTGACAATACCGGGAAGGCCGACTGAATAATGAGTCAAGAGACACCGTAGAATGGCCGACTCTGGTTAGACTTCCCTTGAACAAAATCATGACTTGTGATGACCATGGCAGTAAATGACACCGTATAAGTCTGTTATGCAGGAGGCAAAAACCAACTCTCCATATGATTGGAAGAGATAACCAATCGGGGGAGGACTGACCAGTGAAACAAGGCAAAATCTGAACCTAGGTCAAAACTAAAACCATCCCAAATGAAGGAAATATATAAGTGTATGTGCTTTGTTCAAGGGCGACAAACTGACACTGTACTGCCATTAAACTATGAAATAACATCCCGTTCCCGCTCTTTTTTTTATATTTGATTTTTTTTTGTCTTTTTCATATAACAAGCCTGAAAAAGAATAAAAGAATGCTATGGTAAAATGGATTGAACGAGTATCAAGAAACACATGCACTAGTTCCTGGGATAGGAACAATCCTATGCTCAATGCAAGGTGGCAGAAACTGGTCAGCGATACTCAAAGGAATGTTCTATCCATGGGTAAAAAGGGTGTCAAGTCGCGATAGCTAAGTGCATGCAACGGTTAACTTGTACAGACAGCCAAGGTCAAAAGATGGCTTAAACATCGAGTCCAAATGAAGCCGGCTAAAGGCCAGGATAAACAAGTAGCCAATATGAAATGCAGTAGTACAACTCAACAACACTAGGGAGCCTCTAGGGTAATAGCCAGAATAATGATAGTGAAGAAGAAGAAGAATGAAGCTTCAACACATAAGTCATGGCGGAACTAAAGAGGACTCCCAAGCCTACATAAAACACAGCATGGGCAACAAGTGATAGCGAGGAACTAACTAGGAAGCTCATGTAAAGGAAGGCTCTACCACCAAGTCATGATTTAAATAATCGGTAAGTGAAATGGGTGAAATACTCATGACCTGATGGGATCGACCGTATGGCAAGTGATCAAAATGGAGGCTAGTATGCAAAATGCAATGGAAAGTGGATTTCCTAACCTATATGCTAGTGAAGATCATATACCTGCCATGACGGGTCAGCAGTCATGGATAAAAAACTTGAAAAATCTCAACTTCATCAAAATGTACCTGAAAATATACCAATCTGGGCACTTCCAAGCATTCGGGTTATGCAGCTTAAGATAGATTGAAAAAATAAGCATAACAAGTTTTTGCAAAAATTTTCAAATTCTGGGCATAAATAGACAAGTTACTTCATATTTGGTTCATTGTTACTTGCTGATTTGGAAAAAAGAGCTCTGGAGAAAAAGCTTCTTCCGTCAAAATAGGAGCAATCGACCGTCAAACTTCACCAAACTAGTCAGTTAAGCTCTTAATCCATCTTTGTTATCAATTTTGTCCATTCATAGGGTAAAAATTCAGAAATTTCACCGTAGAAATATTTGTTTTAAATTGCGGCTCTGCGCATACGCGGGTTTATAAAAACCAAGCCGTGTATATACGCGACTGTGTATAGAGTAAGTCGCGTATGCGCAACCCGAAATGAAAAAATGCATTTCTAATGGACAAATTAATGATTTTTTTCAAGATGACTATATCTTGGAGGGAACGTGAGCACAGTGCTATTGACAATGAAGTTATGCAAGACCAACAGTTGCTCAATGTCCTCCGAAATTGTGGATTGCTCAAATTTTTCAAAATGCCAAATATGAAGAGTAATGCCCGGTTACTCGAAATGCTAGTAAATTATTGGGAACCGGAAGAGGATTGCTTCATAATAGATCAAATGCCCATACATATAGAGGTAGAAGACATCTATTTCATTACTAGACTCTCTCGGAGGGGAGACCCAGTAGATTTGCACGGTAAGCCTTTGGGAGGGCTCACAGTGGATGACTATGTCCATGTCTACTGTATAGAGGGGTCCAAGAAAGTAGGGACCCAAATTGCAATAAAAGATTTAAAATATTTGCACATGAAAATTCTTCTGTTCACCATTGGCAGGGTAGCAGGATCTTCTTCCCTACCTCAGGCCTCCAGGACGCAGATGAGCATAGCAGTAGAATGCTTAGTTCATCTATATGATTGGTGCACAGCTCTACTAATGAACATGAAACAACAACTGACTTCCATCCGGAAAGAAAAGACAAAAAATTTCAGATATGGTACGATCTTGATGACATTCTTCTTTGAGAAGATTCCTGGGCTTCGACCCAAAGTGATCTCTTCAATCAGTAGCCCAAGAGACCCAAGAATTTCTCGATGGGCAGATCTGATGAAGAGACTGGGGGGAAGTGAAGTTCCCCAAACCACCTGGGATGACGAGTTCTTCCAATGGTGGGGAGAAAAAATCATCGCCGTGGAGGACTACCCCTATGCCGGGATGGATTTCCGCGGTGATCCAGACCTCGTCCTTCCACCTAGCGCGGCATGGAGCACAATCGGTAAGATTTCAATTTTTGAATTATGTGATTTTTTTTTTAGATTTTTTCAATATATATCAAAAATGTGAAAACGAAATATGTTTTTGATTGGATTCCAAATGACTTACGATATTATGATGATCATGATACAGATATTGGACCAGTCCGTCCTGAGGGCTACCCACGGCATAAGCGCCGCAGAGGCGAGGCGGAGACAGTAGACCCAGACAGAACCCTCCATGTTGTACAGAGGAACTTGGAGGGTTTGACCCTCCAAGTACCTATGGCTGCAGTGGAAGATCTGCCTGAGGCCATCCAGAGACAGGTGGTGGGAGTACCACGTGACTGGGTGCGGTTATTCCGCCGAGTCGCTACTATAGTTGTGTTTTATAGGAACAAGAATTTTGGGGAAGGACCACAGGAATAGATAGATATGATTACCGGATGACTGTATATTTTTTGATACTGAACATGATCGAGCATAAGCCCTAATTTCTTGATTAGCTAATGAGTCTGCCATCCAATTGTCTGCTCGAGGAATATGAATGAATGTTAAAAATTGAAATGATCTTTGTAACAAACCTACCCTCAAATACAACCAGAGTAAAAATGGATCTCGAACCCTATAAGTATTGTTCAACTACGACACCACCAGCTGGGAGTCCAAGAAAACTACTAACAAATCAACACCCAAAGATATTGCCTCCGAGAGTAGATAAATAACTACAGTGTATTCTGCTATATTATTGGAAGTAGGACCAATGCAGACATCTCTTGATACTAATAGCTGACCGGATGGATGATGAAGCACCCAAGCCGCGGAAGCCAAGTTCTGGGTGTGTCTACTAGCACCATCGGCGAAACCATAATGACTCATGACATTCGACACAACATGCCAAAGCAGATCAAAAATATCACCATCACATCAAAAATCGAAAAACCAGACATGTACAAAAATAAAAACTACTATATACAAAAGAAAAATGCTAGGCCGAAGCCTAAGCATAATAATTTTTCAAATAGAGCCCATTTCTGGGCTCTGGCAACTCATTTCCTTCAAAATCAACCAAGGTATATGCTCCTTTTTTAAGGAATTTTTTAACGATGAAGGGGCCATACCACATAGACTTAAACTTTCCCGCCCCCAGGGCATCCTTCTCTTGGGCATAGACCAAAACAAGGTCACCTTCCGAGAAAACCCTAGGTTTGACCACTTTATCATACTGAACTTTGACTCGTTTCTTATGCGCCTCATTCATCATGGCTGCATTCCGACGCTGCTCATCAAGATGTTCCAGATGAAGGAGACGTTCTTCAAGACTAGAAGTGTCAGGAAGAAGCTCAACGGCCAACTTAAGAGAAGGAATCTCACATTCAATGGGAAATACGGATTCCAACCCGTAAACTAGTTGAAACGGAGTAAAGCCAGTTGCAGTTTTCACTGACGTCCTGTATGCCCAAAGTGCAGGATACAACATGATATTCCAGTTGGATCGAGCTTTATTAATCGTCCTTTGAAGAATATTTTTCAAGGATTTGTTCACGGCTTCCACTTGCCCATTGGCCTGAGGATAATACGGAGATGAATGCTCCTGTCGGAAACCTAATTTTAGAGCCAACTCAGCCATCATGCTATTCTGAAAATGACTACCATGATCAGTGGCAATCTCTCTAGGAATACCAAAACAAGCAATAACCTGGTTGAAAAGAAAAAGAGTTGTTGTCTCACCATCATTCCCAAAAGTAGGCATAGCTTCGACCCACTTCGTAAAGTAGTCTACTGCTACAATAATGTACTCGTGACCTTTAGCCGAAGGCGGGTTACAAGTAGTATAATCACTACCCCACTTTGTAAAGGGACCGACGGTAATGAATGGAAAAAGCGGAGCTGGATGAGCGCGCATTTTTCGAGTATAGACTTGACACGGATGACACTTTTTGACCAACTCCACACAATCTTGGAAAATTAAAGGCAAAAAGTATCCAGCACGCAAGATTTTTTGGGTTGTAGCAAGCCTAGATAAATGACCACCACAAGCCCCACTGTGTTAATCATTCAGCACATCCTCAGCTTCTTCGAGAGTTAAGAAACGTCTCAGGATTGAATCAACCCCTTGACGGTATAAAGCATCACCAATAATCAAGTAATTTTTAGCCAAGTGACGCAGCTTATGGTGCTCATCTTTCAAAAAAGTAGAGGGAAACTTCGCAGTCTGAAGATACACAATGATATCTCCATACCAAGGATCGTGTGGAGAAATAAGAAACAAATGTTCATCCGGGAAGGATTTATCATAGACTATCTCTTCTCCATAGGGCAACTTAGAGATTAATTCCGCGAAAACCAATGATTTTTTGGACATGGCAGACATAAAATCAAGATCAAATTCCTGCAAAATCACAATCCATCTATTGTATTTGCCCCCAATCACTCGCCTACTAAGAACAAATTGAAATGGATTGGTTGCTGCCAAAACATAAGTTTTTAGTAGAAGAATATAATGTCTGAGTGGTTGTACAGCATGAATAGCTGCTAAAGCCAGTTTCTCTATCGGAGTATACCGGAGTTCAGGTCTACCAAGCCTCGACTAAGATAGTATATAACATGCTCTGCCAGAGCATCGTCCTCCTAAACCAGAACCATACCAATGGTAGATTCTGCTACTGCAAGATACAAAAGGAAATCCCTACTATAATTAGGTGGACTCAATAAAGGAGTAGAGGTCAATGTTTTTTTCAAAGCATCGAATGAGCGTTGAGCGAAGTCATCCCAAAAGAATTGAACTCCCTTCTTCAACAATCTCATAAATCCTTTGGTAACTTCAGCATAATTTACGATAAATCTCCGAAGAAAATTGACGAATAGACGACGGGGGAGGCAACCGAAGTATTGCCTCAACCTTGAAGGGATCTACCCTAATCCCTTCCCTAGACACTATAAATCCCAATAACCGACCAGATGTAATCGCGAAAACGCACTTGTTCAGATTCAACCTAATATTGTAGAAACGACATCGTTCAAATACTTGACGAAGGTGAGCTGGATGATCAATTCTCTTTCGAGAACGAGCAGCTAAATCATCCAAGTATGCCTCGATAATATGTTTGATGTCCTGGAAGGCATATGACATGGCCCGCTGAAACGTAGCCCCAACATTTTTAAGGCCAAAAGGCATCTTCTTGTAAGCAAAAGTACCCCAGGGACAAATAAAGGCATTCTTATGCTGATCTTCAGGATGGATAGTAATCTGATTATATCCAGAGAAACCGTCCATGAAGGAGAAAATATCGTTACCAGCACACTCATCAATAATCTGATCTATAAATGGTGTGGGGTAATTATCTTTCGGACATGCTTTATTAAGGTCTCTGAAATCAATGCAAACTCGAATTGTTCCTTGTTTTTTATCTATGGGAACAGGGTTCGAAACCCACTCTGTCAAAGGAACAGGGAAAATAAATCCCACCTTGAGCAGCTTCTCCACCTCGGCTTTGATAGCTGTAGCCTTCCTAGGATTGATCGGACGAATTTTTTGCCTCACAGGCTTAGCATTTTCGTAAGTCTTGATCTCATGCTGGACAATAGATGGATCTATACCAGGCATTTCCTCATAAGACCAAGCGAACACATCCCTAAACTCTTTAAAGAGATCGGTGTAAATCTGAATCTCTTCAGGGGAACATTCAGCTCCGATGAAGACATTCTCTATAACATTGGGATCCCTGGAGATGTTCACCGGGATAGTTGGAGAAATCACAACCATGTTCCCTTCAGCATATACCTGTGTTGGTGCTAAAGGGTTCAGGACTAGGTGAACAGGACCAGGAGACAAAGGACTTGGAAAACTTGACTCAACTTCACTCAAATCAGGTAAAAAATAAGACCGATGATGCAAATCATCCCATGGTCTATCTATACCAGTCATAGCTTCCAAGATGGCCTCTTCAGATGGAAGAGTGGTATCAAGGCAATCTTGGGCGGAAGAAGAACTAAGTGTCCAAGTCGGAGCCACATCTCCATCCAACTCATCTGGAGAAAGAGGAGCTGGAATGGACTCTGCAGAGTCAACAATAGATTGATAAGAAATCTCAGCTGCAAATATTGGAAATGACATTCCACCCACTTGACCTTTCGCTAATGTGGAGGTAGGGGAAGGTAAGGTCCAAGGATCTGAAAAATAATGAGTTCTGAAGAACTCTCTTCGAATAGGAGCCCTGGAGGATGAAATTGCATTTATATGAATAGTAGGAGGTGGAATATCAAAATTACCCATCAAAGAAGAATACATTCCAACCCCTAAATTCTCAACAGGCGGCTTGGCATTATCCAACTTTGGAATAGCTGAATCAGTAGATGCATTCGGGTCTACAGGAGAACAGTCCAGTTGATCCACTGTAACAATCCTCCCTTCGTGGGGGAAACAAATAACCTGAAATAATGAGGATGCAATGGCATCCATCTCATAAATCCAGTTTCACCCCAACAGAAGGTTGTAGTCCAAGCTTGCATCAACTATCTCAACGTCTATATTTACATTTTTTCCCCCAACACAGATGGGAAAAGCTGGGATAATACCATGCGGTCTGTGACAATGACCATCAAACGCAGTTAGAAGAGTAGCAGATGGAACAGTTGCGGGAGATCCAATTCCCTTCCAACATGCGAGAGACATCATGCATGTGGAAGCACCCTCATCAACGACCGTCCGAAAGATATTGAATTTCCAGAACGACGATTTGATATGAAAAGCCATATGATGGGGAAATCTCTTTTTAAAATTAGACATATCGAATGTAATCATAAGAGAGTTCTTTGGATCGACAGCCCCAATAGTAGTGAGCAGAGCACTGCGCTAAGCCGGACAAGACTGTAGCACTTCAAGAGCCGACATGGCACAAGGACTCTGCGCCAGATCTTCCACAATAGAGTAGTTCTGGGCAGCCCTGGCATTTGGATTAATCATCGTACACTTAGTAGATGTTTTTGGCATCCGAGGTATAGGCTCAATAGTAGGCCTCGTAATATGAAGCGGCTCAGTAGCATCGGGAGCACCCTTGGCTTTCGAAGACTCATCTTCGCCATAATCATGGGATCTCGTGGAAATATCCACGTGAGCACTCATCATGTATATGTTTGATGGAGTTTCCCCTTCCTGGGTGCTCCCAGAGGAAGCCCCATTATTTTGATTCGCGCCAACAACTAGCTGTTGCCCTTGGGGAAAAGGGTTTGTCAACACAGCCTGGGAACTAGAGAACCCTGCTGAGCTAACAAGCACTGCGCATCCTGAATTTTAGGGAAAAGGTGAGTAAGATGATCTCCAGCACATAAATTTCATGGAAACTTCACTTTCTTTTTATCCTTTGGACCCTCACCAACATGCTCGTTGGATTTATTTGCATTACCCTTCCCATTCTTGCCCTTTTTCTTATTACGTCCCTTCTTCTTCTCTTCGGATTGTTGATTTTCTTTAGGGTTAGAAGTCTAAACAGCATTTACCGACAAAGATTGAGAAGGTGATGAATCAATAGGCACAGCCTGACCAGAAGAAGCAGATTGTATAGATAACTGCTGCAATTGACTAAGCAGGTTAGCTTCACCACTATTGATCGACCCAATAAGTCCATCACCATGAGGACCGGGTTTAGTCTTGGACAAGTCTAATTTGGAGCGAGGAGCATTAGGCAAATATTTATGAAGGACTCCAGACTGAGAATATATCAATTCAAGCTGCTGGGCCCTGAAAATGGCCTGCTCCTAAAAAAATATCCGAGACAGGGATACATCTTTAGAAATATCTAACTGCAAAGATTTCAGAAACCATTCCAAAAGGAATTCTCCTTAAATATGAGCTTTAATAAGCCTCTTCCTTCTCCTCCGTTCCTGAATATGATCAGAAATGTGGGTTGCATCGTCCTGCTTAAAATTAGCTAGGAGTTCAGTCCCGGCATCATAACGGACAGGCAACTGGAAATGATTTAGAAATGTCGTAGCCAGATCTCCAAACATAGCAAAACTACCCCCAGTTAACTCAATATACCACTTGGCAGCGTTTCCAGTTAAGGTGCGTTGAAACAATCTCAACCTAATCGAATCATCGATTAGGGAGTTAGAAGAACACCATAAATGGAAGGTGGTGATATGGTCAGCCGGGTCCTCTCCATTCTTGCCTTCAAACTTTGGAATGTCTAAAGGTAGTTTGGTAGGAACCGGAGGCCACCCGGACTATATCGGATCGGATCATTCGTCAATTTCGACAAATCTAGCAAGTTCAACGTTGCCAGAAAAGGTAAACGAGGAGGAGATTGAGGATTCAATCCTTGATGGGATGAATTCCCAACATTCTGAAAAGAGTACCCTAGATTTGATAAGGCACCAGGTTGCCAAAAAGAACTCATAGAAAATGTTGGGCCAAAGGACCCCCTCCCAACATAGAGTTACCAAAGACAGGACCAGTTCCCCCCCCCCGAAGTAATGAATGAAGAGGAAAGCCCCTGATAGGGGTTCCAAGCTTTGGAAAGAGGGGAAAAAGTCTGATAAGCACTCGACAAAGGGAAAGAAACATTCCCTTGTTGACCAGCGTAAAATTGATTCCCTGCCCCCACTGCTGTAAACACAGGGTTCCAACCTGTAAAGGTAGTCGAACTCTGACCTCCAGACCAAGGGTTAAAACTCTGAGTCTGAGAAGTAAAAGGAAAAGACCCTAAAGAAGGATTTGAAATAGGAATATGCCCAGTTCCGAAGGGGAACCCTTGAAAAGAAGCTGACCCACTAGCCATGGAAGACATGGGTGTAGATGCAGTTGTAGTAGTGGAAAAGGAAAACGAAGGAATCCCACTAATGGGCATTCCAAAACAAAAGGGACCAGATTGAGAAGCATGTGCTTGGGTGAAACCAGAGCCAAACACAGCAGTACTAGAAGCAATTGAAGATATAGCAATAGTGCCTCCTCCTTCAACTGAAGCAGGAGTCTGAATGCCTGCAGCACTCACAGCTGAAGTTGTGTTCCCAGTAGTGACCATCGAAAGGTATGAATAAGATGGATAAGGACTTTCTGGTCTTCCTGACTCAGGTCCGATGTACTAAAAAACAAACGGATAATCAGGAGGAAGAGGAGATGGAAGTGACTGAGGAGACTCAGGTACTTCCCCTACTTCTATTCCTAACTCTCCCGGAAATAAGACTCTCGAGGTGAGCGGAATGCTCCTCTTGGAACCAGCACCGGAACCAACTACGAAACCTTCAAGCCCTTGTGGAGGATCTCTCTCCACTTCGTTAGATACCACTGGGTGATATTCACCTGCTATATTACTCCTACGCCTTCTTGAAGAAGGCTCAACACTCTCGGGAGATAACCCTTGGATTCTCCTCGATCGACGAGGCGCTTGATCAGCCACTTTAAAAAATTTTAATTAGACTCAAAAAAGTATAAAGCTAAGCAAGCTAGGAGCAAAGAGCACTCACTACAAAAATCCCTAAGATACAGCCAAGCAAGCAGCCTTTAGGTATTTCCGCTCTGGGTGATTAGGACCGGACACCAAAATACGAGAAAGCGAAAAATAGGACCTCCCAAAAGTAGTCTGGGATAATTACGGCCCAGGCCTACTAGCGAAGGTAATAGAAACAGTTACGCCGACCTCCTAACAACAACCTTTGCCAGTGCAAGTACCCAAGCTTCGCGAGGGCACCCTCCAGAAGTACTGCTGGAAGTGATACGACGTCTGCCTCAGGTACCACGGGTATTCCCCCCCGCAGTCACCTGTGTGGAACCTAGGAATGGGAACTATGGGCACCAATCCATGTCAGAAGCCGAGCGAAACGGTCTTGAGGCAAGATCCAGCAAATCAGAGAGGGGGTATCTCTCTTCTCGGCCTTCACTTCCCCTCGCTCTTGACTCTCAAGAGGAGAGCTTTCCCGGTCCACCTAACGGAGTTGGATTTCGCTCAATTAATAAACTTCTATGTTTTAGTTTGAGCGGCCTTGGAGAGTTAACTCTCCACTCACCTAATCCAAGGCCCTACAACCTAGCTAGTTGGTGTATGACACTTAATAAAAAACTTGCTAGTTGTTTTTAAATTAATGCGCTTATTTTAGTTGGCTGTTATATTAAGTCAAGGGGATATAGAAATGAAACTTGTGATGTTATTAGACACAGAAAAGAAATTAATGAATACCAAACTACATGCAAATGCAGTAATTTCCTTTCGATGAAAAGAAATTTCTACACAGGTTCTACGAGACTAAAAAAAAAAAAAAAAAAAATCTTTTCAGATAACAAACTTCACACTCGCCAAAATTTATGAAAAAATACTAAATGCTTAAGTGCACCTAATGAAAATTACTAAGATCATGCCAATTCTAAGATGAAAAATCTACCAAAGCAAAGAGAAATTTCCAAATAATCCTTCAGTTCTATCACTTTTCCGGCTGTCCACAAGGCTAGTTCCCCAAATCAGAAACTTTGAGTATAAAGACACCAAAATATGCTCGAAACAAGAGAAAGAAATCAATGAAAATTCCCTTCCCAAATCAAGTCAAAAACCAAAGGCAATAAATCTCAACAAAGCTTCAAAAGAAAGAAAGAAACCAAAACAAAAATGCAAAACAAAAGCAAAGGAAAAACAAAATGTTTTTGAGCTTTTTGAATTTTATAAAATAAGACTTCAAAGAGACCAAGAAAACTATCCAATCACCAAGCCAAACAATCCCCGAATTTCAAGTAAAAACTTCAACAAAATGCTTCAAATCTTATAGTGCCAACTAGTAGCAAGATTTATACGAGCAAAAAGGAAGACAAGAAACTCAATAACTCAGCCTAGAAGAATAGCACAATCTTGCAAAAAAAAAAACTTCAAAGACCCAAAAATGACTCTTCAAAAATTGCAACAAGACCTAGTCAAATGAAATCATGAAAACCAACCAAAAAATAGGCAAAAACTAAAGTGCTAAGCAAAACATAAAGTGAGGAAAGAGCATATGAGCAGAAGCTCTCTGTCCTGATAAAGCAGAACAGTCAAGAATCTCCAGAAAGAGATCTTGGTACTCGAACCATAAATGCAAGCACTAAAAAACAAGATTTTCCAAATAAGCCAGTCTTCAACCAAACAAGAGAGAAAAATACCAATAGCCACTATTAACACAATCCAGAGACTATAAAGACACTGCAGGAACAAGTCTCCACAGGCAGACAAGACTAAAAAGTCAAGAAATCAAAAATTTCAAAATTTGCCCAGGCATACGCTACTTATTAGCTTTTCAACAAGCGTGCATATGCACCTATGTCAAAGGAAACCCGCGTATATGCGACTTCCTTTAACAAAAACTGCGTGTATACTATGTATAGAAAAACTCACGTATGGAAAGGTAAATAATGAAAAATAAAAAATGATCAAGCCTGGCTAAAGAACTAGGTCTTTAGTCTGACTGAGAAAAAGCTAACTGGACTGGAAATAATGATTAAAACTATTGGAAACCTTTCAAACAGCTGAAACCACCCAACAGGGGAATCACAAGAATGTGATCCCCAGCAGAGTCGCCAGTTTTGTTTCGGGAAATAACTCCCTAGAGGTCGTTGGGTCAAAACCTCCACAGATCAGGGCATGCTATTCAAGAAGGACTCACACAACCATACTTGTACACTGAAAACTAGATAACATCGATAGTATAACTCACCCGTAGATCCTACGTTTGATGTAGATCCCGCGGGGTCCAAACCCCCAGCAACCCTTCTTCCTCTTCAACTTGAAAATCAAGAAGAAACGTGCACGGAAATCTAGTTGTACAACATATATTTCTCCTAAATGTCAGTGTAATCCATGTGAAACATCATATAAACAATAATAAATGCTTAATTACTAATCTTTTCACATATGCAAGCAGATATTAACACGTGAATTCAGGAACAAGATGGTTCTTCTTCATTACGAACAGCATATACAATGATAGAAAGGTGGAGAGATCACCTGAATCCTTCCACGATCTTCGAACAGACCGTCGTCCGGATACGTCCCACCCTTGCCTCGCTAGGATAATTTCAAGACTTGTGCACACGAGATGACATATAAACTGATGAACATCTCTAGGAAACAAGGGTTTCCTGTAAAAATCTATGAAGTGCAGGAGGCACGGGAAATCAGACTTGAATTGGGGCTCCAACAGAGTATAATATCTATAATTTCTCTCTCTCCCTTAGGCCATGCACATGAGGGGCTTTTATACTCCCTCAAAGTAGTTTCAATCAGTTGGAAACAGTTGACCACGGGCTGGGGTGGTTGAATTACTGGAATAACCATCAACCCAGCCTCGAAAATAGGGAATTTTATATATTTTTTAATGATTTTAATTGCATATGCAGAAAAGTATCTCTGGACTCGCGTATACACGCGGAAAAGTCTAGGCATACCCACGTATGGGATTTGAAACACTGTTTTTTATGAATTTTTATCCAAGTCTGTAGGAATGGGTGCCCAAGGCAAAAAATACAATCATGAATCACATGAGGGTGAAAAATGATGCTATAACAGA
>CM076574.1:929802340-929991155 GCA_034641835.2 Pinus albicaulis | reverse complement strand
ACCGTTGTCGAAAACCTGCAATTACAAATACAACTGATATCTCTGATACATGAACATGTGGTATGGGCGCAACCATCCATAATAGAGTATATAGGACCTGAGATCCGAGGTATGGACGCAGCCATCCAGCAACAAGGATCAACAAATAGACTCAGGTATCATCACAACCATCCAAAAAGAGTCATGCGGTAAGTCATGCTAATCCACAAGAACCCACAGCCTATATTTTATCAGACAAAACTCAGGGTCTTATGCTCCTCTTGACCTGAACAAGTACAAATTTAAGCATGCGAATATATGAGCTGAAGTCGAACATGCAAGAAAATCGTCTGATTACCAGCCAATGATGGAAGTTGTTAACATACATGAGAGAAACCACCAATAATGACAAGATCCCTCAAGGTACGAAAGGTACAATCCGCAAAATGTGAACAGTGATCTGACGTCGAACACCTACAGAATCACTCAATCAAAGGCCAATGATGTGAACCTTGCATCGAATGCGAAGAACCTGCCATTGAGGCATGCAAGCTCCAAGGTACCAGAAGGGAGTCTCTAGATCAGATTCCTGGATAATGAGCTGAAGTTGACAAGAAGTGAACTGGTCGAAGGAGGGCCATAATGTTTCCCACATCATTGACATGAGACAGAGGAACATGATGACAGTGAATCAGGACCAACAGAGAATCAGAGGGAGGTTGAAAAATGTAGAGGCAAAATTCTCTTGAACATAACAGTGACACGACACTGGATTTGGTAGTATTTGACATCAAGGGATATGAGGTCATGATGACATGGAAAAGAGCAGATGAGAGGTCAAAATAGATTACCCAAACCCATGGAGGAAAAAATTAATAAAAGAGATGTCCCCAACCCAACACGAATGCAGACAAGTGTCATGTTCAAGAGTGACATACTGCCAACATAAATAAAAATTGGTTCCATTTTCCCCCACCATTTCTGGCGAGTACCCCAATTATTTTTTAAAACAAGTTTGAAGGGGATAGCATATGCTTGCAATGTAATTTTTTCCTTCGGACAAATCCAACCTAGTACATTTTACGAGCCCTAGGAAGGAGGAACTCGAATAACGTCATGGTGACGAATTCCAATGTCATTAGGGTTTAACGAGTCTGACAAAGGGAGAACTCGGCATCTTTTCATGTTTAAAGAGTTTGAAAAGAAGGCAGAAAAGAAAACTCCAGCATGGCCCTTTTCGTAAATAGTCTCTTAGATTTAAAAAGGTAGAAAACAATATCTGAAAGAACCTCTTAGTCACAATAGGCTAAGGTATTCCTTTTTCGCAAATAATCCATCCCAACCCGAAAAAGGGGTAAATGTATACTAGGTAGATATCATTTCGCAGCCATTTAACGAGTTCAAAATGACAAGAGTCTCGACAATCTTGTAAGTTTTAGAGAGCCAAAAAAGAGTCGAAAGATGACTACACCTGGAGGAACGAGTGGTATTAAGGGTAGAAACTGGTTCCGGTGATGGTGGAACTTCTCAAAACAAGATAAAAGTCAAGAGGCTAGCTAATAAGACCACTCATTATAGCGGTTCCTCAGTAATGGGTAAAACAATCAAGTGAAGGCATATAATCGGCCAGGCATATGGTGACGACGGAATGAGAAAACCAAGGCTCATCTAGAAAAACAGGCTGATAAAATGGCAATCACGAGAGGTAAAATGGGAAAGGTTACATTTTTACGCAAGCTCGAAAACATGGGAATCTCTGCTTGAAGTTGGTTTCATTTTTACACAAGCTTGAAACAAAGATAAACTATGCTTGAAACAGGTTTCATTTTTACACAAGCTTGAAATGGAAACAAACTATGCTTGAAAATTGGTTTCATTTTTACACAAGCTTGAAACAAAGATAAACTATGCTTGAAAAATAGGGAAAAATGGGCATGCCCCCAACATGGTGACTCAATTCGAGGTACATGCCCCCCAAGCTCCAGTCCATTTGAAAGGTATATGGAGTGAAGGTTCAAATTACAAGATCAAGAGAAATACTCGACTAGGATTTTACGAGATCGTATCAAAGACGCGAATTGAACAGGAACGTGTTTAATTTTTTAACAAGGTTGACACAGTAAAAGAACTATCCCCATGACCTAATTCATTTTTTAATGAGGTTGACATAGTAAAAAAACTGTCCTCATAATAGCTTGTTTCATTTTTTTAAGGAGCTTGACACAAGAAAACAAAACTATGCTCCAAGGACCTTGTTTCATTTTTTAAGGAGCTTGACACAAGAAAACAAATTGTTCTCTAAATAGCTTGTTTCATTTTTTAAGGAACTTCACACAAGAAAATGAACTTTTCTCCAATGAGCTTGTTTCATTTTTTAAGGAGCTTAACACAAGAAAATGAATAGTGCTTCGAAGATCCTTACCATGATGAATAAGAGGTCATAGTTTCCAAGAGATTTGCATCTAATGGGAGAAAAACATCGTGGAAATCAGGACCCAATGCCCCCAACACACGATGCACAACGACATCAGCACTGAATGTGGGCACGAGATTGGTAGCCACATAGTTAACCTACGGCGGGGAAGATACAATAGGCGGATAAAGACCAGGAAGGGACAATGGTGGGCTAGCTGCCACATTAGGACCAAATAATGAAAGTTGATCAATGGTCACAATCCGACCTTCATGCGGAAAACAAATCACACGAAAGAGGGAGGAGAAAATTGCACCCAAGGCATAAGCATAGTCGTGCCCCAAGAGTAAATTTAAATCCAAGGGGCCTGGAATAACCATCATGTCTATATAGATGGGTTTCCCTCCTAAAGTGATCGGTAACTTCAGAAGGATCCCTAACAATTGACTGGTTCCTCTGTTAAAAGCCAACAGATTTTACGTAACAGGCACAAGCGATGGAGAACCAAAAGCTTGCTAGATAGTGGAAGACAAAATACTAACAGACACACCTTCATCTATAATGGTATTGGGTATGACCACATCAAAGGTTTGTACCGTGGTCTCAAAAGGCACATAAGAAGGAAGGTGGTATCCCGAAAATCGACTCCAATCGAAGGAAGCAACCAAACTACTTGGAGGGGGTACCATTGAACTGAGAGGGTCATCCCCTAGTGTTACCAGAGCAAGAGGAGCATCCTTCTGGACCTCCATCACGGGAGTAGGAGGAGAAAATTCTTGAGTAATAGGGACAGGAGGATATTTCTCAAAGTCTAAGGAATTTTAAGAAACAAGAAGAACGTGGGGGGAATGAGATCCACTCTTGATGGAAAATACTTGATGAACAACTGGCGGGAGTAGATCAACCAATTCGACGACAAATGGTTGGTTGGGAATGGGTTCTTGAATTTGAATTTCTGAAGGAATGGGATCGACCAAGGATGACTCTTGACTGATGGTTGAATCAACTAGTAGAGGACTTGAAGAAAGTTTCTAGTAACCAACTAGAAGGCAAGGTGCACAAACAGTAGTGTTTTCCAATCCATGTACGGAAAAAGGTGAATGGGATGATGCCCTTCACACAACTTACATGGATTGGTAATCTTACCCTGTTTCTTATGATTCTTATCATTTCTAGTCAAAGATATGCCACCAATATGACTTCCAGAAGCCAAAGGCAATGATGAACGACCATCAGACCATACTTTGAGTACCTTGGGAATGCCAGGGCAGTCTCGAAGAAAATGGTCACCTTTTCACAACGTGCAAGCGAATTTGACTTTCCATGGAAGGTTGGATGGTTTATCAACAAAAGGCATCTGAGGCAAAATAGCCACAGAGCTGGCCTCTCTCTTATCCACCTAGTTACTAGAATCCAAACTGTCACAGGGCGAAGTAGAAGAGGATGAAGAAGAAACAGGCGAAGAATGGGAGAGGTCCACCTTAGAATAAACATGATGTTGTCCAGGTGGAGGAGATGGTTGTATAGAGGGCAGAATACTTGAGACCACAAAGGTCAAAAATAACCAAACAGGCAACCCAATAGTTAACCCAGACAAGGATAAATTTTCCATATAAGGAGCACCAACATTTCCAAAAGTAGGAAAAGGACCGGGATTCCCTTCAGAGGGGAATCCTTGGTTGATAAACTCTAGGAACTTTTCCATCGGAAACAACCCTAAAACAACACACTAAGGAAGATAAATTTAACCAGTATTTGAATCTCTGCTCATGGAATTTTCAATAGAAGGAATATTGCTCTCATGTAAAGGGATGCAATGATGGTCTTTGCAAGGCATGACATTGTGCAATATTCCAAAATTTGCATGCAGCAAATTGGAATATCAAATTTTGCTGACTTCACTTAGGAGATGAATAAATGGGTAAGGAGGCCCATGCATAGTAAAAATATGAATAAAATCCCTCATAATGTGAAAAGGGATCAACATAAGAGCTATATTTCACACCCTCATGTGTGAACAAGACCTTTTCACGTGGACAAGGTCAAGTTTGGCCAAGTCAATAGTGCTGGGATAGGAGGTGGAGATCAGCTTGTGAGACAACGCAGAGATAGTCGGAGGAAGATTCCTTCGTGGAGGAAACCCTAATGAGTGGGGCCCAAGGAAAGAAGGCTCACACATGTTTAAAAGGAGGGAAAATCAGCCATAGCAAGACATCTTATGAATGATATTTGATTTGTCTACTTAGACCATTCTGGATTTAGCAGAGTTGTTGTGTTGCTTAGCACAAGGATTTCTTGTTTAGGAATCCCTTCTCCTTTCTTGAGAGGCCTCTTGAAGGAGATTGTACTGATTTTCCTCACTTCCAGGCTTGATTCCAAGCATCCTCCTTCAGCTACAGTGTTATTTCTGCAGCATTATAACGTTGTGTTGCAGGGTGTTGTAGTGAGGGTTCACAACACCACTTCCTGCACTCATTTTTCAAAGGAGGGAGTCTCCATTCCTTTGGGAGATTAGTAAGGAATATCTTGGAGCATATTCTCATATCCTGGCACTTGGCCAAATCACTTCATGAGCTACGATGCAGTCCCTTGCAGGAACTGCACCCTTTCTTGCAGAGTTGCAGTGTGAGGGTCAATCCCCTCAATCTTGTCTTGCTTTCTTAGGGAAAGGGCTAACCCTTCTCCCAGAAAGACTTGTAAGAAGGATCCTCCTTCATTTTTGTATTATACAGCCATTTATACATAGTGCTTCAGCATACTGTGTTATTTCAGATCCAGATTTGTAGATCTATGCATCTTGTACTTGTGCTTTCATGAAACCCTTGCTGGGTTATCTTTCTGATGTGTAAAAGGGGTTAAATCCCTATTTTTCTTCATGTTTTGAGAAATAAAACTCCTGATCTGATATTTTCAGCATATTATATCAGAAAACATCTTTAAATGAAACTGTGCATGCTTCAGGAAATTTCTGTTTAGTCAAGTCATGGGATTTCAATGTTTTTAAGCCATATTGGGACCGAGAGATCTGTTTAAATAAGCAAAAGATATTTTTTTCTGAATATTTTCTTGGTGTAAGTCCCAAATTACATAAGATAAGGGTTCCCAGTGTTATTTTCTCCTATTATAATGCAATTTTCTGAATATAACATTTTAATGGTCAAAATTACTGCTTTTCCCCACTTCTGGCTAATATAATGGATCAGATTTCTTGTTGTCGTACATGTAATTGATGGATATAGTTTTATACACATTTTTTGACTTATTTCTCATTTTTATTCCATATTTGTGTTCATCTATTGTTGCATTCCCATTTTGGTACATTACAGTGGTATCAGAGCATAGTCTTGGCTTAGCCTGTGAGTTTCAGCCATTATGCTATAAGAAGACAAAGAAAATAAGTGGATCAGGATTATGGAGAGAATGGGCTTGATCTCATCACTTTTCAAATCCAGGAAGAAACTCTCCAAGGAGTTTAAGTAGATGAAGGAGAAGAAATGAAAGGAAACTCCTAGAGGGTTTCAAGAAGAGGAAGGGCCATGCACTTCCTATTCTCAAAGAGGAGAAGACATGAAGCATGAAGAACACTTGGACTCTTAATTATAAATTAATATCTTGCTGAATACAAAGCTAAACCCAGAGCCTTCAAGAAGACTTTAGCTTTACCATAGTTCATTCAGCTGGAAGAAGAAAGGAGACCCTACAACTATGGGATGATGAGAGGCAATAGATTCCTATTGTCCACTTTTGATGGATCACTCAAATGTGCAGCAAAGGCTTGGGTGATGAAGCTAGAGGCTTTCTTCCTACTACATCCAGTAGTAGAGAGAGAGGTTATAGGAATTGCAGCACTGCACCTTGAAGGTGAAGCTAATGCTTGGTGGTTTAGCCATTTGAGCCATGCAAGGGTGTCAACTCTTGTTGAGTTTTCTCAAAGGTTGATCAGGAAATTTGGAAAAGGGGAGAAGAAGCCCTCACCATTAGTAGAAGAGGCATGTACCATCACTGTTATAACCATGGAGGAACAAACTTCATCTTTAGCAGTTTAGGAAGCCAACACATGTGAGGGAGAAACTCATGCAGCCCTACAAGAAGCTTCCAAATTTCACCAAGGTATGCTTAAGTTTCCATCTCTTTTCATTTCAGCAAATCTTATGGAGGGATCTACATCATTGTATACTGCTGGTTTAGAGAAAAATAATTGCACTGCGCTGTACAAGAGAAGTAGTGAAGAAAAGAGGACCCATTCCTTATGGGAGCAGTCAGATGGCAGCTTCATTCATGAAGCAATGGAGGAAGAAGTAATAGATGGTAGAAATCTTGAAGTGAGAAGCATTTTACCCTTTCTAGATGACCCTTTCTCAATGAGCACTCCCCAGCTCAAAGAGAAACTTCTACCTGCAGCTGATCCAAAACCTTATTGGTTTTGGAAGTCCATTGATGAGGAGAAGGTCTCATGGAGAGATCTCATTGGAGGTGCAATTCAACACATCATGGAGTGCAAAGTTCTTCAACAATTTGAGGAGTTTTTTCCCTCATCACACTTGGATATTTGTGGATTCAAGGGGGACATTGATGAGAGGTCTTCTCTAGAAGATCTCCAAGGAGTTGCATTTCAACATCCGATGAAATGCAAGAGAAGAAGTTTGATTTGGGAGGATGGTAGTCTTCTTTGGGAGAGTGCTAAGGAAGAACATGATGGGAGGCACCTACATGTGGATGGATGGGTGTGGATGATGAGCAAGAAGCTGGAAAGCTACTTGCAAATCTATGATACTGGGCAGCAGGAGGCTTGGCTGCATTGGCTACTCTTGAAAGAGTTTGGCCATCATCATCTTTCTAAGGGTATGTGGGTGAAGAAGGTGTGGCAGGATACTTGCATCATTGGGCAGCAAGGAATATGGACACATTGTGTTGATATGACATTCTTCATATCAATCACCATGTTTTCACTACATGATCTGTATGATGGAGGTAGCAAAAGCTTTTGTTGCTTTGGGTGTTCTTGGGAGAGAAAGGGAAGATTTTCTCTCACATTTTGCATGATGTTGTAGGAGTAGGAGATGGAACTATCATGGTGCAAAGGGGCTAATCCTTAGCCTTGGATGATAAAGAAGTACTTCCACTTTGGGAGGAAATTCTTATGTGTAGCAGCATTATGGGAGATGTCTTTGACAATATGCATGTCAAAGAATGGAGCTATGAGTTGGCAGGAGCCTATTTGCATAGGCCAACAATGCTATCACTTGGGAGCTTGGAATTAATTATGGAGTGTCCCTAGGATAACTTCACAATTGATGCACTTGGTGAACAAGGAGGAGGTGAGAGTGATGGAGTAGTGGATGGAAACATCTATTACATTGATATGATCTTCTTAACTTGGATTTCCAAGCATAAGAAGGGTGATCTTCCTGCAACATATGATTCATTCCTCTTCATGGAAGCATGTCATACCACTATCTGAGACTTTTTCATGGATCCATGTATCATCTTACTTCCTGTACATGGTGGGAAATTTTTTTTGCATTTATTGATTGTGTAACACAATATTTGCATGCTCTTACCATTTCTATATAGTGCATTGCTCCACAAGAGGGCAATCTTTTCATTGAGTTCCATGGTCAACATTGGGTCAAATTGTATGATGGAGGCAGCCATATTTTATATGGCCTTGGGAAACTGTTTTATCCTTTCATGTATAATCAGTTGATGCACCCAGCCACTTACTATTCATTAGTAGATGTAAGGACATACCTAATTATCCATGTATTAAAAAAAAACTTTCCATACTATTTTCTGAAACAACAGTTTGGAAAACTATTGGTACTTTCTAGAACCACATGAAACCTTCAGTTTTTCCCTCATTGAGATTATAATCATGATTTCATTTGCTGATATTGTTCTTATCTTTATGGGGAGCATGATTAGGAGAGAGAAACATGGGTTGGATGTGTCCTGTTGGGAAGAGGATTCCCACACTTTCTGTATTGCATATTATAATGGGAGCATAGGAGGAGATATGGCCACCACAGCCAAACACTTGTTTCTTTTTGAGCTGGGCCATGTGATTGATGGGATGTCATATGGTGATGATTTCCTAACCATCACATATGGAATGATTTGGGTCATCGTGATTCACAGCGTTGGAGAGGAGATCTTTGGAGATCTAGTCTTCATCTTTCCACTGAAGGGAAATTGTATTGTAGCCCAAGATCAGCTTATTATCTACACTTATCATAATTGGAGAGGAAGACAACATGGGGTAGGCTATTTTTTTTACCATGTTCAAATTTTCAGCCCACCTACATTGCATGAGCTTAAGGTGGAGGAAAATTTTCAGGAGTTTCCATGTTGGGAGGTGACTCATTTTGTATGGATGATTTCTTGGGGATGGATGATCCACATGGGAATGATGTTTCCCAATACATTTCAGACTCCATGCATTGAGAGGACCTCTAGATAGCACCGTATTTCCTCCTTGAATACTTCACTTATTCATGATGATACAACATCTCTTTCCTTGGAGGATTTCATCATATGTGGATGCTACAGTAGGAGGAGGGGAGAATTCTCATTTCTAGCCTTGTAGTTGCTTGAGGACAAGCAACATTTGGGAGGGGAGGATTGTAATATTCCAAAATTTGCATGCAGCAAATTGGAATATTAAATTTTGTTGACTTCACTTAGGAGATGAATAAATGGGTAAGGAGGCCCATGCATAATAAAAATATGAATAAAATCCCTCATAATGTGAAAATGGATCAACATAAGAGCTAGATTTCACACCCTCATGTGTGAACAGGATGTTTGCATGTGGACAAGGTCAAGTTTGACCAAGTCAACAACATTGGGATAGGAGGTGGAGATCATCTTGTGAGACAGCGCAGAGATAGTGGGAGGAAGATCCCTTGGTGGAGGAAACTCTAATGGGTGGGGCCCAAGGGAAGAAGGCTCACACATGTTTAAAAGGAGGGAAAGGCATCCATATCAAGACATCTTATGAATGATATTTGATTTTTCTGCTTAGGCCATTTTGCATTCTCTTGCTGTTTAGCAGAGTTGTTGTGCTGCTTAGCACAAGGATTTCCTATTTAGGAATCCCTTATCCTTTATTGAGAGGCCTCTTGAAGGAGATTGTACTGATTTTACTCACATCCAGACTTGAGGCCAAGCATCCTCCTTCAGCCACAACGTTATTTCTACAGCAATATAATGTTGTGTTGTAGGGTGTTGCAATGAGGGTTCACAACACCACTTCCTGCACTCATTTTTCAAAGGAGGGAGTCTCCATTCCTTTGGGAGATTAGTAAGGAAGATCTTGGAGAATATTCTCATATCCTAGCACTTGTCCAAATCACTTCCATCAACTACAACGCAGTCCCTTTCAGGAACTGCATCCTTTCTTGCAGAGTTGCAGTGTGAGGGTCAATCCCCTCAATCTTGTCTTGCTTTCTCAGGGAAATGGCCAACCCTTCTCCCAGAAAGACTTGTAAGTAGGATCCTCCTTAATTTTTGTATTATACAACCATTTATACATAGTGATTTAGCATATTGTGTTATTTCAGATCCAGATCTGCAGATCTATGCATATTGTACTTGTGCTTTCATGAAACCCTTGCCAGGTTATCTTTCTGATGTGTAAAAGGGGCTAAATCCCTATTTTTCTTCATGTTTTGAGCAGTAAAAATCCTGATCTGATATTTGTAGCATATTGTATCAGAGACCCTCTTAAAATGACTCTGAGCATGCTTCAGGAAATTTCTGTTTAGTCAAGTCATGGGATTTCAATGTTTTTAAGCCATATCGGGACCGGGAGATCTGTTTAAATAAGCAAAAGAGATTTTTTTCTAAAAATTTTCTTGATGTGAGTCCCAAATTACATAAGCTAAGGGATCCCAGTGTTATTTTCTCCTACTATAACGTAATTTTTTGAATATAACATTTTTTATGGTCAAAATATCTGCTTTTCCCCACTTTTGGTTGATAGAATGGATCAGATTTCTTGTTGTTGTACATGTAATTGATGGCTATGTGTTTTATACACATTTTATGAGTTATTTCTCATTTCTATTCCAGATTTTTTTTCATGTATTGTTGCATTCCCATTTTGGGATATTACACACTGCTTATTGATCACAGAAATGAACCTCCAATGGGCGAGATGGGGATTGCAGGGACAATGACAAAATTCTGTGTAACAGATTCCCCCTAAAGCATGAGGTCTGAGGGAGAGGGAGGGGTGAAATTATTTATGAGAACGCATTCGAACTAAACACTGTTGTCAGAAACCTACAATTACAAATACAACTGAGATCTTTGATACATGGGCACAACCATCCATAATAGAGTATAGAAGGATTGTGACTTGCTGAGGTAGGAGCGAGAGGCCACCACCACTATAGCTACAACGACAACATTTTATTCCAGGTAGGTCGATCTACCATGTCCTCTTTCATTCAGTAATTAGCAATCAACACTCTAGAATGTCTATTTGTTTCTAGACCCACTCTAGGGCTATAGGGATTGCCTCTGTCCGCAGAGGGGATTTACCTGCTTAACAGTCCTATAAAATCAATTTCCCATTTCTCAAAAGGCTTCAACACACATATTGGTTGCAAAGGAAATCCATCCCGATGTGATGGCTTTCCAACCCTTTAACAAATGTCACACCTTCTGGTGTATTCCTTTGCATCTTGAAAGACTGTAGGCCACAAATGCCATGCATTCAATACTTTCCTTGTGGTGGCTTATCCTCCAACATGATCCCCCACAACTCCTGAGTGACACTCCCATAACACATCATGTCTCTCGTGATCTATGACACATCTGCATAATATTTGATCAAGGCCCAACTTATATGGTTTCCTTACAATCAACTGATAATATGTGACCCGTACAACCATATGTCTTTGTTTTGTCATGGTATATTCCTCTAGGAATTTCCATGTAGAAAAAATTGTTTCTATGTCATAGAAATAGTCTGTTACAACTTCAACTCGAAACAGATCGACGTCCGACAATTGATCATCCACGGATCCTGCACTTTCACCTGACTCAAGCCTATATAGGTGATCGGGCCCCACATTTAGTCTACCTGGCTTGAAAATTACCTAAAATATAAATTCATGTAATAAAAGGAACCATCTACAAATCATACCTTAAAGTACAATATTTTTCAATATATAATTCAGAGCAAAGTGATCTGTGAAAAACTTGAATGGACCCCCTATAAGGTAATTTCAGAACTTTTGAAGTGAATATATCATGGAAAGCACCTCGTGCTCAGTTTTGGTATAATTTTTCTCTATTTTTTATACTTTCTGCTAGCAAAATATATTGGGTGATCAAGGTTCCATTCCATGGGTTGAGCCAGGACTGCTCCCAAAGCGATGCCCGAGGAATCAACGTGAACATGGAACTTATTGTTCCAATCTAGGTAAACCAGGATTAGTGCACTTGTCAATTTATCCTTCATTATATTAAGAGAAACATCACACTCTTCGGACCACGTGAATCACTTAACTTTCCTCAATAACTTCTCAATTTTTCAATAGTCAAAACATAGTTGTGGATAAACCTCCTATAGTACCCCGTGTCACCCAAGGTCGACCTGATTTGTTTAACATTGGTTGGTGGGTCCATGTTCACAATCACCGCAACCTTAGTAGGGTCTACACACAATCCTTCCTTGCATACAATTGTTGGAAATACCGACAGGGGGTGTGAATCAATATTTCTTTCAATTAGAGCATTCGTTAATTTTCAACTATTATCAGTGTTTGTACAATGATAGGAGCAAACAAGAGGAATACAAATGCACACAATTTTTAAGGTGGAAACCCACTCCAGGACAAAAACCACCTAATGCTTTTCTAATAATTATTTTCAACTCCAATTGAAAATAAATCTCCAACTTCCTAGAATATAGAAAAGCATTCTTCTCCAGCTCCCATTGGATGGACGCTCCAACACCCGATATTCTTCAGTAGTCACTGAATGGATGCCCCAACACCCAATGAGCTACAACTCACCCTAGCACCACCCTACCACCCTATAGAAGAATAAAAGAAGAATGGACTCCCATACCAGGGAAAATGGTCTACTTTAAAATGATATAGAATGATGTAGAAGAAGAAGATATACTAGACCATAACCCCAAATTTGACACAACCACCTAATGATGATCCTAGACCTCCCAACACTGCCTCTTCAACCCTTGGTAGATAGACACTAGTACAATTTGTACAATAATGTATTTACGATGACTAAGTACAATGATACATTTACAATGATTGTATGCAGTGTTGCCCACTTGAAGACTTCATATGATGAACTTCTTGCTGCTGTTATGCACCTTGGTTGCTACTCTTTTCATGCTACCCTCTGTTGCACCTTGTTTTTCATTTCTACCGTAGAAAGTCTGGTCCTTTGCAATCCTTGACAACACATGACACGTGTCACTATTTCTTCATTTTCCACTGAAATCGATAGAGTGAAAACTAAATACTGTGCACTATCTGTCACTTTTTACAGAATTCCAATCCAATACTCAGAGATAGAGTTATGACGATTTTACCAAGGTCACTTCTTTGAGATGAATTTCAGGAGCCTGCAAAAACCCTTACTTCCACAGATCATATCTCCAAAAATATTGTGCAACTTGATCTGAAATTTTTACTGTAGCTTCCCCAAGATTTCAGCTTTTGAGCCTTCGTAGAAAAAAATTTAGAGCGAAAATTCCACGATGACCTGTTTCAGATGGCCAAATCCCATACTTAAGGAGGAAATGAAGATCACAATTTATATGAATGCTTAAGTTGAGAGGGGCTTCAACAAGTGAACGTGGGAGGGATTTTAGGAGCTTAAAAAATAATAATTATGACTTTTCAATGAACCATGCCCCAACCCCATGGGGTTTTAGCCCACTGACTGGGGTACAAACTTCAAACATGAATATCTATCAAACCGTGAAGAATTACATGGCGTGCCATATATCAACAGAAAAATCTCGACAAGTAGAAACCATCAAAATCATTATTGACCCAGAATATATTAATTTTATAGGTCAAAATTTCCATGCAATATTGGGTTAGCCCCTGGTGCTGCTTGGGTTGACATCAATGACAACTGTTGATCAACAATATCCCCCTTTGGCATTGATGGAAACACAAGTACTGCCCCTACGATCATGATACCTCATCCTACAACATTCTCTCCCCCTTTGACATCAATGGCAAAGGGTAACTCCCCCTAAAACACAACCATCTTGTGGACCTGTACACACTTCCACTTTCGCTGACACACAACCGTCCTGCAGACCTGTACACACTTCCACTCCCCCTAACACACAACCTTCCTGCAGACCTGTAATCTAATGAGAACTTGGGAGAATCCCAAGCTTTTGACGAAGATATTCCAATGTTGGCGAATATTTAATATGTGATTCTTTTGGTGCTGCTTGGAATCTTGCTACTTTTCTAATTGCTTGCATAACATCTGGTCGGGAGGCTGTTACATATAGAAGACTACTAATCATAGATCTATACAACCTTTGATCCACATCCTTAGATGAGTCGTCTATGCTCAATCTGCAACCAAGTAAAAACATCTCGAAATCACTTTGCACCCTTGTAGTAAAACTCTTACTTAGTCGATCATCATTGCTACCAATTATTGTATCATCCTCTTTAGCTATTAGACATGCTTTAGTTGCCTCATCCAGAACATATATGTCATTTGGAGCTCGACTTGTTGTAGCCACAATTTCACCATACACGCCTATCCTGATTTCACATTTCGTGGAGTTGAATAGTATTGTGTGTCCTTGATCACTCATTTGTCCAACACTGAGAAGATTGTGATTCATGTTTTCAACCAATAGAAAATTCTTGGCTAGAACATCTTTGCTTCCGAGAGTGACAGTACCTAATCCTATAACATTTGAAGATCCATCATATCCAAAGGACACGGTTCCATCCTTCTTCTCTTTCAGAGATATAAATTTATTTCTATCTCCAGTCATATGCATTGAGCAACCGCTATCAACATACCACACATCTTTGTTCTTTTGAGCCTTGAGAGTGAGAGCACAATTATCATTCTTCTTCTTCTTCCATGTTCGTTCATTCTGTGGCTTCGAAGATTCTTCTGGAGGATTTTTAATTCTGCAGTCTTTGGCTATGCGTCCAAAGTTTCGACATTTGTAACATTCAATATTATTTCTTAAATGTTCAAATCTATTGATATTTCACTGAGCCCTAGAAGGTTCATATTTGACAGATCTCCTGGAATTGTATTCGTTCCTAGGGTACGTGCGACATTCTACAACTTTATGACCAAATTTTCCACATGAATAACAGTAGCCATAAAAAATATGTTGGTACCTGGATGGAAATTTTCGTCGAGGAATTGTCTTCCAAGGTTGTTCTTGCGAATCTTGTCCAATGAAGTCCACATACATGTCAGATCTCATAGGTTCATTTTGTTTTGTTATAGAAGGTCCTGCTTCTTCTTCTTTGTAACCGATGCCAGTTTTTTCATTGTAAGATCGTTGATTGTTGATGAGTTCTTCCAATGCCCTTGAGTTGTTGGCATAGTTTTGGATAGTTTTTCCTTTCTTCACTTCCTCACGTAGCGAGACTACTTCGGCTTCTAATTCTTCCCTTTCTTGGTTGCTTTCTTCCAACTTCTTTTGAAGCGACTCTTCAATGCATTTGTGTCCTTCAACTTCAATTTTGAGACCTTGAACTTGTTCTTCAAGAGTTTTGGAATGAATCTTCTCTGCCTTGAGATCTTTTATAAGCTTGATTGCTTCCTCATAAAATTCATATATGGTCCATCCTTCTTCTTCGTTGTTTGATACCTCTTGCTTATTGTGCTTGGCCATAAACAATACTATCTTATTGGCTTCTTCTTCACTGTCATTGTCTTCATCGGATGATGAGCTATCTTCTTTAGAGAGAAAGTTCCTTTTGGATCCTTGCTTGTTGAATTTCTTAAAGCCTTTCTTTCATTTTGAGTTTCCATTACTTTTGTTTGGACATTTTGCTGCAAAATGGCCAACCTCATTATAGCTGAAACATATCAATGGAAGTTTACCTTTGAATTGTCCCTTACCAATTTGTAGTTTTCTCATGAAGTAAGCATATTCTTCATCTGAAAGACTTCTTCATCATCTCCCTTTTCTTCACACTTGCAGGTGCATGTCCTTTCAATTGAAGGTTGTTTATCCTTATTGGTTTTCCTAGACGCAACGAACACAGTTTCTAGATGTGAAGTACCCTCTTCTTCATCAAGTCTCATTTCATATGCTATGAGAACTCCATGTAATTCCTCTTTGCTGAGTTTGTCCAGATTTGCACTGTATTCTAAGACCGATACCTTTGCATTGAATGTCCCTGGTAACGTTCTAAGAATCTTCCGTATAATAGTCTTCTCGTCAACTGGCTCTCCCAATCCTTCCAGAGTATTGGTTATTTCATCAACGTATTGAAAGTATGCAGCAATGTTGCAATCTTCTTTCATTCTGAGTTGCTCAAATTTTTCTCTATAGATTTGAAGATTTGCTTCTTTGACATTTGAGTCACCTGCATATATATTCTCAAGCTTGTCCCATACATTTTTGGCATTTTTACAACCCAACACCTTGTGATAAGAAAATTCAATAAGTCCACTGATAATAATATTCTTTGCTTTTGCATCATTTACCATATTCTTCTTACCTTTTTCATCCATGGTTGATGTAAATCCATTTTGAACAGTGTCCCATATTTCGTAACCTTGCACCAAGAGATAGACCTCCATTATTCCTTTCCAAAGTGCATAATTATTTTCATTGAATAGAGGTACACCATTCTTGGTATGCTCCATGACCTCCTTCCAGCCGTTAAACTGCTATTGAAGGAACCAAGCTCTGATACTAGTTGTTGGAAATACTGAGAGGGGGGGTGAATCAGTATTTCTTTAAATTAGAGAATTAGTTAATCTTCAATTATTATCAGTGTTTGTACAATGATAGCAGCAAACAAGAGGAACACAAATGCACACAACTTTTAAGGTGGAAACCCACTCTGGGACAAAAACCACCTAATGCTTTTCTAATAATTCTTTTCAACTCCAATTGAAAATAAAGCTCCAACTTCCTAGAATATAGAAAATCATTCTTCTCTAGCTCCCACTAGATGGATGCTCCAACACCCAAGATTCTTCAGTAGTCACTGAACGGATGCCCCAACACCCAATGAGCTACAACTCACCCTAGCACCACCCTACCACCCTATAGAAGAATAAAAGAAGAATGGACTCCTGTACCAGGGAAAATGGTCCACTTTAAAATGATATAGAATGATGTAGAAGAAGAAGATATACTAGACCATAACCCCAACTTTGACACAACCACCTAATGATGATCCTAGACTTCCTAACACTGCCTCTTCAACCCTTGGCAGATAGACACTAGTACAATTTGTCCAATAATGTATTTACAATGACTAAGTACAATGGTACCTTTACAATGATTGTATGTAGTGCTGCCCACTTGAAGACTTCATATGATGAACTTCTTACTACTGTTATGCACCTTGGTTGCTACTCTTTTCATGCTACCCTCTGCTACACCTTGTTTTTCTTTTCTACCGTAGAAATTCTGGTACTTTGCAATCCTTGACAACACATGATCTATCTTTTTCTTTCCTTCTAGGAGCTCGATATTGAATCTGATGTATCTCTGTTATTTCAGATCCTCAATATCTGATTTTTGGTCTTATAGTATTCCTCTGAGTCTTCTTTCCAATTCCATAGGTCTGACCCAATTTGGATTCTTCAAGAGAGATTTATACCCAATTTCTCACACTGCCCTAATTATGGATTGTTTCAGTAGAGCTCACTTGTACAGCATGATGCGTGTCACTGTTTCTTCATTTGCCTCTGAAATTGATAGAGTGAAAACCAAATATTGTGCATTATCTCTCACTTTTTATAGAATTCCAATCCGATACTCAGAGATAGAGTTATGACAATTTTACCAAGGTCACTTCTTTGAGATGAATTTCAGGAGCCTGCAAAAACCCTTACTTCCACAGATCATATCTCCAACAATGTTGTGCAACTTGATCTGAAATTTTTACTACAGCTTCCTCAGGATTTTGGCTTCGCCTCATAGAAATTTCAGCTTCTGAGCCTTCGTAGAAAAAAATTTAGAGTGAAAATTCCATGATGACTTGTTTCAGATGGCCAAATCCCATACCTAAGGAGGAAATGAAGATCACAATTTATATGAATGCTTAAGTTGAGAGGAGCTTCAACAAGTGAACGTGGGATGGATTTTAGGAGCTTAAAAAATATTAATTATGACTTTTCAATGACCCATGCCCCAACCCCATGGGGTTTTATCCCACTGACTGGGGTACAAACTTCAAACATGAATATCTCTCAAACCGTGAAGAATTACATGGCGTGCCATATATCAACAGAAACATCTCGACAAGTAGAAACCATCAAAATCATTATTGACCAAGAATATATTAATTTGATAGGTCAAAATTCCCATGCAATATTGGGTTAGCCCCTGGTGCGACTTGGGTTGACATCAATGACAACCGCTGATCAACAACAATATGACCCAATAGTGTTCCAAAGGGAACGATGAATATGCACTTCTTCACGTTCAATGAGATCTACAACTATCTACATTGGTCAATCATGATTCAGAGAAGACTAGAGTGTTTCTTTAGTAAATTGTAAATAGTCCAATCGTCCATGTAGACTTCTAGGATCCTATGGATATAATCTTTAAAATAAACAATCATGATCCTTGAAAAAAATATTGGCGCATTCTTGAGTCCAAACAACATAACGTGATATGCATAAGATCACCATTCTGTGGTAAATGTGGTCTTCTTCGTATCCTCCTCTGCAATTTAGACCTGATGGTAGCCAGGGAATCCATATGTAAATAAATAAGCTTCCTTTCTTACCACATTGTCAAGAACTTCATCATTGAAAGTTGTGGGGAAAGTATTGTGAACACAAGAATTGTTCAGGTTGTGGTAGTCCACATAAACTCTAATCTCAATGGCATCCTTCTTATTCTGTATCATAATCGGACTAACCCATTCTACCTTGTCAACTGGAAATATATGCCCTACAGCCAACATCTTCTCTATTTCTTTCTTCATTTTATCCTTAACCCTCGAGGTCAGTTGGTATGGTCAATGCTTCATTGGTTTTGCATCTGGATTAAGTATGATCTTCATCTCCCCTAACTCTCCCTTAATCCCCTTTAGTTCTACAACCAATGATGAAAATAAGTACTCATATTATTTTAAGAGACAAAATATCTCTTTGGTAGTTTATTCATCCCAATAGTCTCTAATCGAGGCTAGCTTCATATTTTATTCAGTCCCTATATTTTGTTTTCATAAATTCAAGGGAAGTATATGCATACCATCAATCACTATCCCATCTTTAACACCTTGTTCCCCCTTATTTTCGTTGAAGGCCATATGTCATAGCTCCTCCAGATCATCTTCGCCCAGTTGTCTATCTATCTTTCCACAGGCTACAACCTCGTGATATCTTGACTCATATATATGCTCCAGAGTGGCATGGCCTATTCCTTCATCAATTAATTGTCCATTCGTAAGCATAATTCACTTAACAACCTACAAGGAATTAGTCGCTCTCTCATCGGTCTCTAAGAAGGAAAATTTGTTGACAAATTGATCTTCCATGCGATCCAAATCACCAGTCTGTCTCCTTGTTTCTTATTTTACATACCATTCTCTAGGGAAGGTCCCTGAGGTGTGTACTAAGCCGTGCAGCCACATCTCCTTCAAAAATCCTTCCTTCTTACATCTATCCTCTCATTCTTGAACATTTCGGAAATGGTAAGAGATATCCCTGTATTTCGCAACCTCATGCAGGTATTCCCTTGAATTTCCAAATATTACTTTCATCACTGTCTTTATTTCTTCCCATTCCCTGAGAATATTGCTATGAAATTGTCACCACCTTTCCAATGTCGCTTGTAAGGTGACGTTAATTAGGGCCACTTTTTTTTCCTCAAGAACAATTGTGTCAATTACATTAACAGAATTATCAATTGAATCTATACCATTGGTCCTCCAATTGAATTCTCTTTTGGTTCTCCTTTTGTTCCTTTTTACCCACCTGGAATGCCTCTCTGGTAGGTTGGAAAAGATGATCCCTTCCTCAGTTTCTTCCTCCTTGATAGCAGATTTCATACTTTCCTGCAACTGGCCAAGCATATGATCACCGATCACAATTTGTAGAAATAGTTTGAACCATTCTTCTATAGGTTGAGCATTAGATCACGGTGGGTCCGAACTATTATCTTGTAAGGGGCTCTGTTTTTCTCCTTGTAGTCCCCCTCATGGTGTTACTTTGTTCAAAGTTTCTACCACTTCCTTATAGTTCCGCTTCTATTGTTTAGGATCATATGAGCGCTTTTGTGAAGAAGATATTATAACCCTGGGCTATTCCATTGCTCCTACATTGGCTCTGATATTTTTACCTCCATGAGTGACTACATTATTGTTCGAGAGGGGGCTTCTCTTTGGAAACCTTGGCTCCACCTTGATCAAATTTTTTCCCTGTGGCATATGTGTTAACCCTTTTGGGTAACAGGAAATCCTGTGAAACATGTCCTTCCTGATCACAGTTATAACAACGAACTGGGCCTATACCTCCTATCCTACCCCCCATTGTTCCTCCTCCTCCTCGGCCTCGAATATTTTTATTTATTTTGTAGGTCATACAGTCCAAATGATTAGCTAGGGCATCCAGTGCCTGACACTGGTCGGTATGGTGAGTTGGTGAAGTGCATAATTCACATAATGTGTTGTCTGGAACATACAAATATTTTTATATAATTAGACAAAGACATGGGAGATTCCCATATGCTCTACATATTTTGCAATACTAGATTGGTGCTAGATTATGTTGTCTTAGGAACACGTGGAATTGAGTGCGACCTGGATATAAATATTTCACTCCTATTTGTGCAACTCCTGTAGTGGATGTAGTTCTAAATGGCCCCGCAAGGGTGGGTGTAATATTTGGGCCCCACAACCTTGGGAACTTCGTAACAAGGTGACACTCTAAAATATAATTAGTACACCATACATTCTATCGCGCGGGCCATTCTGACTGTAGATCCTTCAAATTTTCAGTCAAATTCATAATTTCGTGTTGTAGACCCAATATGGATGGGTCATGGGCTTTTGTTCCACCTCGGTACTTATGTGGATATCCTGCCATAGATTCAATCCTTGTTGTTTTTTCCAAAGCATCTTCCGGTGTATCAATTTTCTGTTGACTTAGTGGCATATGGGTGAGAGGAAATAATGCTTTGATAAACCAATCTCGTTGATGGTTTGGATCTATTGGGGAGCTCAACTTGCTAATCACATCCTTGAATCTCTTCATTAACTCCCAAGAAGTCTCTCCCGGTCACTGCTTGATTTCCCAAATCTTAGACAACCCTTGCTGGTTTTTCTAGAAATCTTGAACTCTTGCACAAATTTCTGTTTAACATCATTTACTGGGGGGTTCTATTGCAACTTTGACCACTTAATGAACCATCTCAAATCTCTTTCTCTGAGATTAGTTTAAAATTAAATTAACTTTATAGCATAAGGTGTCTAGCGGTCCCTCCAAATGGATTTTCACAAGTACCAATGTTGTTCTACATCATCGTTCCCTTTAGTAGAGAACTCGAGATATCTGGTGAACGATCCCGCCATATTTGAATGAAATTGATAAAGAGGTATAAATCCTTGTGACCTAGAATATAATGACCCTTGAAGGTTCATACTACTATTACTAATTCCACTGCCACTAGTACTAGCTTTGTAGGTAGCATGCACACTATGAACTCTTATGACTTTTATTAATTTATACAAAAACTTATCAGGATTGTGATAGATTAATAGGGGAAGGTTGGGGGAGATACTACCTTAACTAGGGGGATGCGCATCATTTCTCACTTTGGACACATCATTATCCACAAATAAGCTTCTTATAGCAAAGTGCATCTCATCATCTAGGCCTTCCTTAGATCCTGTGTGGCCCACTCCATCTAATAGTTCCATTTCTACTTGCAGGGATGGGTCCCTATCGCCCTCCTAATTATCAATCGCTACGACTGTATCTTCTTATTTAAATGGAACAACTACTATTCCTTCTTCCTTCTCTAGACCTCTGAACACTACTCCTTCTTGGTATAGATTATTTTGTCTCTTATTAATTTCTTGTAGAGCCCTCTCCCACCATTTCTCAACTATTTGTGCTCTTCGTCATGCCCTCAGATTCCTAGCCTTCCTAAAATCATATATTTCCATTACCTCGACATTATCATGATTCCCCACTCAGTATCATCCCTCCCCTTAGGTCCTTCCCCCAGTACTAGGGGTTTAGGCTACCATATTCAGGTTCTGGAACATCAACAAGTTCTCCTCCACCAGTAGAACCTTAATCCACAGAGGGATCTCCTTCAATAGTTTCCCTCGCAACCCTGACGTGAACACATCCTTAACTTTAGAGAAGGATTGATGACTCTCCGTGGAAAACTCAACAATGTATCCTTCTAACATGGCTTTCACCTATAAATCCACAGCTTGTGTCAAATCTGTGTAAAGTTGATGCAACTTGAGAAGAGATGCATGAGTCCAGGTATGATGAGAAAAAATTTGTCCACCAGTATTTCCCTTCACTTGCACTCTCCACAACCATTTGTGGAGCTCCTAAAAACATTTTCACTATAAAATCTCATACTAATCACTAACTGATTCTGAGTATAAGATATTTTCCTTCAACTTTTACACACCTTGTCGACGGAGCTGAGCTTGTTGAGAAACAAACCAGTCTGTCTTTTCATACCACCAATATTTTAGCTCATTCTTAAGAATATTTCATACCATCTTTCAAACCCATTTTTAAAATTTCATGTCCCAAAAATGGATCCATTTGTTGGCACAAAAATAATAATAGGGTTGAGACCTGGGGTTTGGGAACAAGGGCCAACAAAGCTTCATTGTAGTCTAGCACAACACCGACATTTTCCCCTTACCTAGAGTGGGTAAGGAGTCTCACCCGAGGCATGTCGTGACCTTAGTTAGATGGGTATCAGAATCTAGTATCGAGAGAAATTGCATCAAGAGAACAAGAATCAGAGAGCCTGGAGTTATACTAACCATAAACCCAATCACAAAAATTCAAGGGTACTCACAAAAGAAATACTATTCAGATACAATCTTGTTTGAAAATTTTAAATAACCATGTAAACATTCAGATAATACACAGTTATCCCAGGAAATCCTCTTTCTCATTAACCCATATGACAATATCATTATATTAATCTTAAGAGCATCTTTTCAACATTATAGACTTACAAAATAGGACAATACATAAGTGTATGGAAGATAGATCCAATGTAGCTCAACTAGTTCTGCAACAATATTTCGATACCACTTTTTTCTACTCTTTCTTTCTGCTCGTCCTTCTTTATCTTTCCATGCCTGCCTATATTTCCAGTTCTTTCTCGGGGCCTCTAGCTTCTTCATTGATCAATGTTTTCTATTGCACGGCTGTTATTATTTCTGCTCAATAGTGGCTGCTTCTTTCCACGATTACTCGGAAACTGTCAGCCTTTGGTGATTTCCTTCCTTCTTTCTAGTTGTCTCTCCCGCAACTACCCAAAAATATCTCCACAATATTTCATTAGCCTTATATATTTTCATTCAAATTCCTAAGTTCCTAAAAACCAAAGGCCTCAACATGAGGGTCTTGATTGTGTGATGATCCCTGGTTGCAGGAGAAATTTTCCTGCATGTCCACACTTACACTAAAATAAGTTTTGTTTACCAATATTTTTTTTAAATACTACATGTCAACTTTATCATCAACCTTATATAAAGACATAAAGTAATTGGAAAAAAAAAACCTAATTTCTTCTGTAATTGTTATCTTTTTTTTGTATGAGGGAGATATGTAGTTCCTTCACTACTCAAGATGAAGTTGAGACATTGCCTATAATTTTTTTTTTAATTAAAACCCAATATAAATAATATGTCTAATTCATTCCTTACACAACATAAAGTTTCATGTGGTATTTAAAAATATATATTTATAACCAAAACATATTATTGTGTAAGCCATAAATAAGATATTTCAATGTCCATGTTAAATAAGACAATTTTATATGAGCTGTGATGGAGCGATGGAGGAACCCTAACTGGAAAAAAACCCTAAATCTTCGGCTGAGACCATGAGTGCTTGACCTGCACTGGGTGGAGCACCGAATTGATTCAGGTCAGTTGTTGTTTTACCTTATTTGGGTGGCGTGAGTCTCTGGTTGATTGCTTTAACGTTGTGCAGAGGAGTTATTCAATGCCATTTTAAGGAAGCTCATTGCTCATTTCTCAGGATTTATTGTGTATTGTTGCCAACAGTCATGGGCACCACAAAAAAAGACTGGAAGTTGCACGCCTTTGGAATTTCCCAATGGCTTCGACAACTCGACAGTGGGTAATTATTTTGACCCTCACTTTCTCTCTGGACCCCATCAAATACAGCTAATGGTCACAGTCTTTGAGCTAGCACCTCGGAATAAACAAGGGTTTTGCGGCAAGGAGCAGGAACTCTCAGAATGGAGGAGAACCCTCAGAACAAATATATGGAAGAGGTTGAGTTGGATTACTCTTATGAAAACCTGGAACCGTCGCAGATTTGGGCAGGGTTAACACCTCAGCGGACAGGTGGGATGACTTAAGCCATTGACCTTGTAGTGAAATAACAAGTGGACATGGAGCTAGGTGAGTCATCACAAGATCAATTTTCCTCAAAAGGAACTGTATCTAGCATCTGAAGCGGTTTATTCAGAACCCTTCCCTGTGGCATTGGCTTCTCCAACGTACTCTATTCCCTCGTCATCAACCCTCGGGATATGGGAGCAACAAGCCCAAGTTACCCCGAACGTTTTGGGTTTGATAATGGAAGTATTGGGGGCTAATGTCATAAAATTGGAAGGATCATTTGGTTTCAATAAATTAGGCATTAACCGTGCAGTGGATGTCAATTCACCCACAAACAATTTAGGAGAGCCACCATTTGTGGTGGAATCTGGCTGCTTTGAAGGCATTACATAAATGATTCCACCGCCGAAGGACATCAGGACGTTTGATTTAGACGATGCAATACTGGAAGGAGAAGGACATATATGTGACAGGACTACCCATAGGTCTGGTAAGAAGAAACACAGGTGCACAAAGAACCGTGAACAGAAGAGGGACTTGGTCTTCGGCGAAGGTATTGGAATGGATAAGTTGGAGAAAAACTCGCAAATGGTCCTGGTTGGATGCATACAAGGGAGGAACTACACCACTGCCAAACTTAAGATATGGAGTGTTGAAATTTGGGGAAACATTCTGGAGAAACTTCCTGGGGTGCTCATGATGAACAGGGGTTGGTTTTCCCTAATTTTCCCCCACTTGGAGATGGAAAATTGGGTGCTTACCAAATGTTGGCATATCGAAATGACACCAATTCTGCTCAAGCAATGGACTCCCTTGTTTGATCCTAACAAGGAGAATATGGAGCAAGACCTATTTGGGTGCGGCTGCTGGGTCTCCCTCTGCAATTCTGGACAGAGGAAGCTCTTTGATTCATTGGAGAATAATTAAGGATTTATTTGGACCATGAGAGGTCCTACTTAGAGACAGGAAATATCTCGGTAGCTCAGATTCTCATCCATTTGGACACACGAGAAGGTCTAGTGGAGAGCTAAAACTTGCAGTTCAGAAACATCACAAGATGCCAGATATTGGATTATGAAGGGGTACAATTTTGGTGCCATCTTTGTCATGAAGTGGGGCGTATATACAAGGAATTCTCGCTTATCACTGCAGCAAATGCTAAACCTGCAAAAGTTTTGGTGCACGTGGGGACCCAAAATGTTGGATTTTGAGAATCATAATCTTCTCAAGAGAGACCCTCGGTGGTTCCTATGTCATTGAGTACCCCCGGGAAGATTTCGTCCTTTCATGCGCCACTAGCATCACAGGCCTATGGCACTCCTCCTCATGAGGAGGATACTAATTCAATCCCAGGTACTCCTCTCGCTACTCCTTTTTCCTTCAATTCTGATTTTAATCACAATGTATCTCTTGTAATATCTCTAGCTACATCTAAAATTGATTTAATTATATGAAATTTGGATCCCATTGTTTTTCCTATTGCAACCGTCCATCCCTCCATCCCCCGGTCGGTCCCTCATACCCTAATAAGAGATACTAATTCCCAATCTATTACTGAACTCTTGGGAAATAGTTATGCCCACCGTTACAACCTTAGATCCTCGTCTAAGGCCTCTACGCCCCATGCCTATGGCCTTGGCCTTGACCTCATAGGACCCAAATCTAAAGAAGTTAGGGGCAGACCATCATCGCTATCAAAGGCTATCCTCCGTGCTCATGTGGAGGTAGCATCAGGGAAACAATCTTTGATCGACGGGTTCTTAGAGAAAAGGACACCCCTGACATGGGTGATCCATGATCTATCTCTCTTTCAATTGCAAGGGTTTAGCCATTCTTGACAAAAAACTGGCACTAAGAAGGTTGTTGACCCTTGTGAGAGTGGACGCTCTTCTTCTTCAAGAAACTTTGGGGGATGGAGATTTTATCCAAAAAATGCTCACCGTTATGCTCTTGGACTGGAGTTTTTGACACTATATTGTAGAGGGAGATTTGGAGGTTGTGTTGTGGTATTTAATAATAGGACTATCAAAGTGGGAAATTGGTGGGGAAGTGAAGGGATTCTTGGGGCCGACATCACTTTAAATGGGCTTGATATGCCCATATTATCAATGTCTATGACCCCTATCACAACATAGAGGACTACTGGGATAAGATTATGGCCACAAACATTATGAAGGGGGATCAAATTATCATTGGTGGATATTTAAACTTCTCCATTGGCCTAGTTGAATCATGGGGGACAAATTCAGTCCCAAACCCCTTGTCAGAATACTTTTAGAAACTGATCGATGATGCTAATATGTTGGATTTGGCCATGCCCGAAAAATTCCCCACAAGGCACAACAGAAGGAATGGTGAGGTTTCCCTAGCATGAAGACTAGATTGATTTCTGATCAAACCCAGTCTGCCTAATAGAATTGATAACGCCGGAAAATGGGTGGGGATGGGAGGATCATCTGATCACTCTCCCATATACCTTTAAATTAAGGGGGAAAGTATCAAACCTCACTCCCCTTTTAAATTCAACCCCTGTTGGTTGGAGGATCCTGCCTTTCACCTACTGGTTAAAATCTCCAGGACTCACTGTGATTAGATGCATGACTCTGAGTCAGCCCATGCTTTCTGCAACAACATGACTAGATTAAAATAAATCATAATAAAATGGGCTAGAGATAAGAAAAGATAAGATGAAGAAACACTAAATAAGATTGAGATTGAGATTGAGATCCTGTTCAGATCAAACTGCCTTGGATTTCAGTCCACTAAGGCCAGGGACCACCTAATTCAATTGGAAATGGATAAAGAAAATTTTTTAAGGCAACAGGAGGAAGAGTGGAGGCTCAAAAGTAGGGCCATCTAACTCAAAGCGAGAGATGACAACACTAAATTCTTCCAAAAATGTGCAAAAGGCAGAAATAGTATCAACATAATCTGGGAACTGAAGGACCAGGCTGGAAGGGTGGACAATAACCATGCTCAACTTGTTGATATGGGTATTATAAATTTCTCCCAACTCTACAGTGACCACAGAGTTGCCAATATTTTAGAAATACTTCAGATAGAGAGGACCATGCATAGATATGTGGAGGATGATGATATTGAAAACCCAAATGCACTTGTTTCCTTAGGGGAAGTTGAAGCGATATTAAAATGGTTTAAGAAGGGAAATATCCCTGGTTCGGATGGCTGGCCCATTGAATTCTATCTCAATTTATTTGAAGACATTGGTAGGGACCTCCTCAAAGTCATCGAAGAGAGTCGGATGACTGGTCACATTTATGATGGATTCAACGCTACTTTCATAGCCCTCATTCCCAATATTGATAAACTCTTAACCTTTAATGACAACTGGGCCATATCCCTATGCAACTATATTTTCAAGATCACATCTAAGATCATTTCCAATGGCATCAAGCCCATATTATCTCAGCACATATCCAAGAAACAATTTTCCTTTCTTAACCAGAGATAAATTCATGAAGCAATAGGTACTGCATAGGAAGCCCTGCTCTCTATCAAGCTCAAAAGCCTTAAAATCACCATCCTCAAGATTGACCTATCAAAGGATTTTGACTACACATGTTGGCCCTACTTACATATCATCCTTCTTCAAACTAGCTTGCCCCTCTCATTCATCAATTGGATCATGGGTTGTATCGCAAATGCCTCCTTCATTGTTCTCATCAATGGAGCAGCATCTGAATTTTTTCATGCAGGTAGAGGGCTTCATCAAGGATGCCCATTATCCCTATTGCTATTTTTACTTATCATGGAAGGACTAACCAAACTATTGGCAAAGGCCAAGGCAGATGGGACTATAAAAGGTGTAAGATTATCTGAATTTATACATCTTACCCATCTCTTATTCATGGATGTCGTACTTGTTTTTCTTAATGGATCCAGCCAAGACACTAACATCTTCAGAAAGGTTCTTGAGCTATTTCGTAAGGCCACTGGTATGGACCTTAATCACAGTAAATCTACTATCATTTTGGTGAAGTTCTCTGAGTAGGAATGTAGACATGGCCTTGTCCATTTTCATTTTGGTCGCAGGGAATTAGAGGATGGCATCAAATATCTTGGTTTATGCCTAAATCCTAGTGACTGTCGCATCACTGATTGGAGTTGGTTAATTGCAAAAGGTGAAAGGAGAATAAATATTTGGCAACAGAGATGGTTCTCTAAAGTTGGGTGATTAGTTCTAATAAAATCAGTGATGGAGGCAATTCCTATATATTGGATGGCCTTGGCATGGATTCCCAAAGGTGTAACGGCCAAAATACAAAAAATTTGCAGAAGATTCCTTTGGAGAGGTAATCAAGAGGGCAAGACTTTTTCTTGGATCGGTTGGAAGAGGATTTTCAAACCCAAAAGTTGGGGAGGATGGGGGCTGAAAGACATTAATCACTTTTCCACAGCTCTGGCTGCCAAAATGGGGTGCCATTTGATCAATTCCAGCAGCATCTAGCAATAGGTTACTTATTTCAAATATATAGCTCCTTGGACGTAAGAGGCCCCACCTCATACATTCTTGGATCCTCCATTATCTTCCGAGCCATCACCAGATCCATTCACATATAATGGAGGATCCTTGTGCTGAGATCTAGGGAAAAATTCAAGATTGGTGTGGATGCTTGGTCTATTTTTGGTTAGGCATACCAATTACCTTTGGCCATTAGACAACACTTGATGGACTCAATAATTCAAATCATTTCACAAAGAGCAGACAAATTTAATTCCTCTTGGATCACACAGGCCTAGAAATCGGCACAAGATCTTGACATCCTGGATATTTAGCATCCAACTTGGAATAATTATCTCAGGGCCCTCTGAACCACCAACATCAAAATCACTGAGAGTGCGGATGAACTTTTATGGGCTTTATCTCCAAAGGGTAGATACTCTCCTAAGGAAGGGTATGTCTCACTATGCACAGAACTTAATCCCCAGAACAGACTATGGTTATGGATACACCTTTGGAAGTTTAAGGAACCACCAAAAGCCAAACTTTTCATGTGGTGCATACTCACCAACTGCGCCCCAATGGAGGATAACCTCATTAGGAGATCCATCCATGACCCCTCCGAATTTTGTCTCTGCAAATCTCGGGCCAAGGATGTGGATCACCTCTTCCTCAATTGCCTAACTAGAAAAATGATCTAGAAATTTACCACCACTTCCCTGGGCATCATATTTCATTGGCATGGAAACTCTATATATGAGGCTTGGTAAAATTGGTGGCAATCGGCTCTCTGCCCAAAAGATCGTAATCTCCCCCTCTTGATATCCTGGGGCACCTGGCTGGATCATGATCAAACTATATTTCAAAGTGTTGGGATAGAGTGGCCTCGCATAAGTAACACTATTGTGACGCCCTTCCTCTCAATTCCAAACGATGAGCCTGACGCACAAGGCATAATTCTTACACCATAGGCTATTGAAAAATCCTACCCGTGGGCCTATTTCGATGGGGAATAAAACATACATAGCTATGGAGGGGGGGCTAATCTCTGTCTCTTTGGATCACCCTACTATAATATTAAAATGGGATTATCCCTAGGTACAAACAACTATGTCGAGCTCAACAGGATTCAGATATTTGGGGATTCCAAAATTATTATTAATTGGTTTTAGTATGAAATCTTAATGTGAGTGTACCAAAAGAGATCACTTTAGTTGCACATGACAAACAACCCTAACAACAAAAGTGGTTATTCAAATTCTTCGATCTACAATAGACGGTCAAAACAAATGCAAAAGAAACCCAAATCTAAGAAAATAAAACAGCTAAACAGAAAAATGAAATAAGAGTTTATCCAAAATATCCAATGGACAAGACAAGAATTATAATTAATTTTTTGTATTATGTGACAACTAGGAAGAGAACTGATATAGTCCCCCTCAATGGGATGGGTTCTTGGCTATCCTCAAATGCTTCAGCGTCAAAGTTTTTCTCTGAATGGTGTAGAATACCCAAGACGTGTAGAACTCAAAGGGAGTTGAATAAGCAAAAGAAAATAAAAATCAATCAAAGATAGACAATGATAAGAGGATCAAAGTCTGACCAAGATAAACGGATCAAAGGTAAGAAATTAATGGAAAACCCTTCTATTTATAACAAAATATTGAGGTATCCTTGATAATGGTGCATAATAAAATATTATTAACCAAAATCTAGATCTAACCACTTGGAATATTTTGTTATATTTTGTTGGAGGGAAAGGGAATTTAAATTGGTCAAATCCCTTTATTTAGAAAAAATAGGATCAAGGAATAATTAATCAAATAATGATTTATTTTATTATTCCTAAATGATTTAGTCAATATAACAAGGAATATTAATTAAATAATGATTTAATTAACTATTACTATAGAATAATAAGATAAATAATGATTTATCTAATCATTTCTCATTAATTGGGTTAAATATGACCACGAATATAATTAAACAGAGGTTTAATTAATTATTCCTAGAGGAAAATCAAATAAATAAGAATTTATTTAATTATTCCTCATGGGGTTTTCTATTTGGACCAGCAATAATTTAAACTATGGTTTATTAAATTACTTCTTAGTGAAAGCAATTTTACTATGGTAAAATTGGTCTTACATGGTGTATTTCGACCCATCTAATTATACATGGTTAGATGACCAAAATTTGGTGTAATAACTGGTTCAACAATGAAGCACGATGTCATGTTCATACTTGTGGTTGTGGTTTTGGTGCACAAGTGTAGCAATCTGTTGTGTAACCAACTCCAAAAAGAGAAGAAAAGAGATATCAACGCCTTAGAAATGAGCCACTACGAGGGGGCAACCTCCAATACATTACATAAATGAACAATTCTTGGATGATACAATTTACAAAACCTCCTTTCTATATATAGGAGTCCATGGGGCCATAATGTAATCCTAGTGGGCCACAATGTAATCCTAGCCGACCTAACAATAATAATTTAAGGGCACAATAATAACAAAATGGGGTTACAAGGGTACAACAATAACAATAAGGGGTTTACACTAACAATAATAAGGGGCTATACTAGTGATATAGGGACCTAACATGCCCCTCTCCTTCAAAAAAAGTGTTGTCCTCAACACTTGAGTAGCTTCGGGTGCTTCTGTATAAATTCTCATCCTCCCATGTAGAATCTTCAGTGGGTAAGTTCTTCCACTTGATGAGATACTCTGAAATTGATCGATTCCGTAGTTGTCGAGTTCTTGTTTCCATGACCGCTTTAGGTTCCAATATGATTTTTCCTTCCTCATCAAGTTCTGGCAATATTGTTTGAACTGGAAGATTTTCACCTATAACCTTCTTTAAGCATGAAACATGGAAAACTGGATGTACTCGCGAATAAGCAGGAAGCTCCAATTTGTATGCCATAGTACTAATCTTTTGCAACACCTTGTAAGGACCATAGTACTTTGGCGATAATTTATTATCCTTCTTAGCTTGCTTGAGGGACATTTTCTTGTATGGTTGTAGCCGTAAAAATACCCAATCTCCTACATCAAAACTTCTCTCGCTGCGATGTTGATCTGCCTGTTGTTTCATTCGATTTTGTGCCAAATTCGGGTTATCCTTTAAGAGTTGGAGAACTTCTTGCTGATGCTCGATGTGATCTTCCACTGCTTGAACCTTCGAATTTTCCCTTAAAGATGATGTGATGGATGGTGGATGATATCCATAAAGTGCCATAAATGGGGTCATTTTTGCTGAAGTATGGAAGGAAGTGTTATACCACCATTCAGCAAGAGGTAACCACTTGACCCATTGTGTTTGTTTATCAGATACAAAACAACGAAGATATCCTTCCAAACATTTATTTACTATCTCAGTTTGACCATATGATTGAGGATGATAAGATGAGCTATGAGCTAATTGAGTACCCAAACAAGAAAATAACTCCGTCCAAAAATTTCCAGTAAAAATGGGATCTCTGTCGCTCACAATAACCCTTGGGCTTCCATGTAGCTTTTTAATTTTGTCCATAAATGTAGTAGCAACTGTACTTGCTTTAAATGGATGAGATAATGCACAAAAGTGTGCATACTTGGTAAGTCTATCAACTACCACCATGATGACATTGTTGCCTTCGGACTTCGGTAAACCTGTGATAAAATCCATTGAAATCTCCTCCCAACGTTGACTTGGAATGGATAAAGGTTGTAGAAGTCCGGGGGTCTTAATTGTCTCCACTTTATTCTGCTGGCAAACCAAACATTCCGCCACAAACTTTTGAATATCAGATTTAAGGCCATCCCAAAAAAATTCTTTCTTCACCCTGTGGTAAGTTTTTAAAAATCCTGAGTGTCCTCCTAAAGGAGAAGTGTGCAATTCGAGAAGAATATTTTGTTTTAGTTGGGAATTCTTACAAAGATATAAGCGATCTTTGTACCATAAGGAATCATTTTTCCAACTAAATGTATCAGATGTACTAGGATCTTGCTACAACTTTTGAATGAGTTTCCATACATATTTGTCCTTCTTCCATTCATCTCTTGCTTCAGTTATCCAATCTGGTTGGATAATAGAAATGGCACAAAGCAATGCTTCCACCTCTTCATTCTTTCTTGAGAGTGCATCTGCAACAACATTAAGCTTTCCTTTTTTGTAGATTATTTCAAAGTCATAACCCAACAACTTTGTGACCCATTTTTGCTGCTCTTCTGATGATAGTCTTTGTTCCAAAAAGTGTTTAAGACTATCATGATCAGTTTTTACCTTGAAGTGTCTTCCCATTAGGTAAGTTCGCCATTTCTTTAGTGCATGCATTATTGCTAACATTTCCTTCTCATAAATATGTTTCTGTAAATACTTTCCTTTGATTGGATGGCTTTCAAAAGAAATGGGTCTTCCTTCCTGCATTAAAACTGCACCAATTCCATTTCCTGAGGCATCACATTCCACAATAAAGGTTTTTGTGAAGTCTGGCGTAGCTAAGACCGGTGCTAGGCACATTGCCTCTTTAAGATGTTCTTGCCTCTTTAAGATGTTCAAAGGCCTTAGTTGCTTCAGGGGTCCATGAAAATGCATCTTTCTTCAATAATGTTGTTAGAGGTGCTGCTATTCTCCCATAATTCTTAACAAACTTGCGATAATACCCTATTAACCCAAGAAATCCTCGCAACTTCTTTATGGTTGTGGGGACTTTCCATTCCTTAATGGCTTTAATTTTGTTAAGGTCTACTTTAACACCCTCGTGAGATACAATATGACCCAGATATTCCACCTCTTGTACTCCAAAGAAACATTTGGATTTTTTTGCATATAATTGTTTCTCATGCAATAGTTTGAGCACCCTGTCAACATGTTCAACATGATCCTTCCAAGACCTGCTGTAGATTAGTATATCATCAAAAAATACTAGCACAAATTTTCTAAGGAAGGGTTTGAAAATGGAATTCATCAACCCTTGAAATGTAGGAGGTGCATTGGTAAGGCCAAAAGGCATGACCAAAAATTGATAATGACCCTCATGAGTTCGAAATGTTGTTTTTGGAATATCTTCAGTCTTCATTCTAATTTGATGATATCCTGAACGAAGATCCAACTTGGTAAAATAAATTGCTCCATGTAATTCATCCAATAATTCATCAATCACAGGAATGGGAAATTAATCTTTAATGGTGAGCTTATTGAACTCCCTATAATCCGGACACATTCGTCATGATCCATCCTTCTTGTGTTCCAATACTACAGGAGCAGAGAAAGAACTCTGACTAGGTTTAATTATACCTGCCTCTAACATTTCTGCAATCATACGTTCAATTTCGCTCTTTTGGAAGTAAGGATATCTATAAGGCCTGATGTTTAGAGGAACACTTCCTGGAATCAAATGAATAGCATGATCATGATCACGAATAGGTGGGAGTCCTTTGGGAGTTTCAAGCACCTTGGAATGATTGTCCAAGACTTGTTGGAGATCTGCAGAAATAGATGATTTTGATGTTGGAACTTCTAGTGAGCATAATTGTGCAATTACGCCTCGTTGTTCTTTCTTTATAAGCTTTGTCATGACATTAGAGCTTATTATCCTTCCTGGCTTCCCTGCAATACCTCGTAATTCAACTTCCTTTCCTTCTGAAAAAAATTTCAAGAAAATTTCTTGAAAATTAAAAGCTACCGTCCCCAAAGATTGTAACCATTGTACTCCTAGTACAACATCGGCACCTCCCATAGGAATGGCAAGCATTGGACTAGTCAATACATATTCCCCCATGGTTAGCTTGATATTATGGCATTTTCCAGAGCAATTTATAGGTCCTCCATTTGCAACCATCACTTGACATTCTGGTGCTGGGTATAGGAAACAATTTAATTCCTTGGCTACCTTACAATGAATAAAATTATTGGTGCTACCTGAATCAATCAACACTATTACCTTTTTCTTCTTGATTTGTCCTTGTATCTTGAGAGTTTGAGGAGTGGTAATTCCTGCCAGTGCATTACACGATATGGTCGAATTCATTTCTTCCTCTTCTAGGGCTGGTTCCAGGTGTATATCCTCTTCTTGTTCATTTTCTTCTTCCTCTTCACAATCTATGTAAAATAATTTCTTCTCAGCACACTTACGACCTTTAGTGTATTTTCTATCACAACTGTAGCAAAGCCCTTTTTCTCTTTTTCTTCCAATTGTTGTGGTGTCAACCTTGTAGGTTGTGGAAATCTAGGCGTAGCAACACTTCCTTCTTTATAGAATTGAGTGGTAGGCTTCCTTGTCGCCATAATTTTACATTCAAATTTTCTTGCCAACCTGAATGCCTTCTCCAATGAATCAGGTTCCAGAACGCGAACTTCATGTTGAATTTTATCCTTTAAAGTGCCTATGAAGAGATCAATCCTGTGTTCCTCTGGAATATCAGTTACCCTTATATTCAATTTTTGGAAGTCCTCAATGTGCTGCCCCACTAAACCCTTTTGTTTGAGATTTATCAATTGGCTAAAGAAGGTTTTTCTCTTTGTATCCTCATAATGTGCTATCATTTCCTCCGTAAAAATTGACCAAGTGACAATTTTTTTACGGGAGCAAAACCATCGATACCATACAAATGTATTTTGTTCTAAATGTAAAGTTGCAATGCGTACCTTTTGTGTGTTTTGCACATTATGGAGATCAAAATATTGCTCCATCTGTAGTATCCATGTTACAGGATCCTTTCCATCTTTGGAATATGGTGGTTCTTCCCGCCAACATTAGAGTTTATGAAATCACGATTAACATTTATTTTGTTCTCATCATGAGGTTCTTCTACTATCTTTTCACCATTAGGAAACCTTTCTTGTATCAACTTTGTCAAATCTTCGATGTTTGATTTTAGATCATCCATCTTAGCTTCTATGCCAGCTTCCATTCCATCCATCTTAGCTTCCACGCCATCCATCTTAGCTTCCACGCCTTTCTTCAAACCGTCCATCTTCACTTCCATGCCATCCATCTTAGCTTCCATGCCTTTCTTCAAACCGTCCATCTTCACTTCCACGCCTTTCTTCAAAACTTCCATTTCATTTTTTGTTGCTCTTTGCAAGAGTGAAATTTGTTGCACTTGCTCTTGTAATTTTGATAGATCATGTTGCAATTCTTCATCTTCATGAGTCATTGTAGAGCCTTCTGTAGGCTTAATGGGTGTTGAATTATTTTTACGGGGCATCTTTTAGAACCCAATACTGATATATATTCTACAATATGCCCTTGAAATCAATTCAAATTGATTCTTCAAACAAGACTTATGCAATTTGGAAAAACAATACACACCTTTTACTTGCTTTTGAGGTGCTCGATATTGAAATTGGATTATCTCTGTCACTGCAGCACTTCAATATTTTAATTTCAGTATCAACGTAGCCCTCTAAATTATCTTTTGAATGCCATAGGTCTGACTTGATTTGGATTCTCCAAGACCAACTTGTGTCCAATCTCCCACAATCACCTAATTATGGACTCATTCAGTAGAGCGAACTTGTACGACTTTCCACGTGTCAATGTTTCGTCCTTCGTCTCTGAAATTGATATCCAAGAAACTACATTCCGTTTAACTGCAACCACGTTTTACGGAACTCCAATCCGATTCCCAGAGAGAGAGATATTGAACTTTTCCCACGATCACCTCTTTGAGATGAAATTTAGCTTCCTGAAAAAGCACTACATTCCACAGATCATATCTCCAAAAATATTGTGAACCAAGCTCTGAAATTTTTGACACATTTCCTCAGGATTTCAGCTTTGCACCATATGCATTTCAGATTCTGAACCTTCGTAGAAAAAAATTTATAGCGCAAATTCCACGATGACCTGTTTAGGAGCCTGAAAACATACCTAACTTCCACAGATCATATCTCCGAAATATTGTGAACCAAGCTCTGAAATTTTTAGAAGATCTTCCTCAGGATTTTGGTTTCACACCATAAAAATTTTAGCTTCTGAAACGTCGTAGAAAAAAAGTTATAGCGAAAATGCCACGATGACCTTTTTGGAGCAGTGAAACCCTAGAATCCAAAGCTCTGATACCAAATGTTGTGTAACCAGCTCCAAAAAGAAAAGAAAAGAGATATCAACGCCTTAGAAATGAGCCACTTCGAGGGGGAAACCTCCAATACATTACATAAATGAACAATTCTTGGATGATACAATTTACAAAACCTCCTTTCTATATATAGGAGTCCATGAGGCCATAATGTAATCCTAGTGGGCCACAATGTAATCCTAGCCGACCTAACAATAATAATTTAAGGGCACAATAATAAAAAATGGGGGTTACAAGGGTACAATAATAACAATAAGGGGGTTACACTAACAACAATAAGGGACTATACTAGTAATATAGGGACCTAACACAATCCATCGGTGCTTAGGAGGAGTGGTCATTGCCTCTAAGCTTTGGTCACAGGCAGAAAAACAAAATGGTTAGTAGGTTAGTGGACATGCTATAAAATATTGAACACACTTAATCATGGTATAGTATGCATATATAGAGAGAAAACACAACTAAATTAAACATAAACACAAAATCTAATAAAGAGTCAAACATAACAATAATACCAATGATGGAATCAAAGTCCCCTCTTATTGCTTGCGGTTATGAAGAAAGATACTACATTTACATTCTTGCCAAAGGGCCCTTAGAACTATGGAGTTTTAAGACCCAGTGCAAGGATGTTTTTACCTTTTAGCTATTGTCACAAGGTCTCTCTCTCTACTCCAAAGGATTGAATTTGTTTGATGGCCAACAAATGAATCCTCTCTACTTCTGCTCTGGCTTGCACACTGCTAGATTTCTCATGGGAAATTTGGCCAGCATAACAATGTGCTCTCCCTTTTTTCATCTCTTGGTGGCCTTTTATAGGTGAATTCAAATTATTCTTCCCTTTCTTGGTACATTGGTGGATGGTGACCCAAGAGAGAGGGTTGATTCCTCTGTGTGCCACTTGATTCCTTTGTGTGCTCCCTTGAGGTCCCAAGGTGGCTTAGGTGGTTGTCCTTGGGTGGCCTCAAGTGTGGGATCATCTCCTATAGTGTGTCAAGTGGTCCCGAAAAGTGACTTCCACCACTCCCAGGACCGCGTAGATTTTCGAGGGAAATTCGTGCAAAGGCGCACTTATCAAAGAAAAATGTGCGCAAAGGTGCATTTTTCCTGACTATCTGGTGCGCAATTTGATTTTTCCTCTTGACCTTAGATATTTTTTAAATTTTTCAGATCCTCTAATGTGCCTAAGCTTTAGAAATCCTTCTGTTTGACATTAAATAATGTCATCTTTGCTTGTCCAAATTTCCAGTACAATACTCTTGGAGCTTTGCTAGATGAGGTTATGGAGCTAAAATCATTTTTTGATTCCATTATTGTTGCTCACATTTACAGGGAAAGGAACCAAGTGGTTGATCAACTATCCAAAGAAGCATCGCAGTTTGATTGGGGAAACCGGTTCATTATTGAACATGATGGACAAAACGAGTATCATTATTTCCATAGACCCTTCATAGAGGATGTGGAGGGATAGGGGCAGTCTAACCAGGCTGTCAATTTTGGCAGGGCTTCTGACCAGTTTTATTGTTCACATGTGATTATGTAGATATTTTTTTTTGCACAGTATTGTTTACAAGTTTATTTATGAACATCTAAACTATATGACTAAGTGATTTTTGAATTATGCATAGATTACTATGTTGCCAATACAATGTGTAATTTTCTCTCATAAATGAAAATTACGAATTTTTCCTTGCAAAAAATAAAAGATAATTTTATATCAACTTTATATAAATAGAGAGACAAAATAATTGAAAATTAAAAATTTCTTATTCGATAATGAGTGAGATGTGTAATTCCTTCACTATTTAAAAATATCTCAATACGAGACTTAACTAAGATATTTGAATATCCATCTTAACTAATATATTTCAATATCAACTTCATATATACCTATATAGAGTGAGAGAATGCACGTGTGTAAAGAGAGATGTATAACTCATGAACCTTAAATAAAATATTTGAATATAAATGTGAGCTAATTTCATGTTTCAATATAACTTTCTTCAGCCTTTTTTTAACTTAAAAGGAAGAAAAAGTAGATATATATATATATACATATATATATATATGTATGTATATATATATATATATATATATATATATATATATAATATGTATATATATATATATATATATATATATATATAAAGAGAAGGAGGCGAGAAAGATTATACTTTAAATACGAAGAAGAGACAACAAAATGTTAATAATAAAAAAAATTGAATAATATATGAATTTAACACACAATATCATCACATTGGATCTTACAAGGTGTAAGAGTCAAAATCTGAAGGTGCAAACATTTATCAATTTTTAAACTCTTAAAGAGGTTTGCACCTCTCATAGATGTGATCCCTCTCAACACTTAATAGATTCAAGGTTAAAATGAATATATATTTTTATTATTATTATTTAATTTTTTATTATCAATATTATTTTATTATCTTTCAATGTAATGTTATAAGACAACATCTCTTCCATAGTAAACTATAAATTATATCTCCACATTTACCATGACTCAAATCACACTATACATATCACAAGATGAATGTACGTATGAGTGTTTCATACCCCACTTAATATTTTTCCTATTTTCAAACATTGTTTTGACTTCTTCTGTATGTTGAATCAAAAGTTTCCATTTATCGTTCTAATAAAATTTAAAATTTAGTGATGTGTAAATAAAATGTGTTAAACGAATAAAATTTATAATTAAAATGAACATATATTAAAAATTATAATATTAAAAAATATTAATTAAAGAAATTATAATTAATTATCAAAATATAACTATAAGATTAGTTCAAACAATTGAATGAGTCATTCCTGATTTATTGATGGAAAGACTATAAATTTAAATATAAAGGGAAGACGACTTACCTACTATGTACTCAACAATATGACTTCTTTTAAATTATACTAGAAATTTCACCGAGAGATGCAAAGGAATACTAAAAGGAGAAATGAGGAGAATGTGGATGAAAATATTAAGAGGAGGGAGTATGTCGAAAGAAAAATTAAGAGTGTGGGGTTGTTGTCAAAAGTGTTACTTCCAAAGTTGAAGTTGTGAGTGTGAAAACTTTGATGGCCAACCATCGAGCACCCCTATGTTTTTTTTATGGGGCAAAGGAAAAAGAGGGAAATAATTTCAAAATTAATATTTCGTGACATTCAAAAAAGATTTGGTATTTACCTATGGCCAATGGTCTAGTCTAAATATTTTGAAATCAGGCTTTTTAATTAGGCTTATTTCAAGTTCCATTTTTGATAATCCAGTATGGTTAATTAAAGCAATTGATCAGTGTTGAATGAAAATGCATGAAATGGGTAGGAGGGAGGAAGAAACAAAGAATTTTTCTAGGAAATCACTTCTTGAAACAAGGTATTTATTTAGCCAATGTGGACCAGGAAAGGCACGGTGAATCAGTTAATTATTTGATCGAAACCCTGGAGGTAATGACCCACAGTTGAATTACCCCTATGTAAAGACGTGCAAACAAACTTGGTGTATTTGTTACCATCAATCTCACATTATTCAGGCATATATTTTTCTTTGAGCACTCAATCAAGCACTATAAGACATATTTGGGTAGAATTCAAATCTGGATCCATGCACCATTGGCATACAAACTGTTGTTAGAAAAACTTTCCCAACTTGCATGAGAGGTTGTGGTGTAACATAAAATTCAACAATGCGCCCATGAAATCACTGGTGTTGGGCTTAAAACACTAATAAAAATTTATCTCTTTATTAGATAATGTCTTTTCAAAATACAATTGTCATTGAATTTTGGGTTATATAATCTAGAAGCTTCCCATCAAGTTCAATGTGACATTCACTATTATCCATATCTGATAATATTGTTTATTGGAAAAATTTAGGATAGTAGTCTGGTCACTTAAACTCTTGAACACACATCCTTTCTTCTTCACAGTTTTGAACATTAAAATACTTCTCCTTAGTTCGACTACATTTGGCACTGAAGGTGTCAACGACCTAGGTGTTGATTTCTGCAGTAACGCATAATTTTGACTTACCGGTAAAAAACACCTTAGTGCCTTGTGGAAAATGCCTTGCATTACCAATTGAAGGCTTTAAAAATGGTTCTTGGGAATTACCTTGACTTGGATTCCAAACATGATATCATAGGATACTTTCAATTTTGGTTATTAATTGACCATATATGCCTTCCAAACAATCATTGTCCATTGCAGGCCTCCCAGCCATTTTCCGAAGCATTATAAACATCCTAGGAATCAAACCTCAAGGTTTTCCAAACCATAATTAAAATTCCAGTAAATATTTTTTTTTAAAAAGGAAAACTTCATAGGAGGCCAACTTGGTGACTCACTGCAAAGTCAACATCCAAATTTGCAAAAAAAAATTGTAAATAATGAAAGTAAGAAATAAACCGTGAAACATTAAACTCCAAGGAATAAAAAGGAAGGTGATGCTTGAGTTATAATTAAAAATGATGAGGTTCCATCACACCATAATATAACAACTATATATCATCCATAATGATCACTAATCTAACTAGACTAGCCCAAATGTGAGAAGGCCAATTCTCCATCGTCCACCATTTGACAAAATACAATTATAAATTGACTTTTGGAAGAAAGGTATGTACCCTCTAGCCATTAGAGTATATCTACAATCATACTAAACAATGAGAACAAAATAAATGGTAGAAGATCTACTTGTTGGTTTTAATTGGCCAGTTATTCTTGTCTTGTCATTTTTATGATAAATATTAAAAGATAAATTAACGACAACCCTGGTCTGCAACAATATCAATGTCTAATAATACTTTAGGGAGAGATGAGATGCAAAGTGTTTCCTTCCCCTTATAATTTCAATTATGCCAATGTTCAAACATAAAAAATGTGGCCTTTACCATAAGTTTATATATTATTGCAACTTTGGACCTAAGGGGGAACTTGAAACTTCAATTGGAATGACATTATTGTGGTAGGTTGGAATCAATAATTATTATTGATACAAGTGGGGATAGTCAATCTGATCAAGATTTCATAATTTATAGAAATAGCTAACTATGGGAAATATTTAAGAGGAAAATAAGGGGTCAAACATCAATGATTGGTATACTGACCAAGAATACCCATATGGTTTGCTGAAGAAAAGTAAAAACAACAACATCATCATCTACCATAGCGACAAAACTGTGTAGTTCATTGAAGAAGAGATGCATCCAATATGAATTTTACATGCATAAAAGTATCCAATACACATTTAATCCCAAATTTATGCAATGTACATGAGATAATTGAAAGAGGACACTAGAAATTCAAAGAGTACAACTTGATGATATCATGTAAGTAGAAAGACAATTTGAATTGTAATAAAAAGAACACCTACATGAACCCATCTGAGGGAATTTTGAATGCTCCATCCATGTAGACATGAATGTAATAAAAAATTGAGCAATATAAATAAATCTCTATAGTTTTCATTCACTGTTACAGAGATAAAAAAAAGCTGAATGTATTCATCATTCTCCATCATGATTACATAGTGAAATTAAAAATTCCAAATTATTCATAATTCAACATCACGATTACACAAAAAAAGTCAATATTAAAAATTAAAATTAAAATTTAGGGGACCTAAATTCAAATGAAATACAAGAATCCATCCTATAATTGTTGTTGCAGCATCATCATCACATGGACCTACAACTCTACAAACCTCATTTGAGGTATTTGTCTTCATGATATAACATTTACGTTATAGTTACTAGTAACATTCTATTTCTTTCTTGGATGCATTGTTCATATCAGTGCCTGTTGTGTGGCCTGTTTCATTGGATTTGAGCCCAAAAACACATGCTAAATGTAAAAAAAATCGGTAAAAATTGATTGGGAGCAACAAGAAAATATTCCAAGGAAGAAAAGAAGAACCATCCAGACCTTCAATTGAAGGTATCCAGGACGAAAATATTTTAAGCTCTAATGGATTGTAATGTTCCAAATGGGGAAAATTAGGCTCAATAGGGAATATCTTAAGATATTCCTCTATGGGATCATAGTAGTATGGAAAACACACCTAAAAATTCTAAACCAGAGATAGACTAGTAGGGCATTTACTGGTTATATCACCTCTAAGGAGAGGATGAAAACCAGAGGCTTCCTGGCCCATTCTAGACTCTGTCTATAGAAGACTGATGAAACACAACAAGGGTGGGAATGAAACACTCCTCTTGGATTTTTATACCCTTGGGAACTTTATATCTATAGATCTAAATAATGGATCCAAAGAGAAGAAAAAACCAAACAAGAGAGAAGCGGGAAATTCCATTACTAGGAAAAACTGCAAGAGGCTCAGGGAAAACACTGTATAAGGAAAATGGTGCAAGAATAATGGTTCTAAATGATGGTTTCCCTTATTATAGGATGTTTGGGACCTCCATGCAGATTTTCAGCAAAAAAAATGGGTTTAAGGGCCTTAAACAGATCTCCCACGAAGCTGACTAGTTAAACATCAGCTAAAGAGAAGAGCTGATGGAATGAAGAAGAACCCACTTCAGAATTGCGTAGTTCCAGTAGAGATTCACTGGAAAAAATCCATTGGACATATATAACATTATATCAGCAGCAAATCATACTTTGAATGAGTTCCTTAAGAATTACAGTGAATTGCATGAGGAAATAAGCAAGAAATCTTCAAATCTAGGCGCTGCAATATATGTAAAAGTTGCAGAAATAACTGAAAATCATCCTAATAAGTGTGCTTCAGAAGTTATACATTAAATCTCAGACCTAAAGCAGATATATGGCTGAAACATCAGATCCATTCCAGATCTGGAAACTACATAGCCTTCTTTACAAGATCCCCTTGGGATTTCATCAAAATACTGAATAACAAAGTGTGGATCTAACTTTTTATACACAGAACTATAGAAAGCTTCATTAATTTCTGAAGATGAATTTATTCATAATATAAATTATATCTGAACATGAGATATCAGCAAGCTACTTCATAAATATGTAAGGTGAGAGGCAAGCCTCAATCACCAGAAACTAGTACAATGACAGATCTAGCCAATAGAGAACAGTACATGAGAAATAACACAGTAGACAAAGGAGACTACACAGTAGCTAGGGCTGAATGTTACAATAAGTAGAGAATACAGATCTGAGATGAAAATATGACAGAGATCCTCTTCCGGGTGGTCACAAGACACCCTCCCTGAGAGAAATCCCTCAAAACTACTAGATCCTTGTAGATCTAGAATTTCCACTTACTACACTTGCTACAGCTGCAAAACCCTCAATGAGCCAGTTTTTTCAATACAAGAATAGATTGGCCTCCAACCTAATAGTGGTTCAATTCAGCATACTTCCCTCCAAGAGCTACTCAAAGAAGGATAGAGGATTCCTAAATAGGAGATCCTCTCTTCTCTTGCTAAACGGCAAAGAGAAATGGAGTTGCCTTAGCAAGCTCAGAAAATGAAATACGATCAACCACCTCCTCATGAGCCTTCATCCTCCTTTTATAACATTTGATTCTCTTGGAAAACCCTAAACCACTTTCATCCTTTGGTTCTTTTCAGATTTGGAAACCCCTTCTAGAACTGAGCAGTCCATCAAGGAGGTTCAATGAACCTAGACAGCGATGTTGACTAGGTCAAACAAGATCTCCTTTGGTGGTCTTGGCCCCTTTCACACCTGCAAGATTTTATTATGATGGCCTAAATATGTATCTTTTCACATAGGCACTGATTCATTCTTGATTTTCAAGAGGATTAGACATTCTCCCCTTCAATTTATTCATTAATCATGAAATACAAAATGAATAAGCCAAAATTAATCTCCCCCTCCCAAATTTTGCTTGTCCCCAAGAAATTGCAAGGGTGCTGAACAACTCCTCCTTCTTCTCTTGTGGCCTTCTCATCAAATAGTCTCCCCAATTACTCTAAATTTTCTGCAATATCTTTGTCTTCCCAATGGTCCTTCTTGAAGATGCAAGTTTTCCCTTGATGACTAAACTCAAAGGCCCTCATCATGAAGAAATGGAAGGTTATTGTGGAAACCTTCTTGCTGATCCATGGCCTCTTCAAGAGAGAAGTGATGTCTATCATGGGGTTTTCATGATCCATGAAAGACTTCCATCCCCATGCTATCATCAAAGTGAAGTGGATTACCTCCCATCTTGGAAATCCATAGAAGATCTCATCCCCACTACATGTGAGAGACATGTCACCATCCATCATATGGCTCACTTTACAAATATACAAGTAATCAATCATAGTGGCCATACAAAATTTCATGCTCCCATGGAAGCATGCAATGCAATAAGAATGGGGAACTCCTTCCCCCAAGGGCACATTCAATAAGTGTGCCTTTCCTCCAACTATGCCCCCAACAAAGATAAGGACATCTTCAACTTGTGGGATCATGATTAGAAGCATGCTAGCTACCATGTGTGATAGATAAGAAGGAATATGCTCCCTCATGTGCAACCAGTGCAATTTTATCCTTAACTGCCATAGAATAAGATATAACAAGTGCCAACCCCAACACTTTCTTGCTGCCTCATGTCTTTGGAATGCTTGGAGAATGTACATCATGGTTGGTGTAAAAGAATCACACCATGAGGAATATGAAAGCTTCCCAAGGTTCTCCAAGGAATGGCTTGCATCAACATACTTCATGGCCTTAGATGGCCCATGAAACCCATCATACTTAGTGCCCCATCTTGGCACCATGCCCTGAAAATGAGTGTCAGAAAAATATAAGCATATAGGAGATGAAAAATAATGCTCAAGAGGATTAGTCTCTCTATATACTTGTTTTAATTCATTGGGGTAACTCATGGATGAGTTCCCTCTCACACTCAAAGGATAAGGAGGTGTGAATGGTGGCTCCTCCCAAGAGCTATGTTCCTCCTCCTCTACCAAGTAGTCCATGCACTTCTTCATATGAGAGTAAACATATTATTTGTATCCTTCCCATATGAATCCACCCAAGAGATTATGATATGCTTTGACAAAACTAGTGGGTTTGGAAAACAAGATTTCATATATGGCATCAAATAGTCCTTCCTTGAGTTTGGAGTCACCAGGAAAAAGAATAAGATTGTAGAAATAGATAACTCCATCTACCACCTTGAACCTTTCATCCCTTAATTCCCCTTGAAGAACCCCCCATGTGAAAAGGTCCTTGGATTATTCCAACTTGAGTTGGGAATCCCAATAAGGATCCAAGCTCTCCAAGAATGAAAGCGTTGTAGAGGTCTAAAAAGAAGCCCCTGTCTTCTCATGGCTCCCATATTTGACATCATTGATATAAATATCACATGTTGGAGCATCATCATCCTCCTTTTTCTGTCCCATTTGTAGTTGTTCTTTCTCAAGACAAGATTGGAGCATATGGAAATCAACTTCCCCTTGGAAAGTCTTTGTTTTCCAAAACCTCCTACCTTTGGCCCATGCATACAAGAGGGTTAGGATCCCCTTGCTATCTTCAGAAATCTCCCTTTTGAATGAAGAGGTCATGGGCTGCCCCAAAGATATGGATTTTCCATGTGTCTTCATTCTCATGCAATCATAGATCTCTGATTTCTCCTTCCCAGCACAAGTATTTGAATGGGATTTTGCAATGTCCCTTTCAGGAAACTTCTCATCTCTCTCCTGAATGCTTGAGAGATTCTCTGTGTTGTGCTAGCTCCTCCCAAGGCTCCCTCCTTAGCCAAGTATGCATATGTAGCCCATAGTTGAGAGAACACTTTAGATTTCCTCCTATCAAGAGGTGCTCCTAGTGGAGGATCCCCTTGCAAAGAGGTGTCAAGGCATAGAGTAGAATGTGGATGTAGGCAGACAGATTTTTCCCTTCCTTCAATGCATAAGTCCTCTTGCCTTCTTTGTGCTTCCAAGATTTGAAGTAGAGAAGGGTTTTGATGCTATTCCTCCTCTTCTACCTCTCCTATCTCCAAGACCTCATCACTGATCAATGATAGTACATACTCCTCATGCATGAGATCCTGTGGGACTCTTTGCAAAGGTGCAAGGGTCTCTTTTCTTGGAGCAAGTGCTACAACCTCTTCCTCATGAAGTGCTTGAGGTGCCTTTGAGGTGACTGTGTTCTCATATTCCTCTTCCTTCTCCTCCTCTTCAATAACTAAAATTTTCCCATCATCAATGAGAGACAATAGATCTTGATCAACCCTTGAAAAAGAAACCTTCATGCTTTCCTCTTGAGATGAGGACTCTTCACCAAATCTAGATCTTGCCCTTGGAAATGCATCAATCAAGCTCACACCTTCTTTCTCCTCCTTCATGAAGCAATCACTGGAAAAATTTTGAAGCTCTGATGACATGGCTGAGTGCTCATATCCATGAGATGAGGATTCAGAATGTTCCTCATGCACAGATCTTGTAGATCTAATTGGAAGATCTTCTTTTTGAAACTCCTTAGGAGCTTCACTGCTGCTTCTCTTTTCTTTTTGCACATCCTTTTTTGGGAGGCTCTTCTTAAATCTGAAAATACATGAGATTAAACTCATATTCTTCATGTTTCCCTTGATCTTGATTTCACTAATAGCTTGATCTCACAGGGGGAGCCAAAGATCATGCTCTGATACCACTGTAGTGTTCCAAATGGGGAAAATTAGGCTCAGTAGGGAATATATTAAGATATTCCTCTATGGGATCATAGTAATATGGAAAACACACCAAAAAATTCTAAACCGGAGATAGAATAGTAGGGCATTTACTGGTTATATCACCTCTAAGGAGAGGATGAAAACCAGAGGCTTCCTGGCCCATTCTAGACTCTGTCTATAGAAGACTGATGAAACACAACAAGGGTGGGAATGACACAATCCTATTGGATTTTTCTACCCTTGGGAACTTTAGATCTACAGATATAAATAATGGATCCAAAGAGAAGCAAAAACCAAACAAGAGAGAAGCGGGAAATTCCACTACTAGGCAAAACTGCAAGAGGCTCAGGGAAAATGTTGTATAAGGAAAATGGTTCAATAATAACACCGCTCAAGGATGGGTTTCATTATTATAGACTGTGTGGGACCTCCATGCAGAGTTTCAAAAAAAAAAAAAGGGTTTAAGGGCCTTAAACAAATCTCCCACGAAACTGACTAGTTAAAAATCAGCTAAAGAGAAGAGCTGATGGAATGAAGAAGAACCCAATTCAGAATTGTGCAGTTTCAGCAGAGAGTCACTGGAAAAAATCCATCAGACATATATAATAGTATAGAAGCATCAAATCAGACTTTGAATGAGTTCCTTAAGAAGTACAGTGAATTGCATGAGGAAATAAGCAAGAAATCTTCAGATCTAGGAGCTGCAATATATGTAAAAGTTGCATAAATAATTGAACAATGTCCTACTAAGTGTGCTTCAATAATTAGACATGAAATCTAAGATCTAAAGTAGATCTATGGCTGAAACATCAGATCCATACCAGATCTGGAAACTAGATAGCCTTCTTTACAAGATCCCCTTGGGATTTCATCAAAATACTGAATTACAAAGTGTAGATCTAACTTTTTATACACAGAACTAAAAAAAGCTTCAGTAATTTCTGAAGATGAATTTATTTATAATATAAATCAGATCTGAACATGAGAGATCAGCAAGCTACTTCATAAATATGTAAGGTGAGAGGCAAGCCTCAATCACCAGAAACTAGTACAATGATAGATCTAGCCAATAGAGAACAGTACATGAGAAATAATGCAGTATAAAAAGGAGACTGCGCAGTAGCTAGAGCTGAATGTTACAATAAGTAGAAAATACAAATCTGAGATGAAAATATGACAGAGATCCTCTTCCGGGTGGTCACAAGACACCCTCCCTGAGAGAAATCCCTCAAAACTACTAGATCCTTGCAGACCTAGAATTTCCACTTACTACACTTGCTGCAGCTGCAAAACCCTCAATGAGCCAGCGTTGTCAATACAAGCATAGCTTGGCCTCCAACCTGATAGTGGTTCAATTCAGCATACTTCCCTCCAAGAGCTACTCAAATAAGGATAGAGGATTCCTAAACAGGATATCCTCTCTTCTCTTGCTAAACAACAAAGAGAAATGGAGTTGCCTTAGCAAGCTCGAAAAATTAAATATGATCAACCACCTCCTCATGAGCCTTCATCCTCCTTTTATAACATTTGAGTCTCTTGGAAAACCCTAAACCACTTTCATCCTTTGGTTCTTTTCACATTTGGAAACCCCTTCTAGAACTGCGCAGTCCATCAAGGAGGTTCAATGAACCTAGATAGCGATGTTGACTTGGTCAAACAGGATCTCCTTTGGTGGTCTTGGCCCCTTTCACAACTGCAAGATTTTATTATGATGGCCTAAATATGTCTCTTTTCACATAGGCACTGATTTATTCTTGATTTGCAAGAGGATTATAAATTCTCCCCTTCAATTTATTAATTAATCATGAAATACAAAATGAATAAGGCAAAAGTAATGTTCCAAATCAGCTGAGGCTAATTTAGGAACATTACATGGATACAAACAAATAAAACCAAGAACCAATGAACAATTCTCACTAGGTTGAGGAAGATGACATGTTCCATGGTATTTACAATGACCATTGATTATCCATACATCAATGAAAGATCAATACACACCGAAAAATGATATGCACTGAAATAATTTTTCAGCTTTCCATTGTTGTTTTTCATGGATGTGACTACAAATTGACTCTTTTTATTGTTTATATTGGAGTTGTTTGATGATATGAGTCTCTCTCTTCATAATGGAATCCATTTTTGAGATATTTTTCCTCTCTGTAATAAATGACTATCTCTAGGAATATTATGGATATTTAAGTGAGTATATTATAGTAGTATGCATGGATAATTCCTTAATTTGGAAACTTGATTATTCAATATATATTCTGCATAGGCCGTTTATCATCGTAGTAAGGGAAGCAAAAAATTCTTCCATCTTAAGTAATTGTCTTAATTTTTTGTTTCACTACCTGCAAGATTTCCTTTGACGAGGAATGAAAACAAAAAAATCAAAATAATATGTCCAGTGATTAAAAATATCCATTTCAATATCTTCAACAATTTCAAGTTTCACAAGGAAATTTGAATCCTTATTTCATGTCAACCAAGTAGCAATAAAGAATAGAAGGGGACAATTTCTTTAACTTTTCATTTCCCTAAACTTGTGTGTCATAAACCTAATTTTTAAGCTTGAATTACATTTACTCTACTTGACGGGGATATTTCCTCATTGAACAGTCTAAGCAATTCCACTGCAACAGTGGTCTAGTGGGAGTTTACCACAATAACCAGGTTTGGTTTTCAGTGCACCCATTCCAAGCTCTACTTGAGAATTCCTGATGTGGGACACCAAGATATTAGCCCCATCTTGAACATGAAAAAATGTGGAGTTACAAATAAAATTAAATATGTAAAAGCCATCTAGATATCACAAATATTTTTTTAGGACAATATTTCCATATTATATAAAACAGGGGCTAGTTTTGGGTTACAAATCCTCAAATAGAAGATCCTAATCCTTTATAGCAAAATGACCCAATTTTTTTACAAATAAAGAAATAAAAAAGAAAATTTCATTGTGTTCTTAAACCCACAACAATATGTACATAGAGAAACATGTATTCTCCATTAGATTAGTTGATAAATATGAATGAAGTATCGAAAAATGCATAGGATATAAATTATGACTATGCTTTCCTTTAGATATTGCCTACATTTTTCATTACAAGAACCTTAGTAACCAACATGTCTTCCATGGCATATCTTACTCCCTCCCTCCCTATTTCAGAATCCTTCACACCTCCATAAGGTTGATTGTCAACACTCTTGCTGGGATAGTAATTCAAACACGCAACTCCTACATGTAATATAGATCAGTGCCAACAATTATGACTATTATTTATGATTCAAAACATCAAAAAAATGTCATAGCTTAAATCAGAAGGGTGAAAAATGCAAATATGTATGGCTACTATAACCATAAACATCTCCTTCATTGAGTATATTAGTCATGACCCTATCTCATTTGTGGGTACACATAGTGCCTAAAAATGTTGTGTTACATAATCAAATGAACTAAATTATTATAAAGCTAATACTCTCCTCCAACAAAATTATTGATACCAAATTGCAGAGGTTTATTTATAGTTGCTCAATCTATGTCTATAGGTTGTTGACTTTTCTTATTTTTTGGAACTTGCTAAATGTGTGGGTATCATGAGAGGATATCCTCTCCTTGTTAATTTCCATTCTACATATATAAAATAAAATTCACTTTTCATCAAGTGCATATAGATACATATGCATTGATGAGATCAAGTGCTCACAGTTGTGAAAATTGGTAATATGTGGTTTTTGGCATGATCACTTTAGTAACCTATGAGAGAATATTGTAGCCGCAAGTGTCGGTTAAGTCAAGTAGTTGTGTGAAGAGTTGGTGTGGGTTTTGTGGAAGTTAGATATCATTACTGATTGTTAAATTTAGAATTCCTATGCGTATTCTTAGGCCAAGGGTCACATGTTTACTTTTTTGACCCATGGATTTTTTTTTGTTTGTTTGTATTGCTTATATGACAACTATTAAAACATTTGGAAATGTTGATAAATAATTAAAAAAATCAAATTTAGGTTTGTTAGTGGTTTTTGGAGGCTACGGTGTTGAATATTTAATTCATAGTAACCAGGTATACACTTCCTATCAGTGAAACCCTAACTTGATATTGTGTAAGATATTCTAAAAATAACGTATAGGATTTGCATATAAGTGGAGGGGGCCAAAAGAATGGAATGCATAGTTTAAATATGCATAAAATGTAGTTCTTGAAATTATGATAGGAACAACAAAAAAACTCATTGCATCTCACCATCACCTTTTTATTACTCAGAAAGATGAATTACACAACACTTTTAAAAATTAATTTTCTAATCAGTGATCAGAAGTTCAAAAGTGGACTTATTTTACAGATGAAAAGTAGGTATTTTACAAAACTGAAGTTCCCAAGTCTAGAAGATAATCCTAAATTTAGCTTAAAGAAGTTCACTTAGGTTCAAAAAGCAGGCCAACTAGAAAAGAAAAAACTAGGTCATAATGGAAATAGTTATAACAGTCATAATTTTTGTTATAATATAAATTTAGAAACTATGCTAATACTAAATTGAAAATCATATTCTTAATAGAACAAATATCCTTCTCCCTGTAGGTGGAAAAATTATTCCAAAACAAGAAAGGACACAAATGGAAAACTTTTAACACTAATGTAGCCATCCATGCACCTTGTACCACTACTATGCCACCTTATAAAACTAGGTCCATCCACCTAGAAATATTGATGCGCAGAAATTGAGGTCCTAGAATTGTTGTAGCATGCCACGCTGAAGGATGAAGGATAATTAATGACTGAGATACAGGTAAACTAAGACTCCCTTTCTGAAGGATAATTAATGACTGAGCAACATGTAAACTAAGACTCCCTCTTTGTGAGGAAGGTGTTTTCCACCAACACAAGTGGCTCACTATTCATCTCAAACCTCCAAAATTTTAACATGTACTTACATGTTTGAAAGAAGTCACTTATTTCACAGAAGGTTTTCGAACTATCTGAAATAAATGGATTTTTTTTGGTATGATTACTCACCCAAATTTTAGCTTCAGGTTCTCTCACTTGTTCTTGTGTCTCTAATTATTTTTTGGATCAACAATATTTGGCTTCCTAATTGAACTAGATAGTACTTAAACATATATCGCTACATTGAAACCTTATTGATCTGAAAATTGGTATAGGAGTGGAATTATTTGGGATTCATTTCAAAAAAAATTATGGCACTATTTCAATAATGAAGTTCAAAACAAAGTAAGAAACAATGGAAGATAATGTTAAGTGTAGGAGACATTGTGTGTATTTTTCTAGTATTCTAAACAACTGTGAAAGAAGACTGGATATATTTTGTTGTTGAAAGTTGTTTTATAATTACTAGTTAAGGCTCTGCTTGAGCATGACTTGTTTTCTAAGTTGATGTCATGATATCTATTGCTTCCTTGTTAGAAAGCACATTTGATAGCCAATAAACATAATAATTTTGCAAGGACAGATAGAAAAGGGAAGGTGAAAGGAAATTCAATGCTTGCAAAGGATACATGAATGAAACAAGTTAGTGGAGTTAACTTAAAGAGTTAATTGACAATCCTCTTTGTCAAAATAGATATTCGTGATTCTCAATAGAGTTTTGTTTTTGGTGTTGCAAGAAAACATTATTTTATGCAAAGGATTTACAAGTCTTTCTATATTGTATTAGGTTTTTACACCAATGTTTGGTATGGCTACCACCATGACAGTAGTTGGATTAATTGACGTTGTCATTGCAGTAATGGACCATGAAATTATTATGAATTCTTTTCTTACCATGTGGGATATTAACAAATGTTTGTCTGAAAATTATAGAATTTGGGATGAACTTGTGCAATTCTAAAGTGTTGGAAAATTCTAACAAATGTTTTGTGAAATTAGAATGCAAAGTGATAATGTATTATTTTTATGTATACTATGTTGAGGACAATATGATTTTTTCTTTAAACATTGTTTGTGATATGTGTGTGTGTGTTTTTTTAAAGTGTTTTTCATGTGATAAGATTTTGTTTATTAATTGAATAGAAATATATATTTAACATATTTAAGAAAATTTGAAGGGATACGAAGACATAAAAGTAAATAAACATAGTAGAACATAGTGAAATGTAGTGAATGTGTAAATATGGCAGTGTTATTTACAGGACATATTTAACCGACCAAAATGTACAGGGAAAACATATTGATTTATATCAAATTATAAGAACACTGGGGGAATTCATATTTGTGGGTCAAGGGCATGAATATAGATTTATGTCTAGCAAAAATAAAAGGGCATGTAGGTTTGCATTTTTTTTTGGTGAAAAAAATTGACAAGGAAGGCAAAGTTAGTCGTAAATACAAGGTGATGAGTGGCATCAACAACATCATTTGAGATCTAGTTGTGGGATACACCTGGGATGGTATGCATGCTAATTTATTTGAATATGTCTCGCTACATCCATTTCATATGTATGGATGAGGATATGTTTGAAATCATTTATCCTATGAAGTATTCGAAGAATTAGTTGCATGTGATATAGAGGAAAATTATGAAGTTGTAGGAATATTTCTTGTATTTCTTGAAAAGCAACCTATTTTTGATGTAAAATGTAATATTCCCAATTTTCCACCAGTTAATTGGAATATTAGAGTTCTTACTTTTCTTATTTAGTTAAGCAAATAAAATGGTGGAGGGACCCATAAACCCCATAGATGAATAAAATCCACCTTTGATTGTGTGAATGTGGGTTAGTAGATAGTAGATCAGCATCATGGAGTAGTGGAGCAACTCATTAATGAGGGAAGAGTGGAGATTATGGAGAATAATGAGGAATATGATGGAGATAGTGGAGGAATAAAAGTAAGATCATAGAGCATTAATGATGAATTTATGGAGGAAGTGGTTCATTAAATGCACGCATGATGGAGGAGTGGAAAGTAAATGCAGAGATCATGGAGATCATGGAGAGACAACACAGTCTTCATGGAGACTAGTGGCCACATGTGCATCGCAGTTATGAGGTGGGCCAAGGCTAGGGAAGGCTCGCAACCATATAAGGAAGATGAAGGAAGAAAATAAAATCAGTCTGGAATTTGATATTATATTGTTATTGACAATTCTTTGCACGCTTCAGCTGTTTTGCTAAGTCTGTTGTGTTGTTTAGCACACAGGTGTTCCCGAGCAGAAATCCCACCCTTACCCACGGGGGACCTCAAGTGCCTACTCTGGGAAGGTTATTTTGAGCATCCATTCATCATCCAGCGTTGGTGCCACATTCAGCCCCTCTCTTCTGCATATGCAACTTCAGGAATTATGCATTCATGTCTTAGGGTTTGAGAGGAGGAAGGTAGTTCTTAGCATTTCAGCTAAGAAACCAGTGGATGGTTAATCCTTTCATCTTGTGCTTTTATTTCAGTCTTCCAGGAGTAGCATTGTGATATCCAGCATCAGGCCATCATATTACACCTCCATGTAGCAGTAGTTCCTTCAGGAATTGTGCAGTCCAGCAAGGCAAACCTAAGGGAGAAAGGAAGTTCCAAGTATTTCAACTTGGAATCCTGTGAGGGGTCTTTCCCTCACGTTGGAGATATCATTTACATGAGTTGTGAGAATTATTTCATCATCCAACAGTAGGCTACAGCTTCATCCTCCTTGATAGCATATTCTAGTCCAACAGTTGTGCAGTTTGCAACTGCAACTTGAGCAAAGAAAGGAGGAGCTAGATCTCAAGCATCTAGCTTGGAGATCAGGAGAAGGGATCAGCCCTTCATTTAGTGAGCTGAGTGGGTGCTATTGTAGTTTATATATCATTATTTTAGCCCCATATCATCATTTTTCTATGCGGAGTGTGTAACTCATCCAACAGGGGTGTAGTGTGCCACCCAAAAAGGGCTGAAAATCCAAAGTTAAAATCTGGCCAAGTCATTTCTGGGTTTTTCTGGGTATTTTTAGTAGAGTCCGTGGTTAAAATCTTGGATATTTTTTAGCACTCCATCAACCTCCACACATGGTTCTTCTTCACGGTAACAGTTGTTTCCAATAGTAGCAGTAGCAGTAGCAGCACAACATTTCCAGTGCTAGTTTCCTTTAGTGTATTTCAGTCATCTTGTGGCTTGAGAGCATTCCTTTTGGAGCACTGTGTACTTACCTTGTTGTTGATCCTTAATGATATGTTTTATCTATTTTTTGTCCATATGTATGATGTTTTGATGTATTCTAACATTTTTCCAGTTCTACATGTTTAATTATTATTTTACCGTAGTGCATATGTTCTATATTCTTTTCTGTTCCATTTTGGAATATTATAGTGGTATAAGAGCATGATCTTTAGATCAACTTGTGGGCACTTCATGACATCATAAGGATAAGAATAAGAAGTAGAAAAAGAAGAAGTCTTAAATGGCGGAAGGATTAAGTTTTTCCACACTTCTCTTTGGATCTATGCAGGACCTCTCCATAGAGATTAAAGAAATGAGAAGGGTAAGGAAAAGAGAAACCTCAAGAGGGTTTTAGAATGAGGAAATTCCAAGCACTTCCTATCAGTAGCATAAACAACCAGCAATGCAAAGAGCTCCACAACACTTTTCTATGTCCACTTTCCTTGCAGAAGGAGATGAATGGCATGGAGATGGGGGATACTTAGAGCATGAGACTCTAATCAATTATCTTGCAGAGTACAAATCTCAATATATAGCGTTCAAGGAGAATCTAACTCTCCAATAGTTCTTTCATATCAAAGAGGACCGAAGACCCCACAGAAGTAATAGAAGAAAAGGGCACATACATAATATATTCTTCTTGCCTACATTTGATGGGTCATCCACAAGCACAGAAAAGGATTGGATGAAGGAGTTAGATGATTTCTTCTAGGGAAACCCGATAGCGAAAAGAGAGGATGTTGAGATTGCAGTGCTGCACCTTGAGGGTGAAGCAAAGGATTGGTGGTTTAGCCATACAAAGCATGCAAGAGTGACTGCTTATGTAGGCTTCACTGAAAGGGTGATCAAGAATTTTGACAGAAGAAAATTTGAGACACTTTCCATAGAGACATTCCCCATTATTGATGAGAAAGTAAATGATGAGAAAAAGGAAGATGTCATCATTATCACTCTAGAAAAGGAACAACCACCACCATCACCAGCTGTAGAAGTACTTGCATTAGGAGGAGGAGCACTTGCATCTTTGCAAGACGGTCTTGAGCTCTTAATGTTGGGAGTCCCATGCACTATTCAGGAGATGCATGAGGAGGAGGAGGCAGATACCAGTGTTAGTACTGCAGAAGAGGAGCATCCATCATCATTACCAGTAGCTGGAGAAGCCATTGCACCGGTTGGATGAACTCTTGTAGTTGTGCAAGATTTTCCCAAGATTCAATTGATCCAAGGTTTGCAAACATTTCCATCCCATCTTATTTAAGTAACTCAACTTGAGATTTATGGGGACATTCCATCAGGGAAATTGCATAACCAAGAATTAGAGCACCTTGCTGATTTGGAGTAGAAAATTATCACTACACAGAGGACCCTTGATTTGGTCAAAGAGGAGATGTATATCCATCCTGGTTTTTTATTATTGAGTTGCACACAACACTTTGGGTTGGAGTGTATAGTTTTGGAGGATAGGATGAACATATTCCTAATCAATCCAATGCAAAATTTTGTGTTCAGCATTAAGTATGGCCATGAGACAGCAAATGCACCATCATGGAGATCAGCAACGCTGTCACCAAGGATCAATGATGAGTTGGGGGGAAAACTATTCTTGGAGCATTCTGATGACTGCTTCACTCATGAAGCATTGGATGGACATATGATAGTTGGTAGACATCTTATGATGGATATAATTATCCATTATCAGGATGAAGCCTTCTTGATGAGAATCTCACAACTCAAAGAGAATTTTCGACCTACAACATATTCAGAATCTTATGGATTCTATCAAGTCATCGATGAGAGGTTTTCATGGATTAACCTCAAGGAGGATGCACTTCAACATATCATGGAGTGAAAAGATAATCATATTAGGGAGAATGGTATTCTCCATTGGGTGGATACCAAGTTGGAGCATGATCTGAGTCATCACCCATAGTTGGATGGATGGGTGAGGATGATGAGCAAGTGGTTGGTGAGCTAATTATATATCTATGACACAGGGCAGCAAGAAGCATGGTTGTGATGGCTTCTCTTGGGTGAGTATGTTACCACTCGACATTTTAGATTGGTATGTTCCATGCCTTTCACAGTACTGAGGTGATGCAGCAGCAGGAGGCATGGTTGTGCTGGCTAATTTTGAGATATTTTGGCCATCACATGACATATCCTATGTCAATGAGTATGTTATTGTTTGAAACATTTCATGGCACTCACATGATGTGGCAGCAAGGAGCTTGGTTATGTTGGATTGATGTGACATTATACGTGTCAATCAGTATGTTGTTTATCATCGCTTGCATGATGATGATGTGAGGTGGTAACAACAGTCATTGTTGCTTTGGTTACTCTTGGGAGAGTATGGGCTGCATTTCTCCCATACCTTGCACGATGAGGAGGGGGGATGGAAACAGGAGGCCTTACTGCATTGGCTTCTGTTAGGAGAGTATGGCCACCTTACTTGGTATGATGATGGGGTGGTATGGCAACAAGATGCATTTTTGCGGTGGCTGTTATTGAGAGAGTATGGTTCAACATTTCACATGACAACCCATATGTATTTGTTTCCTATTTTGCACAATGTTGAGCTGATTCTTGGAGAAAGTAGGGCGAACATGGCCAATCATGGGAGAATGGAGAGGTACATCCTGCTCCATGTAGCATGTATTGGAGAGATAGTTCATGAGTTGGGACTTTCCTTTGGGGGGAGGAACCACTTCACTTCATATGTCTCATGGAGAGAAGAGGCTTTGGAACAACAGATGGTTGCCACTTGGAGGTTCATTGAGAAGGACAGACATCTAGCTATACAGTTGGAAGCCCTACTAGACATTCTAAAGAGGCAGCTATGGAGTTGGGCATTCATTACACATTGGAGCAGATGGGGAGACCTTCCATATGAGGATGCCATTTGAAGGGAGGGGGATTGTTGTAGCATTCACTTTTGTAGTTGCTTGAGGGCTATAATATTCCCAAGTTTCCATCAGTTAATTGGAATATTAGAGTTCTTAATTTTCTTACCTAGTTAAGTAAATAAAAGGGTGGAGGGACCCATAAACCCCAGATGAATAAAATCCACTTTTGATTGTGTGAATGTGGGTTAGTAGATAGTAGATCATCATCATGGAGTAGTGGAGCATCTCATTAATGAGCGAAGAGTGGAGATTATGGAGAATAATGAGGAAGTTGATGGAGATAGTGGAGGAATAAAAGTAAGATCATAGAGCATTAATGATGCAGTGGTGGAGGAAGTGGTGCATTAAATGCACACATGATGGGACGAGTGGAAATTGAATGCAGAGATCATGGAGAGACAACACAGTCTTCATGGAGACTAGTGGCCACATGTGCAGCGCAGTTATGAGGTGGGCCAAGGCTAGGGAAGGCTCACAACCATATAAGGAAGATGAGGGCAGCAAAGCAAATTAGTCTGGAATTTGATATTGTATTGTTGTTTTACAATTATTTGCACGCTTCAATTGTTTAGCTAATTCTGTTGTGTTGTTTAACACAAGGGTGTTCCCTAGCGGAAATCCCACCCTTACTCATAAGGCACTTTGAGTGCCTACTCCAGGAAGGTTTTTTTCAGCATTCATTCATCATCTGTCATTGGTGCCACGTTCAGCCCCTCTCTTTTTCATATACAGCTCCAGGAATTACGCATTCTTGTCTTAGGGTTTGAGAGGAGGAAGGTAGTCTTAGCATTTCAGCTAAGAAACCGGTGGAGGGTTCATCCTTTCATCTTGTGCTTCCATTTCAATCTTCCAGGAGAAACATTGTGATATCCAGCATCAAGCCATCATATTACACCCCCATGCAGCAGCAGTTCCTTCAGCAATTTCCAAGTCCAACCAGGCAAATCTAAGGGAGGAAGGAAGTTCCAAGTATTTAAGCTTGGAATCCTATGAGGGTATTTCCCTCACTTTGGAGAGATAATTTACATGAGCAATGAGAATTATTTCATTATCCAGCAGTAGGCTACAGCTCCAGCCTCCTTGACAGCGCAATTTAGTCCAGAAGTTGTGTATTTTACAGCTGCAACTTGAGCAGAGAAAGGAGGAGCTAGATCTCAAGCTTCTAGCTTGGAGATCAGGGGAAGGGATCAGCCCTTCAGTTAGTGAGATGAGTGGGTGCTATTGTAGCTGATAGATCATTATTTCAGCCCCATATCAGTATTTGTTTCCAGGTGGTGCGTAACTCATCCAGCAAGGGTGTAGTGTGCCACCCAAAAAGGGCCGAAAATCCAAAGTTAGAATCTGGCCAAAAAATTTCTGGGTTTTTATGGGTTTGTTGAGTAGATATTGTTGAGTAGCCTCTGCACATGGTTCTTATTCATAGTAGCAGTTGTTTCCAATAGTAGCAGCAATAGCAACACAACATTTCCAGTGCTAGTTTCCTTTAGTGTATTTCAGCCATCTTGTGGCTTGAGCGCATTCCTTTTGGAATACTTTGTACTTACCTTGTTGTTGATCCTTAATGATATGGTTCAATTGTTTTCTACCCATATGTATGATGTTTTGATGTATTCCAACATTTTTCCAATTCTACATGTTTAATTCTTATTTTACTGTAGTTGGAATTGTCCATATGTTCTATATTCATGTCTTTTCCATTTTGGAATATTGCATATTTCATGGCAAAATTTGTAGAGTTGGGAGACATAATCCATGTCCATCTATTTTTTTCAAAAGAACAAGAAGTTTATAAGTGAAGATTGAAAAATATATGAAGTCAATGGGATATTTAAAAGAGTAATAGAAACCATTGAAATTGAAATATAAGTAGAATAAAAGCATGTCAATAAGTATATTAAGGTTTTTTTTTTTTTTTTAATAAGAGATCAAATGGAACATGTGTAAGTGAATTGTAGAGTTAGTTGAATCACCAGTAAGGGAAGCCTTTATGGATTTTTCTACAAATATCTTGAGGCAAGGTACATTTCTTCTTTTTTTCTATGAATGAAATAAGGATTATCTTGCATGTGTGAGTAGTGAGTGAAGGTTAAATATGGAGAGACACATAGATCGCACACCAGTCCAACTCTAGATACAACTGTGAAGGTTAGGACCTGGTGATCGATATTTCCAATGCCGATTGTTTCCTTTTGGAGGGTCATTGCATGTGACTTATGTATTGTTAATCGCCATGCCATGCGAAGTGGTATTTTTGTATGAGAACCCCTTGTTATAGGGGGGATTAGCACATACTTTTAATTTGAAGCATCCCATGGTGGACCTTTGTAGTGAATGAAATCGACAACAAAAAATGATGGTAGGTTGGGGGGGTCTAGAATTATTTGTGTATAAAATAGAAAAAACTTTTCCAAGTGCTCCATTAACAAGTCCTGCTTGGACCCATAGATTTCTTCTTAAAATTATTTGTTGTTCAATGCATAGAAGAAATTTTACATCAATTTGTTCATCTTCTTAAGTAGTGGAGGATTGTTGTTTCCTTTGCTTGGCATAACAACATGCAACTGGCATATTCTATTTTTTTAGCATAATGAAGAGATATTCAGATTATCCACGGTGTGATCAAATGATGGTCGATGTTTCGAATCCCAACGGGGATCCATCTTCAGGACGAGATCCATTTTTTAGCATGTTTTTATTGTGTAGCACAACATATTCATTTTTTTCATAAAGGTGCATATAATTGTGAAATTATTTTTTCTCGTCATGTGAAAGGAATGATATTTTATGTGTCATGAGAAACTTCCAATAATCTAGTGTATGGTTTGTATTTCAAAAGTTGGGTAGGATTTGGTGAAATGCAGCCTATTTAGGGCTTATGCCTTACTGGCGAAAGAGAGTTTATAGTGTGACAATTGTATCAAAACTCCTCCAAAGATCATTTCCACGAGACATCCCCACATACATTGGTGTACTTTAACTAGTGGAATTTTTCCAAGGTCATTGACAAGGATTATAGAGTGTCCATCAAATAGGGTGTTTCTGTTGGGGCCTTCCTTTTGAGAAAGATAAGACAATTTTGGGAGTTGCAAACTAGCAGTTGCGAAAGTAGCGAGTTGTAGATAGTAGTTGTGTAGGTGGTGGGTTGCAGATGGGAAGCTGCAAAAGTGGAGGGAGAACCTGACACTGAATAGGGAGAAGACTCTGAGTGGAAAAGTAGCCTAGTGGGAAAGAAGGAAAGACTAGTAGTACGGAAAGTGGAAGCTAGACAACGAAGAAGGCAAGTAGTCTCGCAAGAAGAGAGAGGAGAGAACAGATAAATAAGTAGTAGGTCAATCTAGTCTTGTATTTTGGGTTCTATGGACAGATCTCTACAGAGACTTTGATGTCTTTTGTAATGCGCTATGGAGGAAGCTAATATATATAGAGATTGTAGCCTTTGTTGTGTTTATGTGTATGTGTTCTTATGTATCTATTAATAGATGAATAATTTAAAAAAAATTGTAAGTGTATATTGATGTATATGATAGAATTCGGCCTTTCCCTATTTAACTTATGATGAGTATATTCGTAGACTAGATGATAGATGATAGATGATAATGTGATACTAATGTCATGGTTCTAATTCTCTTACTTCAGTAATGTCACAACACACCTCGGGTGAGACTCCTTACTCTCCCTTGAGCAAGGTGAAAATGTCGGTGTTGTCCTAGACTACAACGGGACCTTTTTAGCTCCTGAGCCTGAACCTAGGTCTTACCTAGAAGTCATTCTTTTCACCAACAAATGGTTCCATTACACCAAAGAATTAGATCATGGTATCGAGGATCTACAAGAAAGAAATTCACAGTTAGTGGGATAACCATGTAGATTGATTCATATCACAGCAAGCTGAACTTCGACGTCAGAAGGAAAGAAAGGTTCATAATCAAGTCTTGTTTTCAGAGTCAGTAAGTGATCTATATGAGATATTTTGGGGAAAATTTCCCGAGGATATTTATAACTAGTTTTGAAGACTCCTAATAAAATAAAAAGCTGCAGAGTTGAGAATATAGTGTTGCAACTGTACGCACAAAGATCAGACCACCTTGCATAGGCTGGATACCAATCTAACCTGAGTAGTGAAAGTTTGGGTGTAGTCAATAGTGGAGGTTTACATTGTAGAGTTTGAAACTTAAATTCATCAATCCTTTTCTAAAGTGGAAGCTATATTCAAGTCCGAGTTGCGAGGAAATTTGTTGAAAGAGATCACACTGTGGATCAAGGTTCTAATGGTGGATGAGGGGCTGTTGGATTTCCAAATTCTGTCTATGAAAGCTTAAACAGCTAGTACTAGGGGAAGTACCTAAGGGAGAAATGCTACGAAAAGGGGAAGAAGGAAAAAATTAATGAAATGGACGCTAGAAGTTCTAATCATTCTAGAGATCTAAGAGCATATCATAGGGAACAAATTGCTGAGAAGTGGAGAGAGAGGGAAATACAAGAATTTAAAATGAAAAAGGTGAATGCACACCAACAAGGAGAGGCATTGCAGAATTCAGTGGAGGAATTAGTTGTGAGAGGACCCACAGGAACAAAGGGGTCCACCAGAGGAGTTAGATAGTTTCATAGGAGCCCATCCCAATTCAGAAAAGGAAATATGTATGATGGAGAGGAGGACACAAGCCTTGAGAATGATTCAGATGGTGAACCACATTTTGTGATGGAACGATTGTTTCAAGAAAGACCAACGGCCTTGATACAAGGTAATCCTATTCCCAAAATGCCAAGTGTCATTTTTCCTAACCTTCCCCTAGTACTCTATCACCCCCCTGAATAAATTTTTGATAAATTTGTGAAGATCGACTAAAATTCATAGTATTCAATCTGAAGTGCAGGAAAATACTATTAATAGTATTAGCAAAGGAATTTCTCAACCAGGAACTAGAGGATTTTTACTTCTTCCACATACACAAACAGAAATGGCAAGGTCCTTTACTAGATATCCTGAGTTTTCAGGAAAATGGAACGACAACGTTGAACAACACTGGTATTTGTGCAAGGCAATCTGGAGGGCTTGCCAAATGCTGAATGTTGTTAAGTTAATTAATTCCATACTATGCTCCGAGAGAGAGTGTTATGGTGGTTCATTAAGTGGTCATAAGTACATCCAAATATAACCGTAGACAATGTAAAAAGGGAATTTGTGCAGGAATTTAAACTTCCACAGACAAACCAGCAAGCATTATGTGAACTTTGGGAAATCAAGCAGTGAGAGGGAGAGACTGCTTGGGAGCTAATGAGGAGATTCAAAGATGTTATTGGAAAATTGATTTATTCCATAGACCCAAATCATCAGTGTGATTGGTTTATCAAGGTTATTCTGCATCTTACTAAAACAATATTGATGGAGAAAAAGATTGACACGCTCCAAGACGCATTAGAACAAGAAATGTGAATTGAATCAATGGAAAGATATCTGAAATAATTCAGAGGAGGAATAACCACCCAATATCCCACTCTATTGGGAATACAACATAAAATTTAAATTTTAACAGAGAAAATCAAGGACATACAATTGACTCGCCGAATGTGACTGAATGTGTGGTGCGCACATTGTTTACTAGAGGGACACTTCATCTCAGAATGGCCTAGGTTGACATCAAGGGGGCCCCAAGTACCACCACCATCAGGATGATTTGTGCAAGTCAACACACAAGGTATGTACCCTGGTCAAACGCACTTCCATGGATTCCCAATTTAGCATAATACAACTTCAAATGAATATTGTTAAATTTGTAAGGGAGTTGGCCATCCACCTCGCCTATGCCCCGTTCTACAAAAGTACTCCAATGTCCTAAACAACACCGACTGTGAGTTATGTGCTTCAACAAAAAACCACACAGATCAGTGTAGAGCATTGGATGCATTAAAAGATAGACTAGAAAAAAAAATCTTACAAAGTAAACGAGGCTCCTCGAGGATGAGGAGGGTCGGGAATAAGTGGGGGGGAGAACAAGAGGAAGAGGACCATTAAGATGTTATAACTATGACCAAGAAGGAAATGTTGTGAGGAATTTCTCTCTACCTAGAAGACCATGGTGCTCTCAGTGTAGGGTAAATACACATGCTACGTAATATTTCCCTAATTTAATAAAAATATGGGAAGAGAGGAGTAGATAGAGGGGTGCTAACTTAATTAACACATAACCAAGAATTTCTGAGATGCAAATGTTACCAAGTGTATCCATAGTAAAAAGAGGAGGAAAGAAAACAGGAGGATACATAGGAGAAATAGAGCCATCGAAGTTGATAAAGCCTGTATGACCAAAGCAATCTTACAACTCTGAGCAACAAAAGCAGTATTTCAAGGAAGTGATGGAAAACTTCTCAAAACTAAGCTCGCACAAATACTCCCAACAAGTTTCGAAAAAGGAAGCAGAGAAGACCTTAACACTAGTTTAGCATATAGAAGAATTGTTCAGGTTATTCTTAAATATTATAAATGATGAACAAATTCTTTGTTGGAAATACTAAGAGGGGGGTTGAACCAGTATTCCTTTCAATTAGAGCATTAGTTAATATTCAATTATTATCAGTGTTTGTGCATTGATAGCAGTAAACAAAAGTAACAAAAATGCACACAGTTTTTAAGGTGGAAACCCTCTCCAGGACAAAAACCACCTGAATGTTTTTCTAATAATTATTTAATATTCAACTCCAGTTGAAAATAAAGCTTGAACTTCCTAGAATCTAGAAAATCATTCTTCTCTATCTCCCACTGGATGGATGCTCCAACATCCGAGATTCTTCAGTAGCCAACTGAACGGTTGCCCCAACACCCAATGAGCTAAAACTCACCCTAGCACCACCCTACCACCCTAAATTTTTCACAGGATTGAACATGTTGGTGACTTAATGCACCAGCCTAGCACCACCCTACCACCCTATAGAAGAATAAAACAAGAATGGACTCTCGTACCAGGGAAAATGGTCCACTTTACAATGATATAGAATGATGTAGAAGAAGAAGACACACTAGACCATAACCCCAATTATGACACAACCACCTAATGATGATCCTAGACCTCCCCAAACCACCTCTTCAACTCTTGGTAGATAGACACTTGTACAATTTTTACAATGATGCATTTACAATGACTTAGTACAATGATACCTTTACAATGACTGTATGCAGCACTGCCCACTTGAAGACTTGATGTGTTGAACTTCTTGCTCTTGTTCTGCACCTTGATTACTGCTCTTGTCATGCTACCCTCTATTGCACCTTGCTTTGCTTTGTTGCCCTAGAAATTCTGGTCCTTTTCATCCCTTGACAACACATGATCTAGCTTTTTCTTGCCTTCTGGGATCTTGATATTTAATCTGGTGTATCTCTATTATTTCAGCTCCCCAATATGTGATTTTCGGTTCTATAGTCTACTCTGAGTATTCTTTCCAATGCCATAGGTATGATCCAATTTGGATTCTTCAAGATATATTTATGCCCAATCTCTCACAATGACCTAATTATGGATTGTTTCATTAGAGTGAACTTATACAGTGTGCCATGTGTCATTTTTTCTTCATTCGGCTCTAAAATTTATATAGAAAAAACTACAGTCTGTGCATTATTTTCCACTTTTTATAGAATTCCAATCTGATACTCATTGAGAGATTTATGATGATTTTCCCAAGGTCACTTCTTTGAGATGAAGTTTAGGAGCCTGCAAAAACACTGACTTCCACAGATCATATCACCGAAGATGTTACGCACATTGATCTGAAATTTTTACAGGAGCTTCCTTGGGATTTTAGCTTTTCCTCATAAAAATTTCAGCTTTTAGACCTTTGCAAAAACAAATTTAGAGCGCAAATACCACGATGACCTTTTTTAGGTAGTGAAATCCATACATAAGGAGGATATGAGGATCACAATTTATATATATGCTTAGGTTGAGAGGGGCTTCAACAAGTGAACGTGGGAGGGATTTTAGGAGCTTAAAAATTATCAATTATTTACTTTTCAATGACCCATGCAATATTTGGGTAGCCCTTGGATCTTATTGCGTTGACGTCAATGACAACCGCTGATCAACAATCTCCCCCTTTGGCATTGATGGCAACACAAGTACTCCCCCTGCGATCATGACACCTCTTCCTACAACATTCTCTCCCCCTTTGATATCAATGGCAAAGGGTAACTCCCCCTGACACACAACCATCCTGCGAACCTGTACACACTTCCACTCCCCTTTTATATTCTAAATAAGGAAAATCTAATGAGAACTTGGGAGAATCCCAAGCTTCTGGTGAAGATATTAAAATGCTTCACGAGGTAAAGGCTTAGTGAAGATATCAACAATTTGTTCTTTTGTACCAACATACTCAAGTTTGATATTCTTTTCAGCGACTTGTTCTCTAACGAAATGATATTTGATCAGAATGTGTTTTTTTTTTAATGCATGATAGGATTCTTGGAGATGCTGATGGCACTGGTGTTTTCACAGAATATGGGAATAGGCTCACTGAATTTTACTTGAATACCTTGCAAATTTTGTTTCATCCAAAGGACTTCAGTACAACATGATGTCACTGCAATGTATTCTTCTTCCGCTGTAGATGACGAGATTGAGGTTTGATTTTTTCTCAACCATGATACGATACAACCACCTAGATAGAATTTGGCTCCACTAGTACTCTTATGATCATCAATGCTTCATGCCCAATCTACATTTGTAAAGGCTTGAATAATGAGATTGTTACCCTTGGGAGACCACAAGCCATATTATTCTGTGCCCTTTAGATATCGAAGAATTCTTTTGACAATAATAATATGTGATTCTTTTGGTGCTACTTGGAATCTTGCTACTTGTCCAACTGCTTGCATAACATCTGGCTGGGAGGCTGTTACATATAGAAGACTACCAATCATAGATCTATACAACCTTTGATCCACATCCTTAGATGAGTCTTCTATGCTCAATTTGCAACCTGTTACCATCGGAGTAAGGACGGGTTTTCAATCTTCCATTTTTAATTTCTTGAGCATTTCCCTGATGTACTTGCCTTGACATATAAATATCCCTTTCTCTTGTTGAGATATTTGAAGCCCTAAGAAGTATGTCAGCTCACCAAGTAAAGACATCTCGAACTCACTTTGCATATTTGTAGAAAATTTATTACTTATTTGATCATCATCGCTACCAAATATTATATCATCCACATATACCTCAACGATTGTTAAATTATATTTATCTATTTGTACATAAATATTGCTATCAACAGCACCTTTCTTGAACCCTTGTTGACATATATATCCATCAAGACGAGCATACCATGATGCTCTGGGAGCCTGCTTGAGACCATATAGAGCCTTCTTTAACCTACAAACATAGTCTTCTTTTTTTGATAGTAGAAAACCTTCAAGTTGTTCGATGTAAACTTCTTCTTCTAGTTTTCCATTCAGAAATGTTGACTTAACATCCATTTGGTAGACTTTGATTTTTCTTTAACATGCATAGGCAAGAAACATTTGGATGGCTTCCATTCTAGAAACTGGTGCAAATGTTTCATCGAAATCAATTCCTTCCACTTGTGCATAGCCTTTGCAAACCAATCTTGCTTTGTTTTTGGTAACACGTCCATCTTCATTCAATTTGTTCCTGAGCACCCCTTTAGTCCCAATGACATTTTTATCTTTTGGCCGTGGAACTAATTCCCAGGTGTTATTCTTCTCGATTTGATCCAATTCTTCATTCATAGCTGCTACCCAATGTTCATTCTAGTTAGCTTTCTCAAAAATATTAGGCTCAAAGGTTGCTAAAAAATCAATGTGAGCTTGTTGTGATGAATGAAGCTGTCAACCTTCATTTATGTCACCAATGATTTGATTTGATGGATGGTTCTTTTGAATCCATTCTTTTGTTCTCTTTGGAGGAGCTTCTTGTTTTTGTTCTGGTATATCTTGATGATCATTATTTACTTATTCCTGGTTGATAGTTGCTTCTTGTTCTAGAATTTTCTTTCTATCTTTTTCAGCCTTTGTCTCAAGTTTCAAAGATTCTAGATCCTCATCATTATTTGTTAGACCACCATCTTCGTCAAATGTAACATTTATGCTCTCCACTATCTTTTTTTGTCTTAGATTATAGCATTTATAGGCATTTATTTTGCATGAGTAACCATCAAAGATACCTTCATCCACGCGTGATTCAAACTTACCCAAATTTTGATCTTCTATTTTGATATAACATTTTCTTCCGAAGATTCTGAAATATTTTACATTAGCCAGTTTTCCTTCCATAATTCATATGGGGTTTTGTTGCAATTATTTTTTAGAAGAATTCGGTTGATAATGAAGACTACCATATCAATTGTTTGAACCCAGAATTTTTCATCCAATTTTGAGTCCTTCAACATTGTTCTACCAATTTCTTGTATGGTTTTGTTCTTTCTTTCAGCAACTCCATTTTGCTGAGGTATTCGTGCTGTTGAAAATTTCCTTTTTATTCCATTTTTATCACAGTATTGCTGAAATAATTTGGAAGTGAATTCTCTGCCATTATCTGATCTTAGACACCTTATTTTCAAATCAGTTTCATTTTTTACCAACTCCTTGTAGATATTAAAGCACTCAAATGCTTCAGAATTTTTCTTTATGAAACTGATGGTTGTCATCCTAGTATAGTCATTTATCATTAACATGAAATATAATTCTCCATATAAGCCTTTTATTCTTACAGGACCACATAGATCAGTATGTACCAATTCCAATGGATGTGACGCAAAGTGATATTTTGTTTAAAATTGAACTTTTGTCTACTTGTCATGCCGACAGCCCTCACATAGTGTGTTGGAAGGTTTTGAGATTTTCAGAATTTCTCGTACTGCTTCCTTTTTGTTTATCCTAACAATATTGTCAAAGTTTATGTGACCCATTCATTTGTGCCATAACCAGATTTCATATTCTTTAGCTAGTAGACATGCTTTAGTTACTTCATCCATAACATATATGTCATTTGGAGCTTGACTTGTTGTAGCCACAATTTTACCCTACCTGCCTTTCCTGATTTCACATTTTTTGGAGTTGAATAGCATTCTGTGTCCTTGATCACACATTTGTCCAGCACTGAGCAGATTGTGATTCATGTTTTCAACCAATAGAACATTCTTGGCTATAACATATTTTCTTCCGAGAGTGACGGTACCTGATCCTATAACATTTGAAGATTCATCATTTCCAAAGGATATAGTTCCATCCTTCTTCTCTTGCAGAGATACAAATTTCCTTCTATCTCCAGTCATATGCATTGATAAATCGCTATCAACATACCACACATCTTTGTTGTTTTGAGCCTTGAGAGTGAGAGCACAATTATCAACCTTCTTCTTCTTCCATGTTCATTCGTTTTGTGGCTTCGAAGATTCTTCTGGAGGATTTTCAAGTCTGTGGTCTCTAACTATGTGTCCAAAGTTTTGACATTTGTAACATTCCATATTATTTCTTAAATGTTCAAATATATTGATGTTTCTTTGAGCCCTGGGAGGTTCACATTTGAAGGATCTCCTGGAATTGTATTGGTTCCTAGGGTACGTGCGACATTCTACAGCTTTATGACCAAATTTTCCACATGAATAACAATAGCCATGAAAAATATGTTGGCAACTGGATGGAAATCTTCGTCAAGGAATCGTCTTCCAAGGATGTTCTTGCGTGATCTGAAAATGGAATGTACTTGTTTAATTGTGCAAGGTATCCATTTTCCAATATTTTCAAATGATCTGAAATTGTGAGAATAAACTATTTCCTTTTCAGAGATGGACTGAAGGGGCATTAACTGGACATGTCACCTCTAAAGAGAGGATGAGTTCCAGAGGCTACCTGGCCCTCTTCAGACTCTGTCTAAGGAAATAATATATAAACACTAATAACAGAATCAATGAAAGTATTTAATTTGTAAATTCAAAGTGTTCATTGTTCTGTTTTGAATGTGAATAAACAAGAGTATATGATCTGCAATAGTTGTGTAGAGGTTTGAAGTTTAAACAAAAAATTTTGATTACTGTATAAACTTGTTTATGGAAAACATGCTTATGAAATTTCACTGTTTAAGCAATCAAATTCTGGAAATAAACAGCCATAAAACACAGATGAACAGCATATGTTTTTTTAAGCGGTTCACCCCTCTTCTGGGCTACCTCCGCTGGTCCAAAAGCCTCTAATTAGGCTCAGTCCTTTTTTGATTAAATGCTTCAAATAAAATTACATCTGTATAAAGTTTTCCAATGAGAAAACAGACTGCTAAAACAGACTCAGAACATCCAAATCATTATAAATAGACTACAAATTCACCTCCATTGGAGGAAGGTAGCCCAATGCAGCAATGTTTCCCCTTGGCCCTGATGGCTTCTCTGTCAAAAGCGCTGTAAAATTCGCAGATACAATGCCCTGATGGCTCTGCAGACACCTCCAACAGCTCCAGAATGCTCTCTACACTCAAAATCAAAAAAAAATTCGTCTTCAAAGGCCTTCCCAATCAAAAGTTATGGCTCATTTACTGAACTGCCTCTTACTCCTTAGGAAGCTCCACTAAATGTGGAGGATGTGCAGTTAAGGCCGCCACATGGGGAGGTGGCGCCAAAGCTGGGCGGACTCCGCCAAATATGGCGCGCAGTTAGAACTTGGCATTAAAGTTTATGTTTATCGTTTTATTTGTGTTCACATGGGATTCGGCGGTGGTTTAACCGTTTGAATCAATACATATTATATACACAACAACCCACGAACATAACATTAAACATAAGGTTTGAACGGTCCGCCGTTCTGAGCGCGCCAAGCCGTTGGTTTCTCCGCGGTCCTGTGGGTGAGGTCCTATGCAATGGGGGGGCTGGCCCTTAGGGGCTGGCCCCCTTCGGGCCCCGCCCAAATAAAATTAACCGTTCAAATATAATACCGCTGGCACATTATTCAACGAACAAGATTTGGTACAGTGGTTAAGTCGTATGGTTTGTGTAACGGAAGTCGGGGGTTCGAATCCGTCGAGCTATAACCAAAATTTTTAAACCATTCAACTCGGCCTTGGGGCCACGTGGCGGCCTCCGGGCTAGCCACGTGGCACCCTCTGATTGGCTGCCACCGAATATTCCCCGGAATATTCTGCGGAATATTCTACGGAATATTCTCAGAATATTCTGTGGAATATTCTTTTTTTAATAAAATTTTTCCCAAAGTCTAATTTTGCCATTTTTTAATGAAATTGACAAAACTTTGAAGCTGAATAACTTCTGCATACGGAGACCATTTTTCGAACCGTTCGCGGCGCCGGAATCAGGAAGACGAGCACTATCCAGTCGATCTGTTTCGGAGCTATTCTGAGCACTTTCATTTTTAAGCATTTTTCACCAAGAGACTTGATCTCCTGATCATTGCGAATATTGTCCAATGAAGTCTACATTCATGTCAGATCTCATAGGTTCATTGTATTTTTTTGTAGAAGATCCTTCTTCTTCTTCTTTGCAACCGAGGTCAGTTCTGTCGTTGTAAGATCGTTGATTGTTGATGAGTTCTTCCAATGCACTTGAAATGTTGGCATATTTTTGGACATTTTTTCCCTTCTTCACTTCCTTACACAGCGAGACTACTTCAGCTTCTAATGCTTCACTTTCTTAGTTGCTTTCTTCCAAATTCTTTTGAAGTGACTCTTCAATACATTTGTGTTCTTCAACTTCAATTTTGAGACCTTGAACTTGTTCTTCAAGAGTATTGGAACGGATCTTCTCATCCTTGAGCTCTTTTATAAGCCTGATTTCCTCAGAAAATTATTCTATGGTCAACCCTTCTTCTTAGTTGTTTGATACCTCTTGTTTGTTGTACTTTTCCATAAACAATACTCTCTCATTGGCTTCTTCTTTTCTGTCACTGTCTTCATTGGATGATGAGCTATCTTCTTTAGAGAAAAAGTTCCTTTTGGATCCTTTATTTTTTTCTTGCTTGTTGAATTTCTTAAATCCTTTCTTTCCTTTTGAGTTGCCATCACTTATGTTCAGACATTTTTCTGCGAAATTTCCAACCTCACCACAGCCGAAACATATCAATGGAAGTTTACCTTTGAATTTTACCTTACCAATTTTTATTTTTCTCGTAAATTAAGCATATTCTTCATCTGAAAGACCTTCTTCATCATCTCCCTTTTCTTCACACTTGCAGGTGCATGTATTTTCAATTGAAGGTTGTTTTTCCTTATTGGTTTTCTTAGATGCAACAAATGTAGTTTCTAGATGCAAAGTACCCTCTTCTTCATCAAGTCTCATTTCATATGCTATGAGAAATCCATGTAATTCCTCTTTGCTGAGTTTGTCCAGATTTGCACTGTATTATAATAATGATACTTTTGGGTTAAATCTACCTGGTAACGTTCTAATATTATTTCGTATAATAGTCTTCTCATCGACTGTCTCTCCCAATCCTTCTACATTATTTGTTATTTCATCAATGTATTGGAAGTACGTAGCAATGTTGCCATCTTCTTTCATTCTAAGTTGCTCAAATTTTGCTCTATAGATTTGAAGCTTTTCTTCTTTGACATTTGAGTCACCTACATATATATTCTCAAGCTTGTCCCATAGATTTTTGGTGGTTTTACAACCCAACACCTTATGATAAGAATATTCAATAAGTCCATTGATAATAATATTCTTTTCTTTTGCATCACTTACCAAATTCTTCTTACCTTTTTCATCCGCAGTTGATGTAAATCCATTTTGAATGGTGTCCCATACTTCGTAACCTTGCGCCAAGAGATATACCTCCATTCTTCCTTTCTAGAGTGCATAATTATTTTAATTGAACATATGTACACCATATTTGGTATGCTTTATGACCTCCTTCCATCTGTTAAACTACTATTGAAGGAACCAATCTCTGATACCAATTGTTGGAAATACTAAGAGGGGGGTGAATCAGTATTCCTTTCAATTAGAGCATTAGTTAATCTTCAATTATTATTAGTGTTTATACAAGGATATCAGTAAACAAAAGGAACACAAATGCACATAGTGTTTAAGGTGGAAACCCTCTCCAGGACAAAAACCACCTGAATGCTTTTCCAATAATTCTTTAATATTCAACTCCAACTGAAAATAAAGCTCCAACTTCCTAGAATCTAGAAAATCATTATTCTCCATCTCCCACTGGATGGACACTCCAATGCCCGAGATTCTTCAGTAGTCAACTGAATGGATGCCCCAACACCCAATGAGCTACAACTCACCCTAGCGCCACCCTACCATCCTAAATTTTTCACAGGATTGAACCTGTTGGTGACTTCATGCACTAGCCTAGCACCACCCTACCACCCTATAGAAGAATAAAACAAGAATGGACTCCTTTACCAGGGAAAATGGTCCACTTTACAATGATATAGAATGATGTAGAAGAAGAAGACACACTAGACCATAACCCCAACTATGAAACAACCACCTAATGATGATCCTAGACCTCCTGAAACTGCCTCTTCAACTCTTGGCAAATAGACACTTGTACAATTTTTACAATGATAGTACGATGATACCTTTACAATGATTGTATGCAGTGCTGCCCACTTTAAGAATTCATGTGCTAAACTTCTTGCTACTATTATGCACCTTTATTTCTGCTCTTGTCATGCTACCCTTTGTTGCACCTTCCTTTGCTTTGCTGCCCTAGAAATTTTGGTCCTTTGTAGCCCTTGACAACACATGATCTAGCTTTTTCTTGCCTTCTAGGATCTCGATATTGAATCTAGTGTATCTGTGTTATTTTAGCTCTTGAATATGTGATTTTCGGTTCTATAGTATTACTTTGAGTATTCTTTCCAATGCCATAGATCTGATCCAATTTGGATTCTTTAGGAGAGATTTATGCCCAATCTCTCACAATGACCTAATTATGGAATGTTTCAGTATAATGAACTTGTACGACGTGCCATGTGTCATTGTTTCTTTATTCGGCTCTAAAATTGATACAGAAAAAACTAAAGTCCATGCACTATCTGCCACTTTTAAAAGAATTCCAATCCAATACTCAAAGAGAGAGTTAGGACAATTTTCCCAAGGTCACTTCTTTGAGATGAAGTTCAGGAGCCTAAAAAAATACTGACTTCCATAGATCATATCTCCGCAAATATTGTGCACCCTGATCTGAAATTTTTACAAGAGATTCCTCAAGATTTCGGCTTCTCCTCATAAAAATTTCAGCTTATGAACCTTCATAGAAACAAAGTTAGAGCTCAAATTCCACGATGACCTATTTCAAGTAGCGAAATCCCTACATAAGGAGGATATGAGTATCACAATTTATATAAATCCTTAGGTTGAGAGGGGTTTCAAAAAGTGAACGTGGGAGGGATTTTAGGAGCTTAAAAATTATTAATTATTGAATTTTCAATGACCCATGCAATATTGGGGTAGCCCCTGGTGCTGTTTGGGTTGACATCAATGACAACCGCTGATCAACATGCTTGATATGTTAAAACAGAACTTGAAGATAGTTGTTAAGGGTGGACTGGAGAAATTCAACCCAATCACTACCAATCTTCTGGAAAGGCATGTAAGGAGGGTTAATATAAATAAAACATAGACAGGAAAGGAATTCAGAATCAATTTCCAAGTTGCAAGTTTTCAAATAAGGGATACAATATTGGACTTAGGTTCATACGTCAATATACACCTCAGGAACACTTGAGAGGCACTAGGAAATCCCAAGTTAGCATTCTCTCTCATACAATTGCGTATGGAAAACCAATATTGAATTATACCAGTTGGGAGACTATAAGATGTTGAGGTTGATGTTGTGGGGGTAAAAACCTACACTTATTTTGAAGTGATAGACATTATGGGGGATAAGGACCCCTATCTAGCCCTGTTGGGGATAGACTAGGTGTTTGAGAATTATGAAGTCATTGATTTAAAGAAATTTTTGATGATATTTGAAGATGGGGAGGTTAGGGTGATTCAACCATTGGATCCTTATCAAGGTCCAAGGTTCACAGAATCAATTGATACCATAGAAGAGTCTGGACTCTTGGATCAACTATACCAGATGAAAACAAGAAAAAGGGAGTGCTAGAGGTCCTGTGTTTTGATAGATTTGCTAATCAAAAGACAAGGCAACATCAGAACCAATCTTTAGAGCTCTAGGATCTAGCCCTCCTAGTCTTAGAGAGGGATCTCTCAATATGTTTATAAGGATATGTCCTGAATGTTTTGGTAGTTGATTTTAGGCTAGTTGTGAAGTGCAGGGTTGTTTGTTTTTTTTTGGTTGGAAAAATATGTTTCATGTAGTATAGATAGAGCATGGGAATCTACAATCCATTGGGCAATGGAGTCATGTGAAATTCCAAATAGTTCTGACTGAAAAGGAAGGGAAACCAAAGGGCATATCTAACTTGGTCAAGGATCTGTTGAATAATATAGGTGAAATGAGGTGAACATTAAGGACTAAGAGTGAAAATAAACTAAACCCTTTCACAAATGACTTAAAGGATTCGAGGAATGCCCTATTTCCTCCAGTAAGCTCACTGCTTTGGACTTAATTAACATAAACACTCAAATAAAGGAGAAATGCAAACTAAAATCTTCTAAATGAATTGTAGGATTCGGGGAACACCCTATTTCCTCCTACAAGTCCACTATTGAGAGCTTAATCAACAAGACATACAATTGAATTAAAAGAAGAGGGAGTTCCTTAGACATCTAGGACTACAATTATAGGGACCTTTAACACAATAATTACAACAATGAACACAGGATATGATTGAAACAAGCCTCTCTGTCAAACTGCAAGCATTAATAATTAAAGGGAGATTTCAGATACAAAACTCAGTGGCAAGAAAGAGTGAACGCCTAAACAGTCTTTAACACAACTGAATTTACCATTTCTGAAATAAAACAAACCAAATATTCAAGAGAGCTATTAGACTACCCTGTCATGTTCAATAGAGGAAAACATATAAACAGTGAAGGATAAACAGGTCAGAGGTGCTTCTGAGATACATTTCTCTGCCTAAACTTTTTATCCTACTGTAAGCAAAGCATGATGGAACAAAGTGGAAAATAGGAAATAACATTAACAATAAGAAGTACTTCACCCAAAACAGGCTCAGGGATCCAATGGTCCAGCATCCTTCATCAATAGAAAAACAAAGACCTCCACACTCCTTCAGAACACCAATGCTTCTTCAAGCAGCAATATGTATTACTTTAGAAATCACCAAATGCCAACCTTTTATAATGAGACTTCAAAGATTCTTTATAGGAAAAATGAGGAAGAGTAGGTGAGGAAAGTTTTAATGAACATCAGAGATAGGAGAGGGCATTTGAATGCCCCATTCTATGTCTTAAAATTTTCATTAAATTCTAGACAGAATCAATAACTTTGTAGCTTGTTGAGACCTTTTTGATATGACAGAAATCACCCACAAGGTGTCTTTGAGAGGAAAAAGCATCTGGAGTGGTACTATTATCTTCTTGGTGTGAGTTAAGTGAAAGAATGGGCTATGAGGGTTTCCCATACTCCTAAATAATTGCTTCTGACAGTTTGTAGTAGCTTCTTTGGTGTAATAACTGCTTGGTAGGCCTTTGAGCATGGAGATGGGCTATGTCTATGTTAGTCAACTTCTGCACCAATAACTGCTTTTTTCCTTTGCACTTCAACATATTTAGCTCTGTTTATGTTTTCACTTTTTTGATTGCTCGGACTGCTTCTGTACTGATGCCTTCAAAATTTTTATTAATCTTCTATGCCTTGTCATATGCCACTGGATATGTGATCCTCATCTTGAGTGTTCTGTGTACAGGTGGAGGGTTTCGCTAAGCTGGAGGGTCACTGAGGATTCATGGATCTAATCCATTGCTAGACATGACCTCACCTTCTGTTCTGGTTCCCTTTGATGTTGTTTCATGGCCCTGAGATTTCCATCTGAGCTTTTGTGTCACCTTTGTGACTGTAAAATATTTATCCTTCATCGGCCATGAAAAACCTGAAAACACTCGAAAAACTATTATAAAAACTTGCGGGCTTGGTTTAGACTGCTTGCAGAGGCTCTGGGGTGGTGGAGGGATAGTAAGGAGGTGGTGATTGCAACAAAAAACGGTAAAAAACCCTAGCAGAGAAGCTAACAAGGTTCAGTGAGGGTCTTGGTGCGAGGATGAACGTGGACCATTAGATTAGGATGATCTACAGTGGAGATCGCTTGGTGAAGTCGTTTGAGAGAATAGATGAAGGGAAAACGAGTGGGGTTGCGATATAACACAAGTCGTTCGATCTCAGAGATTGGCGGTTGAGATTAAAAGTGAAAATGACGTTGAGGAGGGCAGCAGTATGGCAGAAAACCGAGAATGGTTTTCGCAAAATGAAATGGGGGAGAGGCAGTATTCACTTTTGTAATGCGATTCCATACACTGATTGCCACGTGGATTTCCAAAACCACCTATTTCACAAAATTTTGGGACGCTAATCCTCGAGCATAAATATTTTTCGAAACAGAGCTTCAGCTGTTGGATCGTGCGATGTTGATCAGACGGTGCGGATAGCACGCGACGGGAGGCAATGTGTGCGGGTGGAAAGACTAGTGGGCCCGGTAGTGACGTTTGGTGTTTGTCGCATAGCGGGTGGGTTGTCGGGAGTGTTTGAATGGTCGGGATGGATCTTGGCCGTTGGATCTATAGAATGGACGGTCAAGATATAAAAAGAGGAGTGGATAGATGGATGGATGAAAAGGTAAGGCAAGGTGAATGGGAGGGAGGATGGGGCCTGATGGCCGTTGATCTGTGTAGATCAACGGTCCAGATTTGCTTGGACCACGACGTTGTGAATGGAAAAATAAACAGGGAAAAGGTTTTATGAACGAAGTTTTATGTATTTTAAGCACCTGATTACGGGGCTTGGGTTATATGAGACGGGGGCTTAATAACTTATTAGGTAAAAAAACTATTTTTAGGCCATAATAAAGGGTTTTTAAGGCCAAATGAGGGTTTCGGTAAGCCAGAAAAAGGATTTTTAAACCAAATAAAAGAATGATATAAGGTTTAAAAGAAGATTTTAATGGTTTGGAGGTTAAAATGAAGGGGTTTTGTGGGTTTTTTGAAAGGGGAAAAAAGGGTAAAAATGGAGATTTTTTGGGAGTGAAATGGAGAGGTGAATGATGGGAAAAGGAGCATTATAAGCAGTTTCTCTTGGTAATGAGCAGGTTCTTCAGGGCTTGTATTGAAACACTAGTGAAGATTAATTCAAAGGATAGAGAATCATCATAAGACTTCAAAGATGATGGATTTAAAAGGAAATATATCTCTTGAAGGCTTGAAAACAAATTTAGCCACCACTAGGTATACCAGAATTTATAGGTGGCTAACAGGGAGGACTACATTAATCTGACAGCTAAAGGTTCAGTAAGTTGGTGGAGTGTCCAAAGCTCCAAGGAAGGGTCTAAGGTTACGTGGGATGACTGAAAACAATTATGATATGAAATCAAGGTGTGCTACCATTCATGATTCAACAAATCAATTTTATTGGGACAAAGGTAAGAGGTTACCCCACTTTTACCAATATGGAAGTCATTAACACTTTTATCAATAAAATAGATGATATTGTCCCCGAAGAAAAAAAAATACCCTTAATGAATGTGGCATTACAAGAAACCTCTCTTAGGTGGTGGGGAACCAAACACAACCACCTCAGAAGATGGGAAGATGTTGTGAAGGCTTTAAGAATCTAGTTCCAAGCATCTACAGGACCACAACTGGATGAAAATTATAGGGGAACTTCAGATCCCCAGGGGCACACAAAATACTGCGAGGAATGGTGGGAACTAGAAGGGTATCCCAAGAAATTTTGGGTTCATAACTTTGTGCACTCCTTAGGCACAATCCCACAAGCATGGTATATCACTGAAGAGAAAAAGAGATATAATTAATTGAAAATTAATGCCGAGCAATTTTGTAAATAGATTTTCCTTTAAGGATGACGCTCAGCAGCTAACAGATGATTTGCAAGCCATGAAGAGGATCCCATTTACAATAAGGCCCAAGGAGTCAATGTATCGAGCCACTTTAATGCAAATTTCTGAATCAAATTACTAAGAAGCAATGGCATGCAACAAGATAGATCAGGAGACAGATGATGGTGACTTAGAGAACCTGAGGCACTTGTTGTTTGAATAAACGGAAGGGGTGCGAGAAATCAAAGATGAACCTGTTACAGAGGGACTCCACTTAATACTGCTCAATATTAAAAAGCATAATATTGGAAGTAGTGAGAAGCCCAAATTAGCTTCCATTAGAGACTACTAGGATGAAGAAACAACAAAGGAAATCTTTTATTTATTGACAAAATATGAAGATCTGTTTCCTTCCTTTATTTCAGAATTAAAGGGGATAAAAGGAGATTTGGGGGAAATGTGCATAATGCTTAAACCAGATGCCATACCAATGAAGCACAAACCATACCAATTAAATCCCAAGGTAAAAGAAAAGGTGAAGAAGGAGATTGAAAAAATGTTAGAGGTGGGACTATATTTCGAGTGGAAGAAGTAGAATGGGTAAGTCCCATTTTTATCCAGAATAAAAAGGAAAAATAAAAAATAAGAGTATCTGTCAATTACCGAATTTTGAACAATGCATGTGTGCATGATCCATTTCCCACGCCATTCAATAACAAGGTTATGGATAATGTAGCAAGAAATGAAGCTTATTCATTCAAAAATATATTTCAGGATACCACTAGGTCAGAATAGCTGAGGAAGACAAAAATAAAACCACATTTACAACTGAATGGGGCTCTTACGCCTATCATGTGATGCCTTTTGGACTGAAGAATGCACCGGCAATATTCTTGAGGATAGTTATAACAACATTTAGAGAACACATCCATGGGTTCCTGGAATTTTATATGGATGATTGGACTATATACAGTTTATTTAAAAAGCATGCAAGTCTACTCCGCATAGTGTTTGATCGATGCAGACAGCTACAAATATTCTTGAACATAAATAAATGCATCTTTATAGTTCAATTTGGAACATTTATTAGCCACATTATATGAAATTATGGAGTATGTGTGGATCCTGCTGAAGTTGCGGAAATTGTTAATATGTACCCCCCACCCGAAAAATGTTAAGCAACTAAGATCCACGCTGGGGCATACAAGCTACTACAGAAGGTTTATCTGCAACTATGCCCGCATTACAACCCTATTGGAGAAGTTACTAAAGAAAAAAGAGTAGTTCACCTGGACTAAGGAGTGTAATGAAGCGCTACATATACTGAAGTAAAAGCTAACAAGTGAAGTTATCTTAGTGTACCCTAATTGGGATAAATAATTTCATGTGCACATTGATGCTCCTGACATTTCATTAGGAGCAGTTCTAGCGCAACCTGGTGAGAAAAATCTATACCATCCAATATACTTCTCCATTAGGAAACCATCAACTGCAGAGAGAAATTATACAACTACAGAAAGGGAAGCACTTGCAATGGTCTACTCCCTACAAAATTTTTTCCATTATCTGTTAGGGGGGCCATTCAAATTCTTCATAGATCATTCAACATTTAAATATCTGGTAAATAAACCAGTATTAGAATGCAAAATTTGTAGATGGTTATTGTTATTCCAATAATTCATGTTTGATGTAATAGTTAAACCAGGAAAGATGATGTAGGACCAAAGAATTTGTCAAGACTTGAATCAGGATAAAATGGAGGATCGGTAGATGATCAGCTATAAATTCAGATATGTTTCAGGTGGAAGTTGTACCAAACTATCTAGAAAAAATAACAATATTCCTAGCTATGGGGAAATGTCTAGAGGAGTATACAAAAATCCAAATAAAACACTAAATGGTCATAGCAGCAATTTATCAGCTCATTGTGAGCCAATTATATGAGTTGGGGTTAGACCAAATACTAAGAAGGTGCATATTGGATAACGATCAGCTAGAGATCCTATGGGAAAGTCATAATGGAGTTGTGGGAGGACACATGGGTGGAAAGTGCACCGCAAGGAAGATTCTACAGGCAATATTATGGTGGCCCACCGTACACAAAGATGCAAAAGAATATGCAAAGAAGTGTGATGTATGTTAGAGAGTTGGAAAACCATTGCATAGGATCGAACTACCCTTGCAACCTGTAAGAGCAATACACGCCTTCGATAAATGGGAAATTGACTCCATCGGACCCATAACCCTTGTTGCGCGACATTCACAAGAAAGATACATCATAACTTTAAGAGAGTACCTAACCAGATGGGTTGAACCCATGCCAGTGAAGGATTGTACCGTCGACATTGTAGCCAGATTTATATTTGAAAACATCATCACTAGATTTAACTACCCGAGGAGCTTGACAAGTGATTATAGGACGCAATTCATTAATGAAATAGTCGAGTTGTTGCTACAAAACTTGATGATACAAAATCACAAGAGAATTTTGTACCACCCACAAGCGAATGGGACTGTAGAAGCCTTTAATAAAATCTTAGAGAAATGCCTGACAAAGGTATGCTCTACAAATCGAGACGACTGGGATGATAGGATTATGGATACCTTTATAGAACCACTGTAAATAGATTGCATAATCAAACGACATTCCAACTAGTGTATAGAAAATAAGCAGTTGCACCAGCAGAATTTATTGTCCCCGGTCTCTTTATCGTAATAACAACTCAAATGTCTAAAGAAGTGCTTGTAGCAAATCGGTTACAAGAGTTTCAAGAACTAGAAGAATCGATATTTCTTGCATATTTCCATCAATAAGTTGAGAAGTTCCAAAAGGCTTGGCATAATCGCCACATAAAGAAAAAAGTGTTCACCATTGGAATCCGCGTCATGCTATATGACAACAAATTCCAAAAATTTCCAGGAAAAATACAAATGCATTGGTTGTGATCGTTCTATGTTACATATAGCTGAGATTTAGGAGCTATTAAGCTTGTGCAACTAGATGGTATAGTATTATTTGGTTGGGTCAATGGCACACGCCTGAAACCCTTCCATGAATGATTTCTTTAAATTTTATTTACAATAAAATCTTGTGCCCGAGAGAAGTCTGTAGGTTAGGTAGGTCATTTCCATAGGAACAGTTGAGCATAAACCCTCAAATACTATCTTGGTCACGAATAATACCTTGCTACACAGTTACAGAATGGGGACCATCCTGCAACCAATCTGTAGTGTCAGTCAAAATTTGGAAATATTTTCCGTAATTAGAAACATCATTTCGTAATAAAGTTTCCACATCAAGCCATAATAATTGCCCATCACATCCATTCAAATTTCGAGGCCACTGTCAGCAAAGATAGATTCCACCTCACCCAGGTTAACTACCCACACGATTTTAGCCATGGGGGGAACCTAAAAAATAATTATTTATCCAGTCTCATCAACTTCCATCATGTAAAAACTATTACTTATTTTGCATGGATGAAAAAAAAAACTAGTGTTAAGAAACAAAGAATTAGAGAAGAGAAAAGTCGCCATAATGGCTAGCAACAGCACACCATTAAAGCTCCGGATTTACAGACCAATAATAAAAATGGCTTATCAGAGAATAAGCAGCATAACAAAGGAAATTTCATTAGTGGTGGAGCCCAAACTTGACCCACGGATCCAAAAGCTAGAGTCGATCGCAGGAAAGTACGATAATGCAATTCTAGTCGACACTGATTTTACTGATTGATTTTAGTTCCCTGCACTCAAGAGGTAGGTCTACATAAATAATTATGTCAAGCAGAATGGCAGTGAAGTGGCTCAAGTTCATCAATATTTTCGGGGAATTTAGAGATTGGAAATCTTACATCTGCGGAGCCTACCAGTTTTTGGTACACGCAGAACAACGATTTAACGCACAAAAATATTGCTTAGTAGGATTCATAACATCTCGCTATGGCTTGGCAAGGAGATAAAGATTTAGTTAGATGATATCCAACATCTCACTGGAATTTCGGTGACAGGGAACGATGTGGCTACAACATTACAGAAAACCTCCAAGGGAGCAAAGAAAGTCAGTGAGAAGGATTACTATAGAAATTATGACACCAAAAGAGGGGGTGAGGGAGCAAAGATAGACATGATAAATATGCCCAACATAAAATTTTCATGCTATTTGATCACAGGGAAGATAATGAGACACTACACAAAGGGATAATGCACACTAGACACCATATCAGTTGTGGAGCATTGGGTGCCTCATAATGGCACTGGCAATGTGGAAGTGGTGTCTACTAGGAAAGAGACCGCTTGCAGAAGTGACTGAAGAGTAGCCATTAGCACTCAAATACACACCATGGATTGCCTCTGGAGACCCTAGCAGTAAGGAAATTAATGAGAAGCCTTTGCAAAATGATATAGGAAAATGATAGATGTTATTAACGCGTAGGAAAGAATCCCAAGAGCTTTGTTGGATGAGTACTCATAACAGATATGGTTTGGAGCTTCCCATGGCAACATATTGCTTATACCTCACTGCATAGGAGAAAATTCGTTTCAAAAGAGGTCATCGAAGTTCCAACTAACAGAAGAGGCCTTCCACATTGAATTCATGTCATGGTCAGAGATATCAGGACAAGTACGGAAAAACAAGCATGTATACTCTTTCGATGCTATGGATCATCAGCCACTTCCAGGGGAAACCAAAGAAGACGCAATGCAATGAATTTCACAGATGCAGCTCCAACCAGTACTGCAGAATCTGGAGACAAGGATGAAAGAAATCAATAGGAAAATGGTAATCATTGGAGCCTCAAGTACTTTTTTCCCCTCTTTCAATGAATTTCAAGCTTTTGGTATGTTTTCACCCATGACCACAACCCCTATTTTCTCCACTCTCCCCCTCACAACCATTCACTCGTAGTCTCAGCCGACACCCATTACCCCTTGCAAAACAAAAGAAACTAAATAACCCATCCCATGTCTTAAAGGAAAAAGGGCCAAAATACTAAATTCAACCGAGGTTGTGGATTTAACAGAGGAAGATACAATAATCCAAACGAATATAGGTATCCCTATTACAGAAGAACCAGAGAAAAGCACTCAATCCCCCTCCACCCTTTCACAAGACACCCCAACGTCATCTTCGAACACCCTGGCCTCATATTTGAATACTCTTGTTTCATCTCTGCATACATCCCATAACTCTAAAGACCCTTCAACCCACACGATATCCACTTCCGTAACCATTTCCGATGTTATCCCAACAGGAATGGTTAGTGCGATTGATACCAAGTTAGAGGTTAAATTATGAACCTTATAGGTAACTGTAGTTAACACAACCACAGTAGAGCCAGGAACCTTTTTAAACTTACTTATTCAAGCAAACCTTCCGATATTTGAAACTGCGCCGAAAGAAATCACATTGAAAAAATTCCAATAGTCACTCCTAACACTGCCTACATTTATTTCCATCCCTCCATCCACCCACATTTCAAATCTAGACCCACAAACAACAGTACCATTGAATCAACCTATTTCACCACAAGGAAAGTCCAAGCGATCTATTGCCAGAGGCCAGCCACTTAGAGAAAGATATCTGAGTCCCAAAGAAATGAGAAGCAAGAACCTTCAGGGTTGGACAACGAATCAATCCAAATAGTAGCATAGCGGGCATAATCACTTCATAATGATCTGGCTCAAATGCACGAGAAACAACAACAATAGATACTACTACTTATTGAAGAGCATAATCAGCGACATCACGAAAGAAACAATCACCATATCACGGAGAAATTCCAAGAATTGTGGCCTATAGTAGCGGATGTGGTAAAAGTTGCACCTGAATATATGCAGGCATGTAATGTAATAGAATACTTTCTCCATGTCCAAGAAACATGCAATGACCTCAATAACACAAACAAAGAGCTACGTCAAACTCCGTTAACCAAACTAGCTTTTTTTGATCCAGCAATGGTCTACGCAGACAACATAAATCAAAGAAGGGAGCAAATGAATCAGCTGAAGGAAGCCCTGGGGAGTATATCATTCGAGGTTTATACATTGTTGGAATAGATCCATGAATGTTCGATCTCCTTAGCTATGAAATTTCAACCCATCTCCGAGAAAATTCACCAACTATTTGCAGATATCAGAGCAACTACCGACCCAACCACTCACAAGCAATTATATGACCAAGACAATGCCTTAAAGATACAAATTTAGACAATTGAGGAAGACTCTGCTAGGACCAAGTAGCTCTTGCATGACCTCGGGCTGTTTTTCAAACAAAAGAAAAAATGGATCTAGCAACTAGTCACTGACTCAAAGCCACAATGGGACTCAGTCTTCTCATACTTTCCAGTCGGTCAATGCTATGCATACTGAAAAGGTAGTGAACACCACAGATACAATCATGAAGACTTGGAAATATTATATTGCTGACTTCCGCAATTTCAAAATGGAAGCAATCAGGAAAGTACCTGAGCTGGGGCCTTCGTTTGAAGGACAAATCCAGGATCAAGTGCAACAATAGTATGGAACAACAAAGCAGTATTAGCAGAAAGGGACAGCAGAATACCTCATGGAAACCTCACCATTAGAAAAAATAGACTTGGGACGAGTCAATAGCTTGTGGTCAAGGCCTGTTGGGACCTTTTTTTTTAAGAAAGATAAGACAATTTTTGGAGTTGCAGACAAGAAATAGCGAAGGTAGCGAGTTGTGGATAACATTTGTGTAGGTGGAGGGTTTCGGATGGGAATTTTCACAAGTGGTGGGAGAATCTGACAATGAAAAGGTAGAATACTATAAGCAGTAGAATGAAAGGCGGAATAGAACATAGAATAGACTAGCGTGGAAAAGCATCCAAGTGGGAAAGAAGGAAATATTGGCAATGTGGAAAGTGGAAGCTAGATAAGGAAGAAGGCAAGCAGTCGTGCAAGGAGAGCGAGGAGAGAGCGGAGAAATCTGTAACAGGTCAATCTAGTCTTGTATTTTGGGTTCTATGGATAGATCCCTGCGGAGAATTTGATGTCTGATCTAATGCACTGTGGTGGAAGTTAATATATATATATATATATATATATATATATATTTTTGTATGTGTTATTATGTTTGGAATTATGGATGAATATTTAAAAAAAAATTGTAAATGTGTATTGATGTATAAGATAGAATCGGGCCTTTTCCTGTTTAACTTATGATGAGTATAGTCGTATACTAGATGATAGATAATAGATGATAATGTGATACAAATTTCATGTTTCTAATTCTCTTACTTCAGTAAGGTCACGACAAGCCTCGGGTGAGACTCCTTGCTCTCCCTTGAGCAAGGTGAAAATGTCAGCATTGTCCTAGACTACAACGGGACCTTGTTGGCTCATAAGCCTAAACCTGGGTCTTACCTAGAAGCCATTATTTTCGCCAACGATTTCTATTGGATGGCATGTATTTAATCAATGATAATGTATTTTACATGTCGAATTTTTTCTTGAAGATTTAGGAGAGACTGATGTTCCAAAGGTTGCATGGAGGAGACAAAGGTTTGAAAGGCATAGTGCATTGTTAGTGCATTTATTTGGAAATTTGAAACACCATTTGGAGCAAGAAAGAGTAGAGGGATTTATATATTGGTAGAGTTAGCTAGGAACATATCCTTGAGGCATTTAATCAGGAAATTTTTGCTAGTCCCAACAATACCTTGGATGATCATCTTTAGTGCGATGGAGGTGTTGTTTGAAAAGTGGGAAAGTATGATATTGAAAGCCACCAGTTTTCTTGGGTACAAGGAGGCAATGGATTTGGATTTGGAGAAGGGATATGACATATTTTTATGGAGGAGCAGTTAAATTCTATGAAGTGAATGGTGGCCTCTTGCAAGTTTGAAGGAATAAGAGAATGGGCCCAATTATGATTTGCATCAAAGTCACGGTAGCCAAGCATTTCAAGGTCATCAAGGATGTTGTAGTTACCTGGGTGGAGGTGAGAAAGGAGTTTCCATTCTTCCATTTCCATGGAGTGGTGTTGTTCCATTTCAATAATATCAACATCGTCAGAGTCAACAAGATATGATTCTTTAGGTGCATGATGGGCATGCCATGCATGATATTTGTGTTTAATTTGTTCCAATGTGAAATAATTTTCTCATAAATTCCACTAATGTCATTAGGCAGCTTGTGAAAAGGGAAATACAAGAGTAGTTCACTCCAACAAAAGTTTACATAGCATTCTACATCTTGATATGGGATGTAAGTGTACCGAGGTAAGATGTGTGCAACCATGGGAGGGAATATACTTTTCCATGGTGATATTTTTCGGCAAGAGGAGAATGACCAAGACGTGCATGCAACTTGAATAAGAGACAATGACTCAAGTGAAGGAGGTCTTTGCATGTATGAAGTGATGAAGGGTTTTTTTGGTTATTGTCCATCCAAGTTATTTGCAACACGTCTAAAAAATATTTTCTTGAAATTAAGGGGGAAAAAAGAACAACTACATTTAGTTAGGAGGAGTTTTTGGAGCATGTTGCTTGTTTATGTTTCACCAATTTCCCTATCAAAAATTTCTCCAGTTAGGAGTTTGTGGATGACAAAAACTGTAGGGGCATCGAGAGGAGAAATTTATGCAAGGCACGCTAACATTGGTGGTAGCTTTCAAACTTTGACTCTTATTTTGGAGATGTGGTTCAAAATAGAATAACATGATAGGAAATGATGGAATTCAATGTTAGCCCTCCAAATAGTAAGCATGTGAAGGTTGTGGGTGTTGAGCCTGTCATCATTCCTAGCAGGGTTTAATTTTTTTCATCCAGATGCATCGATGTGCATGGAAGAGGATTCGTGTAGCTCCCAAGGCACTCCATCACGAAAAGATGTAGTAGTGTTTTTTTTCCAAATACATGTAGAGGAATGAAAATTTGTGTTTCGCTAGAAATATTTGACAAGATCCTCGTAGTATTGTAGCTCATTGGAGGTGAGGATATCATTTTTTGAAAGAAGGAAAGGAACACCAAGCGTCGATCGATGTATTCCTGGATTTATGTGTTGAAGGGATCAAGGGTTCCAAGCAGTTACATATGCACCAAAGAAATACTTGGAATTAGCAACGTTGGATTCCTTGGTCCAATCAAGGTTTTCCATATCAAGTGCATTTTCCAACAATAGGAAACCATTTATATGTGCAAATCCTCTATATCGCCATTCATACCAGAGAAAAATATAATAGAGTAAGTAATATTGTTGCATGAAAACATGTACATAAAGGTTGAAAGGTAATTAATGGTTGATTAATGCCTGCACCAGTATTCCTTTACATGGAATCCTTTTACTAGGACCTCTTATAAGAATATTGTGAATATGTAGTGGATGTATTGAGATGCACAATGTGGGTTTTCAACAATGTTTTGGATTCTCCAATGAGGATGATCATGTGCATTGTATGGAGGACCAGAAAAAATCGTCATGTGAAATTCATGCCATTTAGTATCAACTACACTTAGTGTGAAGAAGAAGGTGGGGCTTCCCATTTGAAATATCATGTCACTGAGTTCCCCTCAAGCCTTGGTCCAAAAATAATGACCCATGTTAGGGTCCCGTGATTTGGTTGATTGGCAAGCCAAATGACAGTGTAACATCAAACCAGTCTTTGGAGCCCAAGGACCTAGCCTTCTTGGACTCAAAGAGGGCTCCCTCTATTTGTGTAAGGGATATCTGTGCGTTTGCTTATTGTGTTCTTGATTTTAGGCTAGTTATGAAGTAGGTTTTTGGTTTTTGTTTTCAGGTTGTGAGGGATGAACTGATCAAAGACTAATATAGGTAAAAATATGTCGGATCAACTGGGCTATGGGGTCGAAAAGGTCAAGAAAGCTTTCAAATGGTGATACAATGTTGCTAAAGGGTCGATTTGATTCGAGGTAAAATGGATCTTTGGGTAAAATGGATTGAGATGGACATTAAACTTTTGAAGAACAAAGGATTTCAAACATAAATATTTTAATAGCTGACATAAACATGGTAGGGCTAACCATTAATCATGAGAAATGTAACTATAAACTGATAAATGCATAGAAATAAACATTAAAGCCATGCATAGAGAGATATGACTCTCTAACTTTATGAAATGGCTATCAGACTTTGGGGAAATACATTTAAGACAAACAAAAAACTCAGATCACTATGAGGAAACGCATAAGCATAGTATTTCAAGCTATTGGGCACTTTGAAGCAATATTGCATAGTTTTAGGCAAAGGGAAAGATCAGTACAAAACCTCCTTGGTTCAAAAAATGACAATCAAACAATCAAAGAAAAGTTTCAGAGGTGGAGCTATGACTAGCCATGAGTAAGCAGGGCATACCATGAATCATACTTAGCATGCATAAAACCGTAAATGAAACAAGCAAACAATATTCTTCAGTTATCAAAGAGCAATCAAGGATTCTTTGATATGACTAAGAAGGAAGAAAACATAGAAGCTATAAAGAAACAGGAAAATTGAGGTGCCTCCAAGGGCATGTCTCAAATCTATTCTCTACTATCTTATAGCAAGCAAGAACATGGAAATATGAATGAAAACTAAGAAGCAAAATAGAGAGGGACACTATACCATTTTACCAAGTCATGGAATCCAACAACAAACCTCCTTCATCATCCAAAAACATTCAAGAACCTATCCAATGCATAATACAAGTGTTTCTTCCAAGCTTGTATAACCATATATTGCTTCTATTCATCAAGTTTAGCCTTGTTTACAATGAATTCTCATGGAATATATAGGCCAAGAGTGAGGAAAACCTCCTAGATCAACTTGCAATCTCATTGACCTATCTAAAATATCTGATTTTGTCCTTGAGGCTTTGCAAATCCCAAGGCACAAAATATCTAATAAAATATCTCAAAAATGGTAAAAAAGGAAAATATATTGACCTTTCATAACTAATCATGCCCAAAAATAGCTAAACGCACATGAGGAAAATTCACTTTAGAAAGGTTCATTTTTTACAAAAATACTTAAGAAATATATCAGCAGAAAGTCCTTTATCTTGCCAGCAACTTTTGGAGGCCTTCCCGATGTCGAAACGAGGCCCGTGATGGCTCCTTGGAAAGCTCTAAATGTATTTTTCTGAAAATTCTTATTTTGCTCCAAACTAACCACTAGAAGTCCATAAAAAAACGACCTGTGTGTAAAAGACCAAAAAATAGACCTTGCTGATAAACGGGGCAAAGTGTGGAAAAAGTGAGTGTCTTTCGCCATTTTGGGGAAGAAAATCATCTTCAAATGATCTGAAAATCACTGAGTATATGCCCCTGAAATTATGGCATCCAATGATATCGTTTTCATCCTTTGAGGATGCCCCAAAAATAAATAGCGATTCCCATGAGTTTTAGCCAAAAACCCAAAAATGACAAAAAACCAGAACTTGTTGAAATTCGCCCAATTTTGGTGAGCATGACCCTCAAGGGTTTTCAGAAACATGTTGTGAAGATGAGGCCAAAATTTGGATCTTTGAGGTATCTTTCTTCAATTTTGGTGCTGGGTGCCTCCTTTGAACTTCCTTGAGTTTCTCCTGTGTGGCCTTCAATTTACACCGGGCGAACTGATTGAGCTTCTTATAGTGCCCGGTCATTCTTTTTTGAAGGTCCAAATCTCTATTGGCCTTCTCCAACTTCTTTTCCAAGTGACCATTTACCCTCTCAAGCCATTCTTCTCGATTTTTCTCTATCTCTTGGGTGAACAATGTAGTGAGAGGAGTAGATTGGAGAAGAGCAGCTTCTTCATCCTTTTGTTTCTCAAGGGCTTTTCTGAGTCCCATGGTTCTTGGCCTCTTTCTCTGGGCTGATCTTCATCTTCGCTATAATTTAACTCACCCATGATTTCTTCTAATTTAACTTGCACCTTGGAGGCCTCTTTTTTGTATTTGATGGCCTAAGTCTCATATACCGCCATGTGGACACTCATCTATTTATTTTGAATTTGCAAAAATTGATTGAAGTTTATAGCCCTCTCTAGATCTGTCCTCAAAGCATCAATTTGGCTTTCTCTATTTATCAAGAGAGTCTCTAGGATTCGGGCTTCATTGTCGCTATCATCACTTTGGATTTGAATGACGTTCAATTCCCTCTCCTTTTCATGGCTGCTTTCTTCTTTCTCCTTTCCTTTGCGTTGGGTATCCTTCTTGGTCTTCCTCCTCTTGGGTAATTCGACAATGGGTTTCTTGGGAAATTTCCCCTTACTTCGGAGGGCCCTAGTAACATTTTGAGTTATGGTTTTAGGCACCCTTTTCCTTGATGTCCGAGGCTTGGCCACTTTTGGAGAAGAAAGCATGGCCCCTTACCTAGGAGAGGCATCTAGCACATGCTCTATTGGCCCTTTTCCCTTGTTACTTTCCTCATCATTCTTGCCACTATTTTGAGTTTGTTCATGGTGCTGTTCTTCATCACTGTGCTGCATATCATCACTGTGTTTTTCTTCATGAGGCTGCCTTTCCTCATTGTGCTGCACCTCTTCATCATGTTGTTGTTCTTCTTCATGAAGCTGCCTTTCCTCATTGTGCTGCACCTCTTCATGATGTTGTTGTTCTTCTTCATGAGGCTTCCTTTCCTCACTATCCTGCACCTATTCATCATGTTGTTGTTCTTCTTCATGAGGTTGTATTTCCTCACTGTCCTGCACCTCTTCATCATGCTACCCTTCCTTATCTTACTGTTGTTCATCATCATGTTGATGCTCATCTTCATGTTGCTGCTCATCATCATGCTCTTCTTCACCATCATGCTCTTCCTCACTGTTTTGAGTTTGTTCATGGTGTTGCCCTTCTTCCTCTTGCTGCCCTGCTTCATCATGTTTTTTTTCATCTTTCTCTTCCTCCTCTTTCTCATGCTCTTCTTCCTCATCATGCTCTTCTTCTTGTTCAATGGGAAATTTGAGTTTCTTGGGAATGGGCTTGCTTGAAGAAGGCGAAGGATAGTGAGTGGAAGGTGAAGGAGATGTATGAAATGAAGTAATAGTGGCGAAATCTGGATGTGTAATGAAAGTATCCCAAGAGATTTCCTTCTTCTCAAGATGATGAAGAATGATAACCTTGATGAGGGAATGATGGAAGAGGTAGGCTGTCTGCTGAGAAGGCGGTTTTTTTCTGAACATTGGAGGCCATTTTTTCAATACTTCTATGGAGGAAGAAAGAGAGATTGAACAATTTGGCTCTTGTAAAATGCATGAGAAATCGGACATGGTAAGCATAGACTCGGGAGAATCTTCCCTCGCAAGTGAAGTATTTCATGATTATCTTCATGAGGGGGGCATAACTAGTCAACAAATATGAGAAGGGAAAAATGGATGGACATGTATCTCTATGCTCAGGCTTCAGAAAAGGTTTGTATTGTTCTGAGTCTAGGTGGCTTTGTTTAAACCACTTCTCTCCGACATAAGGGATTTTGGCGGCCTTGGAAATGGACCTAGGAGAGAACTTGAAATCCAAGCCTACCAGCTGAAAGTGTTTCTCTTGAAATCTCAAAGCACAAAGATGTGTAAAAGGGGAATAGCTTTTCACCTCCTGCACCCTTTGACAAAACTCTAGACACCCAACCTCATGCAAGTTAAACAGGACTGATGGATGAGCATTTACCTCTTCAGTTGAAACAGGCTCAAACCTCCTGTGAAGGCCACTTCTACTATCTTACCTGGGAGGCAATTTTGCTTTGAATACTCTTTGATGTTTGACCAAGACAAGCTGCTTCAAATGTTTTCTGAAATAGTCCCCCAACACCAAATTTGTGCTCCTTATAAATTACTGTTTTGTCCTCTTTTATGCCAAACAACAAGTATTTGTCAAATAAAAAGCAAACATTCAATTTATTACTGTGCTTGGGCAAGGTATTGAAAAGAGGTAATTGTGTTTTCTTGTTTGAACAAGGATCTTTAGTGTTTTGATAGAAACAAGACACCCTTCCTCCAAACAATAATCTTCTGCTATTCACTGGTTTCTATACAAAGGTAGAAAAAACTCCCTCAGTTGATTTGAAAAGCCTCTCACACACTCTACTTTTGGGACTTATAGAGGCTGCACAAGGTTTCACTTTTCACCATGCAGAGAGGACACTTTTAAAGTGACAAAGAATTCAGATTATAAACACTGTTTTCACCTTAGATTTTGCAGACAGGGGTTATTTTTGTTTTACCACTGTGAGGACACCTTACAGCAACTTGAAACCTCTACCACTGTGTTTTCTGTCTTTTCATTAGTATATGGTTTATCACTTTTCTTGAAGGCAGTTTTAGGCCTTTTGAAACTGATACAAACACACCCTACCTATACTGTAACAATATTTGGAAACATAGTAAAAAACAACCTTGATTTTCTACGAAGAACTCCACTCTCCAATCACCGTTTTAGTCTTGGAAAAACATGGTATCAATACCCCTTTAGAATTTCAAATGCACCAAGGGGCAATGAAAAATACCTTGAAGATGGCTTACGGCCCTTGTTTGATGAATTGAGTAGGTCCCAAGACTCTTTGAAGGCATTTTTGATCTTTAAACAGGCGCGACACGTTCATAGGAAAAAACTTCGCACAGTGGAGGGGTGTCGGGTTGGCCTTCGGGCAGCTGGTGACCGGCGCTACAAGCGCGCCCTACGCCACTACAGGCATGTCGCGCCACAATATAAACTCTGTGTATTCTTGTTCACAGGCACGTCGTGCACTTTTCCAGGCTTGAGGCCTTGAAAAAACTTGAATTTTGCTTGAAATCCCTCGTTTCTCCAGTGGGCAGCTTGGGGGAATGTTGTATGCGTTTGAATTTGCAAAATGAGACTTTTCCAATGGTCTCTTCACTTTTTAAATGAACTCAAACATTTGTATCTATTTGCAAGGGTTTTGGATGCCTTTTGAAAAGGCTTTTCGGTCATAACCATACATAAAGCAAATGTCTTTTTAAAACATAACAGAGACTCAAGTTAATGACAAAGTGGTGTGAAAAACTTCTCTCATAGTCATGACTTCCTTTTTTGAAGTAAAGAAACTTTTTAAAAGCCAAAATCTTTTCTAGTGTTTCTCATTAAGGGAGAAAACTTGTTTCCTTTGTTCATATCTATTTTTTAGAGGAAACCCTGATCAAAGCCATATAAATGATTGTAGATGCACCCTTTAAATGATATTTCCCTTTGACTGTGGGTGAAACCCTAGTCGCATTCTCCTAGGTTTGACAAACATCTACTTATCAAAAAGGAAATCCTTTAAAGACCCTTCCTGCAGTCATATGCGACAGCAATGGCTTTTTCACATGCTTCATAACAAGGTCTTTGTTTATGAAAGTAGTATGTTTCATTTGCTTTGAGTGTTGTCTTTGAATTTAAAACACTTGCCATATCCTTTTACACATACTGTCTCTATGTGTTTATTTGCAAAGTCTCCTTCAGAAGCAAGGCTTAGGCTACCTTCTTGTCAACTTTGATGAGTTTTTGAAAAAGATCTTCATGGATAGGAAGAGCAAAGATTCTTTGAACATCAACATCACTCTTTGGCCTATGTTTAACCCAGCTCTCAACTCATAAACTTTTAATGGATTTCTACTAATTTCAACTATGTTTTTTAAAGGAAAACAATGGCTAGATTTCATGCCTGTTGATCAAGGAGAAAAATCTTTGGAAACTCTTAATGAAATTACATACCTCAGTAGAGTTTGTTCATATGTCCATAAGAGGTCTTTGTTTGTGATAGTGATATGGCTTGATTATTTGAAAGTTTTTTTGAATTTGAGACATCTTGTCATATCCTTTTCTTCACATTGATGAACCTGTCCAAGCTTTGTTCACTTTAGCTTCAGATTACCTTTGAAGGAGATCTCTCTGTTCCTAGCCCTCTGCTTATCAAATGAAGGAGGTCTTAACCAATGACCTAACCATCTGCTCATACTTGGAGGAGGTTTTGCACAGTCATTCAACCCTCTACTCATGCTTGGAGGAGGTTTTACAATAAGTGACCCAACCCTCTGCTCATGTTTGGAGGAGGTTTTCTCAATCATTCAACCCTCTGCTCATGTTTGGAGGAGGTTCTACACAGTGATGCCATTTCCTCTGCTTTCAAGCAGTGTCATCTTTCCTTTCACTACCTATTCATAGTTAAGAAAATAAAGTGACAAATTGACAATATGCCATGAGGGGAATTTCTCTGAGACATGTAATCCTGCTGTTAAAATACCTTTATGAATCTTTAGACATCAAAAGCAACCTGACCAGTATCTGCAGAGTATTACTTGTTATTCATAAGTCACTAACCTTTTGACTGTGTTTGTAGGAGCTTATTGAAATAACTCTTTGTCCAGTATTTGCATCCCATGCTCAAAACCACATGAGAAGCAGCTATCTTTTCATGTTAAGTTTAATAATGTCTTCTGGAACACTGATACACTTCTGCTCTTGAAAAAGACATTGAAACACTGTAAATACACCTAAGATCAGTTTGACCTGTGACATATGCACTGCTGAGACATCAAGGTTTGTTAGTGGCGCGACTTAAGAGTATATCAAGATTTATTTTCATAATAGGAAGGTTATCTATGACTGGTTGATATTAGACAGAGGCTCTTTTGGCTTTAGGATATTTTTCCAAGGGAGGATCGCCTAAAGCGCCACTACCTAACTTAGGGGAGACTTTTTGGACAGATTTGGAGTATTCTCTTTGGAGCTGATGGAAAAGTTTGTATGACTGAGACTAGATAGGGCTTGACAATTAGGTTTTATATCATCATGGGCTGATTTTAAAAGGTAGGAGGCAAAAAAAAATTTATGGGTGTTTTCTAGCTGGCAAATTTGACAAATTGGAGATCAGCTGCTAGAAAACTTGGCTTTAAAAACTAGTCATCATCAATAGGTGAAAAATACTGATGACTAACAACCCCCTCGGAGCGGAGTGCCAAAACGAATAATTTGATCTGGAATTGTTGGAGGAAGTTGGAAAAGGTAGTCATGAAGGTTTGCAACAATTATCAGCAAGGTATCTCCAAGCCCCCTTTTAATGAATACATAAACTATTTTTTGACTACGATGGGAAATGATAAGGTTGTATAGGTAGTGGAATCTAGGATGTTGTCCAGATCTACTGTCATGGTAGCACATTAGGTGCAAAGAATATTTTTTCATGTCAAATTTTGCAATTCTTGGTTGGGTTAACATGGTATACCCTGTGGGGAAGAGGGTGGGTAAGGCCATGGAGAGGAGTACCTCAGTGTTGTATTACTATTCATTAACTGAAGAGAGGCCAACAACGGGACATTGAAGCAAATAGGTGGGACGGAATTCAAAGACTCTACATAGGAAAATATTTCATCGATCTCGGTTTGGGTGTTTGGTAGTGTTGATACAAAATGGGATGGATGGAGGTCAAATGGGAAGGGGTGGACAAAGTCTAGATTAGTAATATTAGGGAGGCTTTCTTGGTGGTGACATGATGTAGGTAGGGGGAGAAATTGGTTGGGAGTTTAGGAAAAGAAAATAGTGCACATGGGTTTACATGGACATCCTTTTAGTAGGGATCATTTGTTATTTTTTTTTGTAAACCTAATATAAATCACGATATGTGGACGAAAAATTCATAATTTTTGTAGTTAAGCCTGCATTTAGTAATGACAAGGCTATATATATCTACGAGCATGCGTGGAAAAGAGTTGGAAATATTATTTATATCATGATGGATGAAAATAGTATGGCCAGAGTATTTGTATTGGCCTCCCTGTGCATGGGTCACTTGAAGAATTGGGTTGACACATGAAATAATCATCTCTTCAATTTGAGTCAAGCAAGAGAGGAAATGTGGTTGTTCTCCTGGGTCCATTTTGTTCCATAAGGGAAAACAATGGGTAGATCATTCTAAATCACATCGAAAATACGTGATGACACCACAACAACAACAACAAAAATTCATGGTTGGTTAAGATTCATTACAGATGGAGCAGGCTTGCACGGGGCAAAGCGCGTCAATTATTTCAAGGAAATGATAGTGTGTTTGTTGGAGAGGATTTTCCATGCAATTTTAGGAGGTGAAGAGGAAGAAATTTGGGGTATGGTTGTAAAGAAAGTGAATGGTTGGGATAATTTTGGACGACGGGTGGAAATGAAGGCTAGAACAGAAGGAGTGGTTCGTATGGAAGGGGAGGAAGTTGGATTTGGGAAGGTAAGGGACTTCAAGCAGGGATTTTTTGAGAAGGAACATTGTGCCGATTGTTGTAGAGTAACTGACACCATGTGTTTATTCTATCCTTGTTAAGTTTTTAACACATTTCTTGATGTGCCTTCCTTCCATCATTCTTTGGGGTAGTTGCATAGCTATCAAAGCAAGGAAAGTATTGTTAAAGGCGATGCATAAGTGAATTGTGGAAAAATACAAGTAAACAAGGCATGTGAAGGGAGGAAATAGTGCATATAGAGAAAAAAAATACAAGTACATTTATTCCAAGTTTCAATATAAAAAAAATGAATAAAAAAACAGAATTGTAAATGAGACAAAAAGCATGTACCTTTCTAATCATACAGTCAATATGTAGGATGGGGAAAGTGGGGATATATACAAATCATTTTCTATGTTGAGATTTCCCCTTTGTTTGTCGAAGGCATTAAGTTTCTTTTTGTTTTTTACAAAAAGGAAGCAATGAAACATTTGGTGCAAGTGCTATACGAAGGAGGGAAGTAAGGGAAGGATGTGTTGGAGGTCCACGTTGTTGTTGTTTTTTGTTTTCATGGAATAATTAAAATGGAAGTTTATTGCAAAGATAACATCAGGTAATTTATATTTTATTTTGTTGAATCGAAAATATATTAATAAAGAAGCTGACGAAAATGAAATTTAGGTGCAATAAGAATATGCCTTAAATCATCGTGTCTTGAATTATAACATTATGCCTTCAATTATAACATTGGTTGGTGGAATTTTGAATTGAATATTAGTTGTATTAGAAACTATATGATCATGTAAGTTTGCTTTTGATCTAAAAAAGGGTAATTTGTATTACACCAGTATGAAAATCAATAACTATGTATGATTTCGTTATTAGAACATATCCATATCGATATGTGTATTTGAAATATTTGAATGTGGTAAAAATCACATGAAATAATCTATAACGCCATAGAAATGAATGTGAGCTAACACCCATGTATTTATAAAGAAAATGTACCAGAGTAACAAGCATCATCATAGCCGAATTTTACAAAAAGTAGTAGAGATAGAGGTGTACGAAGATAACTTTAAGAAGGCACACAAAGTTTTACATGGGTATTGTGGGCAGAGACTAGTGTAGATGGAGAAATAAGTCAAGAAAAGGGAAACATAGTGGTGATGTAAGGAATGGGTTTGAAAACCAAAAGATGGATTTGAGAGTACACAAGGGGAAAAAAAAAAAGGTTATAGGTGTTTCATGAAAAGGGTGTGCAAAAGGAATGCATAGTTTCAACAAAAGGGATGGTAAAAAACGATTCTTAACGCTGGATAATGACTCTTTTAGAAGTGGTAGAATTGAATTTCGTTTAATGTAGGATAAGGTTAGATGAAGAGACATAAGGGAGTTCTTCAGAGTGCATGAGGGTTGGGCGAATGCGTTCAATGTGTTGGAAATATGATGCAGAGTGTTGTCCTTGATGGCAACCCACTGAATGAAGATGAAGACATGTGACAGTTGACATGTGTTGTCCTTGATGGCAATACACCTGATGAAGTTATGCTTGACTTGATGTGATATAATGTTAGTTAGCAATATGATGCTAAGTGTTGTCATTAAAAGGCAACTCTCTTGATGAAGAAGATGGCAACTTACTTGATGAAGTTGTGATTGATAGAATATGTTCTTGATGAAGTAAATATGATGTATCAGCAGTGTGTACAGAAGGCAGTAAAGAAAAGAAGTCAGCAAGTGCTAAATCTATGATGAAAAAGAGTATGTCTCTTGATATACGCGGAGTGGCCTAGGGGAAGTCGCGTATGAACGCGGAAAAGAACGTGCCAAGTCGCGTATGGGCTAAAGCGCTCAAAAATTGCAAAACCAAGGGTAACCACCATGGTATTGACCCATTGTATTGGGTAATGATCCGCCTAATTGACCCCGTCCAGGTAGTTTTGGGCTCATGGTATTGTTTTGGTCCATAGTATTGAAAAATGGGCTCATGGTATTGACAAAGGGTAAACATATATATAAGGAGAAGAAATTCATTGTGCAAATCATGAGTGTGGGTGCAAGATGTCTGAGCTTGAATGAATACTTCTCTCTGAAGTATATCTGAATGGAAAGGGTTACACTTGAATGATAAATCTGATTGTATGAAGCACCAATGATGAAGAAGGGGATCTAGATCTGAATTGCTCTTATATTTGCTAGATCTGATTATGGAAGGCTTAGATCTGTGATGAGGCGAGCATCTAGGCGAACATCTGTCTGAAGCAAAAGGGTAGATCTGAACTGAATATCTAATCTGATGAAGTATGCTGCTCTGTAATGATTGAAGATCTATACACTACTTCACCGCGGAGGAAGCGCGTATATACGCAGCTTCAGCAAAGAGAAAGCGCGTATGCGCAATAAAATATACATTGAGGTATACGCTGGTTTGTGTGGACGGAAGCGCGTATATACGCGACATCAGTGAAGTAAAAGCGCGTATGAAAACTAGGGTTTGCTGAAGCAAAGGGTATGAAATATCTGATCTGTTCTGCTGTGTTTCTGCTATCTGATCTGTGTTGATATGTATCTGTTGATGATGTATGTTCGTGCTTAAAAGTATGGAAAGGGTTCGGTCTGGAAATATGATGAATTATGGCCTGCAAGTTGTGTTCTATTGAAGTGGTTGGATCCAGTGTGAAAATTGATGAAACGTGGTCCAAGGTGGTGCTGAGGGTTGTAGCCTTCAGTCAGGGGGTTGTAGCTCCCTTCCAGGTGAGGCTGGTAAACGAGATCGGGGGGTCGTAGCTCCCTTCCAGGAGAGGCCGGTAAACGAGTCAGGGGGTTGGAGCTCCCTTCCAGGAGAGGCTGGTAAACGAGCGCAGGTGGGTGCCTGCGTGCTGGTCAAGTCTGCGCCAGCACATATGTTGTAAGATGTTTTCTCTATAATAAAATATTGAAGGCTGAGCAACTGCAGCGGTGGTTTTCTCCCGATTTGGGTTTCCACTTAAAAATCCTGGTGTTCATGTGTGATGCTTTGTGTGATGGTTTATTCTGTTCTTACTGCACATGTTTACTGTTTATTGAACATCTGATGAATGAATGATGGAATAATATAAGTGAAGATTTAAGGACAGATCTAGATCTCTGTGTATACGCTAGTTTCATAAAGGGGATCCGCGTATATACGCTAGTTTACCGAAGGAAAGTAGCGTATGGGTTTTAAGGAATGAAAAAGTAAAAAGATTTGATTATGCAGTAAATACTGATTCACCCCCCCCTCTCAGTATTTTTCCCAACAATTGGTATCAGAGGGTGGTCCTTCTGCAGAAGCTTGATCGCTTGAAGGAGATCCGTCGCAATGGGAAGTCAAGAAGGAGTGATGTCTACAAAGCCACCTCTATTCAATGGAAGCAATCTGATTTTCTGGAAGGTACGAACAAAAGCATATCTGCAAAGCCTTGGTGCAGATGTATGGGCAATCGTGCAAGAAGGTTATCAATACCCGGCAGATATTCCTACTGATGCAGCTGAAAGAAAGAAGTATGAAATCAATGCCAAAGCAGTGAATGTCTTATTGGGAAGCATGTCCGAATCAGAATTTGCTAAAGTGATGCAGCTACATTCGGCAAAAGACATATGGGACAAAATCATTCTAAGCTATGAAGGAGACACAAAGGTAAAAAGTGCAAAACTCCAATCTCTTAGAATTGAATATGAAAATTTGAAGATGCATAGTGATGAGAGTGTTGCCAGTTTCTTTCTTCGTCTGGATGATATTGTAAATCGGATGAGAAATTTGGGTGAAACCATGGCTGATACTACTCTGGTAGAAAAGGTCTTAAGATCTTTGACTTCAAAATTTGACTCTAAAGTTTCACCTATTGAAGAAAGGCAAGATCTGCAATCGCTTACTATTGTTCAATTACATGGTACTCTGACTGCTTTTGAAATGAGACAAGGAGGTCCTTCTCAAGTAAGAGAAGCCGCTTTTAAGGCATCTACAAAAGGAAAGGAAAAGGAAGTTGTCAAAGAATCCAGCTATATATCCGATGAAGAAGAAGCGAATTTCGTGAGAAAGCTCCAACTAGGTACTGGAAGATTCAAAGGTAAGCTTCCCTTCAAATGTTTTGAGTGTGGAAAAGTTGGTCATTATGCTGCTAAATGTCCTTATAGAGAAAAACATGGTAAAGAGAAACAATTTGAGAAGAGAAAGAGTTATTATGCAAAAGAAGATGATGATGAAGTGTCCAGTGAAGATGAAGAAGATTCTGACCAAGATCTGAAAGTGCTCATGGCTAAGAAGAAAAAGGAGAAGGCCACTTGTAATACTCTTCTTTGTGCAAACAATAGTAAAGATAGTGAAAGTAAAGTTGTGGATCTAGAAGAAGCTCTCAAGATTAAAGAAGAAGAACTACAAAGTTCATACAATAAGCAAGAAACTATCTATAAAGAGATGATCTCACAAATGAAAGATCAAATAGAAATGCTGAATGGACAGGTGGAAAAGTATCAAAGGTTTCATACTTATGCATCCAATCGAATTAAAGATCTAGAAGCAGATCTTGAAAAATCAAGCAAGAAGAATGAAGGACTTGAAGCTGCAATCATTTGTCTTCAGGAAGATTTAGAAGCATCAAGTAAGAAAAATAAGGAACCTCTACAATCATTTGAAAAGGAAGGCCTTGAAGAAGAAATCATCTCTCTCAAAGAAGATCTGGAAAAATCAAATAAGAAGAATGAAGAGCTGCAACAAACATGTGAAGGAAATGAAGATTGGTTGAAAGAAGAGATTCTAAATATGAAGGATCAAGTTGAAGATGGAAGAAGAAAAGAAGAAAGCATGACAAAGAAATGTCAAGCCTTGGAGGTTGAGGTAAATATTCTCAAAGGTAAATTAGAAGAAAAGGTTAAACTTTTGAGGTTTCATGATAGTACTAACATTTTGGACAATATTCTGAGTAATCAAAGGTCTCCTGCTATCAAACATGGTCTTGGTTTCCATGAAACTGTTAAAGGAGAATCTAGCTCACAAGGAAGTGCCAAAAATTCAGAGGATGTCAATGCAAAAACTGAAGTATTGAAAGAGACAAAAGCTCAACCAACAATCATGAATTCTCAAAGGAATTCATTCAAGAACGTTGAATGTTTTAAATGTCATAATTATGGACATGTTGCAACAAATTGCAGGAGCAGATCATTTCAGCCTCAAACAAACAGTTCCTACATAGAAAGGTACTCTGGTTTCTTCAAGGGATATTGTTTTTCATGTAACAAGTATGGACACAAAGCAGCTGATTGTAAAAGGAGGAAGAATAGAAATACTCATTATGATTCTTATGCTTATTTTTCTGGACACATGAGATGTTATTCTTGTAACAAGTATGGACAAATAAGAAAGGAATGCAGGTCGAACAGATATGAGAAATTTCAGCACACAAATAGAAAACAAATCTGGAAGAAGATGGAGGGATGGAATAAGAAACAATATAGAGAAGAAAAGGATGTTTTTGTGGATGCTCTAGAAGACAATGATTTTCTTGAAGAAAACACTCAATTCAAGATGAAGGATCGATCAGAAACGTAGGGAATTATGACCCTATTGCAGTCATCCGCTTCTAAAGCTGACTTTTCTTATTGACTGCAGGAATGATGTGGGATACATTATGAGATTTAGTAATGTATCGTCACAGGAGGAGCAATGTATGATGTCTCTCATGGTTGAGTTGATTATACTGGTTATGTTTACTTCTGACAGCGCTTCTGATGTAGAAAGGACAGGTACAAGAGGTACAAGCTCAGGAGGAAATGAAGGAAGATGGAAATTTTCTATGCTTCACTTTCCATACGCAGGTTCCATTAACTAAAGTCGCGTATACACGCGAGTTCCAGAAGACGCAGTCGCGTATGCATTGATGATAAGAAAATTTATCTGATAGCTGAAGATCTGAAGTAAAGGTCCAGGGGGAGCATCAGTCTGACTGCTAATGATTGCACTATTCTGGTTATACTCATGATAATGAAATGATACATGGGTTCTTTTGTTGAAGATTATGGATGAAGCCTGGTAGCTTTATGATGAAGAGCATTCGTTGTTGAGATGAAAGTCTTATAGTTCAGAGCTGAGGACAGATCATGCAGAGATTGTTGTTGATGACTTGCTGTTGAAGGTGTCTCAGATTTCACAAGTTAAGGAAGAAGCACTGGTTTAGGGGGAGTAGCAGGTTGAATTCTAATGGTTGCATTGTTGGAAATATGACTGCTTATTCTTTGGTCTTGGTGATACTCTTGCTCAAATGATGATGATTTGGTACATGGATTATTATGATGAGATTTTGAGCCCTAGTTGCTGATAAGTATCTTTGTGTGGATGAGTTGGATATCGTTTGTTTCAGATCATATAGAGTTTGGCTGCTATGGTTGAGATCTTTTGCTTACATATGTTACTTCATGTTACATCTTGAAGATCATGGTGATTTTGGACCACATGGATGATTGCTTGACACATATCTGAAGATGCTGTTCTGGTATGATAATCTCTTTTGGAAAGAATGTATTGATGCTGCAAAGAATCTGAAGGCTTGGTTACTATTATACTGATGCCACAACCGTTGGATGACGCTTGAAGACACAACTACAACGTTCTATCTATCTGTAGTCCAGGGAAGCACTCAAATGTCTCAGAAAGAAGCTGAACACTGTCTTTGCCTTACAAAGAATCAGATCTGGTTGAAATTTAGAAGATGTCTTGGGATACGCTGGTTTCCTGAAACACAGTCGCGTATATACGCGAGTTCCTGCACATAAAACCGCGTATGGTTGGTTGCTGACAATTTTTGGTTGGTTCAGCTCTCTTCAGCACAGCTGCAATGATGTTTGGTATCTCTGATACTGTTTGGTATCTCTGGTGGTGTTCCAGTTCTCATAATTCTGTTTCTAATGTTTTGATGAAGATGCCTTGATGATTTGTTGGAGGAAGTTTTCAGGATGCACAAACTAAGGGGGAGCCTTAGTCTTTTGGAAAGATTGCTTGGTTGCACAGATTCAGGGGGAGCATTAGTTTTGCTGAGTATAATGCATTGTTGGAATTATGGTGGTTCTGATACATGATCTCTCTTGAGGTCTTTTTGGTATTAATTATGAAAATTCATATTTGTACTTTGATGAAAAGGTCTGGTTGAGACCCATGTTGTAAAATTGTAATATTCAGTCATGTAAGGACTTGTCAATTTGTAAACCCACTTGGCTGGGTAGCTAAGTCATGTTTGTAAACCCACTTGGTTGGGTAGCTGAGTTGAAATGTGTAAACCCTCTTGGTTGGGTACTTGAGTCTTATATGTAAATCCACTTGGTTGGATATTTGATGTAAGTATGAGTCTTTTGGTGATAGGAAGTTCATAGAGTCATGTACTTCATTGAAAAATATTCAGCATGAACTCAGGGGGAGCTTGGTCACTTCAGCACACATCAGATCTACATAACGCTTCTTCTACATGAGGAGAAAAGGGGGTGAGTGCGTTGGTTTTGATCCGCCCGTTGCCCTTGATGTCAAAAAGGGGAGAGTGTGTATATGGGGTTTTGAATGAAGAGACAGAATGATGTCACATATTTGGGAGAGTAACATTGGTTTTTCCCTTTGCCCTTGATGTCAAAGGGGGAGAGTGAAATGGTGTTTGAATGCAGATAATGGTGTCAAAGAATTGGGAGAGTGACATGGTGTCACTGTACTTATTTGTTGTGGTAACCAAACACCATCATGGTTGCCATCAAGTCCAAAGGGGGAGATTGTTGGAAATATGATGCAGAGTGTTGTCCTTGATGGCAACCCACTGAATGAAGATGAAGACATGTGACAGTTGACATGTGTTGTCCTTGATGGCAATACACCTGATGAAGTTATGCTTGACTTGATGTGATATAATGTTAGTTAGAAATATGATGCTAAGTGTTGTCATTAAAAGGCAACTCTCTTGATGAAGAAGATGGCAACTTACTTGATGAAGTTGTGATTGATAGAATATGTTCTTGATGAAGTAAATCTGATGTATCAGCATTGTGTACAGAAGGCAGTAAAGAAAAGAAGTCAGCAAGTGCTAAATCTATGATGAAAAAGAGTATGTCTCTTGGTATACGCGGAGTGGCCTAGGGGAAGTCGCGTATGCACGCGGAAAAGAACGTACCAAGTCGCGTATGGGCTAAAGCGCTCAAAAAGTGCAAAACCAAGGGTAACCACCATGGTATTGACCCATTGTATTGGGTAATGATCCGCCTAATTGACCCCGTCCAGGTAGTTTTGGGCTCATGGTATTGTTTTGGTCCATGGTATTGAAAAATGGGCTCATGGTATTGACAAAGGGTAAACATATATAAGGAGAAGAAATTCATTGTGCAAATGATGAGTGTGGGTGCAAGATGTCTGAGCTTGAATGAATACTTCTCTCTGAAGTATATCTGAATGGAAAGGGTTACACTTGAATGATAAATCTGAATGTATGATGCACCAATGATGAAGAAGGGGATCTAGATCTGAATTGCCCTTGTATTTTCTAGATCTGATTATGGAAGGCTTAGATCCGTGATGAGGCGAGCATCCAGGTGAACATATGTCTGAAGCAAAAGGGTAGATCTGAACTGAATATCTGATCTGATGAAGTATGCTGCTCTGTAATGATTGAAGATCTATACGCTACTTCGCCGCGGAGGAAGCGCGTATATACGCAGCTTCAGCAAAGAGAAAGCGCGTATGCGCAATAAAATATACACTGAGGTATACACTGGTTTGTGTGGACGGAAGCGCGTATATACGCGACATCAGTGAAGTAAAAGCGCGTATGCAAACTAGGGTTTGCTGAAGCAAAGGGTATGAAATATCTGATCTGTTCTGCTGTGTTTCTGCTATCTGATCTATGTTGATATGTATCTGTTGATGATGTATGTTCGTGCTTAAAAGTATGGAAAGGGTTCGGTCTGGAAATATGATGAATTGCGGTCTGCAAGTTGTGTTCTATTGAAGTGGTTGGATCCAGTGTGAAAATTGATGAAACGTGGTCCAAGGTGGTGCTGAAGGTTGTAGCCTTCAGTCAGGGGGTTGTAGCTCCCTTCCAGGTGAGGCTGGTAAGCGAGATCGGGGGGTCGTAGCTCCCTTCCAGGAGAGGCTGGTAAACGAGTCAGGGGGTTGGAGCTCCCTTCCAGGAGAGGCTGGTAAACGAGCGCAGGTGGGTGCCTGCGTGCTGGTCAAGTCTGCGCCAGCACATATGTTGTAAGATATTTTCTCTATAATAAAATATTGAAGGCTGAGCAACTGCAGCGGTGGTTTTCTCCCGATTTGGGTTTCCACCTAAAAATCCTGGTGTTCATGTGTGATGCTTTGTGTGATGGTTTATTCTGTTCTTACTGCACCTGTTTACTGCTTATTGAATATATGATGAATAAATGATGGAATGGTTTAAGTGAAGATTTAATGACATATCTAAATCTCTGTGTATACGCTAGTTTCATAAAGGGGATCCGCGTATATACGCTAGTTTGCTGAAGTAAAGTAGCGTATGGGTTTTAAGGAATGAAAAAGTAAAAAGTTTGAATATGCAGTAAATACTGATTCACCCCCCCCCCTCTCAGTATTTTTCCCAACACAATGCCATTGAAAGTGATTTTTTTAATAAGGAGTGTGAATAGGAAGTGGCAAAATTTTATGTTGGTGGCGATGTCTAAGACAATTTCTGGCTCTCTTGAAAGGAGGTGAAGTTCCTTTGCCGATATGACCAAGAGTTCAGTTGCGGCATCATCGAATGCAACAAATTCTTCCAAATGGTTGGTGTGATCATGCAATTCAAGTCGAAGTACATAACATTAGTCATATTCAAGGAAGGTGCCATTGCATTTTTTCAATGCCACATGTTGCGAGATTTTTGGATAGTTTTCTCCATGCATTGCATGCCATCAATGTTAAGTGGGCATGCAAGGAATTAAAAATATTCCATGTCAATTTTTGTAGCAGTAGCACAGATGACAACCCACATATATTTCTTGGAGAAAGGAGACTCAAAAACTTTAGAAATGGTTTTTGTTTAAGGGGCCTATTAGGGGTGCCTGTGTATTTTTTATTCAGGGAAGGTGAGGATGCATTGAAGCCCGTTATTTGGAACCATTGTTGGATTTGGATTGTTTCAATAATATATGGGTATATTAGACTGGAATTGGTTGGAATATCTCTAATAGTCTTTCCATTGAACTCGATGACATGACCCCCTTTGATTGCAAGGACTAGAGTAGCCCCTTAGGCATGGAGGTCAGAAATCTCATGGACTTTGACATGGTATTGTGCGCCCCATAAGCTAACATCAATGCTATAGCCTGACATGTCATGTAAGGCGATTTTTTTCCTATGATTTTATGTGACATCACGCTAGTGTATGACTGATGCAGAAGAAGTTGCACTAACAAGATAAATAACATTAAAAAAATGATTTGATAGTTGCAATGGTGAGTGAATTGATTGGGATGAAATGAAAGTTATTGGTAGGTATTGATTGATCTTCATGTATGGACTCATCCATGATCAATGCAGAGAAAAGAAGGATTTCGAATGGGCGGTTAAGATGATTGTAGCAAGGATTAGGAACCTTTATGGTTCCATTTGATACTGTGTAGATCCAACCAACTTACACGAGAGAATTCAAAGAGTCTTCCAATTCATTGAACACATATTTGTGTATTTCTTCACCTTCATGGTCTAGAAGGTAAAACCCGAGATATTTTCCAGTGCCACGTGCATTTTTATATTGGCGCATAAGTGTTTTTGCAAGGAACCTATATTGTATGGACCAATATTTCCACAATGGGTTGAGTGCCTTGAAAGGGAGAGTTGCTAGAAGAAGAGCGCTATCCATACTAGAGGCTACAAGCTAGTCCCCTATTGGTGAATTTGACGATAAGGTGGATGAATTTGTCAAGGATGAGGTGGCATGAATTATTTGCTCGACGGGAAGAAAATGATGGGTTGGCTCATGAATTAAAGGTGTTTCACGATGGATAATTTCAATTTCGATGACACAAAGTGACCTGTAAGAAAGAAGAATTGTGAGATAGGAGGAGAATAGTAAAAGAGAAATAAAATACAATAACTGGGAAAAAATGACATCAATGGAGAGGAGGGTGAGGAAGGTAGCATAGGAAGTTGCAACATAAAAATATTGATGGAAGGATGTGCAACAACTTATTTTTAGGAGCACAATGGAGCCAACTTGAAGCTCCATACATGTTGCAATTGAATTATGCATTGAAGGAAGCAAGACCACATGTTTGTAAGTTCCGTCAAAAAATGAGAGATGGTACTGGGGGTTGCGGTCCTGCCTGGGAAAATATGCTCGATGTCAACCACTTGGAGCATTAGTTGTAACTCATTATAACCCCCCATCAACAATGAAAGTGCATTGCAAGTCAAAGTTGGATCCATTCTTCTATGAATAGAGTAATTGCAAGAAAATTCGAAATGTAAGTGTACGGGAACATAAGTATATTTTACATAAACGTGAAGGAGAAGGCTACAATATGAAACTTAAAGACATGAAGGAACAAATATTTTGAAGGAAGAAGCATTTAATATATAGAAGCATGGGGAAATAAAGTGGACAAGAATGGATGTGATATTAGAAGCGAAAATATTGGTAGACACATATGTTGTAGTATCCCAAAATGGGAATGCACCAATACATGAACAAAAATATGGAGTAGCAGTGATAAATAAACTTATAAAATGTAAGAAGAACACATAGCCATATTATTAATTTTACAATAGCAAAATTTATACAAATCCTTGAGGAAAAGTCACTCAAGATAGGCAAAATCAGCCTCAAGAAACATGTACATAAAAATGAGATCACTGCTACACAGGAAAATGCCCAAGGCTATGATAGCGCAGTTTTATTAGAGATACTACTGCTGGGAAGTTTCAAGACACAAATATACAAATATAGGGCCCAAAAAATGTTTTGAGTGAAGGTCTAGACTCCCAAACTGAATTTCAAGATAATCCTAGAAGGATTCGCTGAAATATGCAAAATGGAAAAAATGTTGGAGTTGCAGTATCAAGACTGAGTAGCAGCTGCAACTCAAGAACTGGATGGAGATGGTTGTAGATAATGCACAATATGAACAAACCTCCTCCAATGGATCTTCCAAGTGAAAGTATGATCCTAACACTAAATATCTCACCCTCCAAATAATCACTGCAACCCTCACTATAGATGCTCACTAAAAATAACACAGTTAAGGAGATGGACTGCGCTATAGATGATGGAAAATGGTTGGCTTGATGCCAAATATAGTGAAATCAGCTCAAATTCTTCCTCATTGATCCTCCAAAGGAAAGAAGGCTTCCTCCTCTAAAAAATAAGCTCTGGAAGTGGTTTTGTGGAACCTCCATTGCAACACTCTACAACACAACATTATACTTCAGCAAAAATAACATTGTAGCTGAAGGAGGTGGCTTGGCCTTAAGCCTGAATGTGGAGAAATTAAGTACAAGATCCCTCAAGAGACCTCTCTTGAAAGGAGAAGGAATTCCTACAAAAGATTTCCTTGTGCTAAGCAGCACAACAACTCTGCTAAACAGCAAGAGAATGAAAAATAGTCTAACCATACCATAAAATCAATATTCAATAACATGTCTTACTATGGCTGCCTTGCCCTCCTTTTAAAAAAATGCAAGCCCTCTCACCATGGGTACCACTCATTAGGGTTTCCTCCACCAAGGAATCTTCCTCCCACTATCTCCGCGCTGTCTCAAAAGATGATCTCCACCTCCTATCCCAACGTTGTTGACTTGGTCAAACTTCACCTTGTCCACATGAAAATGCCCCTTTTCACACACGAGGGTGTGAAATCCAGCTCCTATGATGGTCCCTTTTCACACCATGAGGGATTTTATTCATATTTTTTTTATACATGGGCCTCCTTACCCATTTATTAAACTTCTAGGTGTAAAAGACAAAAATCAATATTCGAATTAGCTGCATGCTAAATTTGGAATATTACAGTCCTCCTCTCCCAAATGTTGCTTGTCCTCAAGAAAATACAAGGATAGAATTGAAGAGCCTCCTCTTCTTCCCCTGTAGCATCCTCATATGATAAAATCTGCCAAGGATCAAGATGTTGTCTCATCAATATATCTCCAATTTGTCCCTCCTAAGTATGCAAGCTAGCTTTCGGTGTGCATCCCAAATAGCTATCATCATGTAAAACATCCATGGAGGAAAAAAAGGGCTATCTAAAGGCCTTCTTGAGGCATGAGGTCTGATATACATTGGTATCTACCATCCCCATATGAATCTCCCATTCCCAAGCTATCATCCATACAAAATGAGCCACCCTCCAAAATGGTAACTCATACAAAAAATCCTCCACCTTGAGCTCCTGCAATGTAGGTGGGCTTAAAATATGATCATGGTAGACAAAATAGCCTACCCCACGCTATCCTCCTCTCCACTTATTATAAGTGTAGAGTATCTACTGCTCTTGGGCTGCAAAAGTGTTGCCTCCAAGTGGCAAGAAGAAAAATGGATCTCCAAAGATATTCCCTCCAACGTTGTGAATCATGCTGGCCCAAACCATCCCATATATGATGAATGGAAAATCCCCATCATATGGCATCCAAGTGAGTGGAATACTGAAGGTTTCATGTAGAAATGAAAGGTACCAATAGTCTTCCAAGTGGTTACAACACATTTTTCCTAACTGTTGTTGCACAACATGACATGGCAACTCATAGAAAAGTTTCTCCCAATGATTTATGAGAGTCATAGCCCAAGTGCTCCAATCAATATTATGGCCCACCTCATAAAGAGACAAGTGTTTTTTTGTGGTGGAAATATCATCTCCCATGCTCCCCTTAGAACAGTAATGCAGAAAATGTGGGAATCCTCTTCCCTAAAGGACACATCCATACAGTGTATCTCTCCCCCAATCATGCTCCCAATAAAAATGAGAACAACAACAACATAGGGAACCATAATGAGAATCATACCTACTGCCATATGTAGCAATGGAGAAGAACAATGGTCCCTCATATGCAACCAACGCAGCTTGACCCTCAACTACAACAGAGAATGACATAAGGTGTGGCTTCTCAACCACTTTCTTGCTGCCCCAATCTACTCACAAGTTTGGATAAAGTGTATGATGTATGGTGTCAAGTAAGCATGTTCTCCAATAGATATCTCCTCCCCAATTCCTTCTAGGGAATGGCCATCAAAACTACTCATGGCCTCAAGTAGACCATGAAGTCTAGAAGGAAGAATGCTCCTTCCTTGAGCAATATCCTGCACATATCTAGTTAAGGGTTGCACATATGCATTATACAAATCATTATGCAAACAAATAGTACCCTTACCATATGTTTTGTCCATGCAAATGGAGTGCCTAATAGATAAGTCTCCTCTCATCCTCAAAGAGAAAAGAGGTGGATGTGATAGCTCTTCCAAAGAGTTATGTATCTCCTCCATCTCCACATGATCCATGCATCTCCTCAAATGCTGATATATCTCCTCCTCAAAGCCTTCCCAAAAATACCCCTCCATGATGGTGTGGTATGCCCTCATAGAATAAGTGTGGTTGAAAAGGAAATCTTCATGAGCTGCTTGTAGCAACTTCTCCTTGAGCTTGGAAGCTCTAGATAAGAAGATCCTACTATGATAGTAGATTACCCCATCTCTGACTAAATATTTCTCCTCATGCAACTGGTCATTCAATATCATACAAGTAAAAATATCCTTGAAATACTCCACCAATAGCTGGGAATTCCAATATGGATCCACCCTCCATAGTGACAGCGCTGATGAACTATCATGAAGAACATATTTCATATGGTTGTCTTCTTCTTTGACATCTCCCATGTCAAAGATGCAAGTTGGAAGGTTGTTATCCTTCCCATGCTTCTCCTACCACAGCGCAGAATCTGAAGTGAGAGTAGGTAATGATGATGTTGCGAGAATATATCCCTCCTCTTTGAGTCTACCCAAGACTCCCAATGTTGTACCAAGCTCTCCCAAGGTCTCCACTCCTCTGAAATCAATGAGTGTGCCTCAAAATGTGAAGCATCCATCCTCCTCTGCTGACCTGGTGGTCTCCCCGGTGAAATGCCTCCATATAATGAGGCATCAAGATCAAGAGTAGACTTCATATGTGAATGGACAGATTTGTCCCTACTCTCACTACGCAATCCAGTATCCCTCTTAGTTGCATCAACCTCCTCAAATAGATAGGGGTGTGTGCTCCTCATTACATGGTGTTGGTCATCCTCCCTATCTCCTCCTTTTATCTCCATAGTTTCAAACCTTATCATCAATGGCACATGTAAATCATGAGTTGTGCCTTGATCTCCACATGTGAGATCCTGGGGAATTCCTTGCAATGATACAAGAATCCCACTAGTTGGAGCAAGAGCTCCTTCTTCTTCTGCATGAGGTGCTAGATAAACTCTAGACATGATAGCGTTGTTGCCCTCATCCTCATCAATATGTATGGGCAACATCCCAAGAATTGGATCCTCTTTTGAAAAAGGGATCTCCATGCCCTCTTGTTCAGGAATATGAGATAGAGGCCTTGCCTCTAACAATGTATGATGCAAGATTTTGGCCTCCTCCTTGGTTTTCTTAAGTGGATCTTAGTTTATATTTTCCTCCATCACATGTAAGGTTTTTGTTTGCTTGGGTTTGTTTGGTTCCACCACATGTGTTTCAGAAATTTTTCTATCAAAAATTTCCACTAATGTCTTAGTGAACCTAGCATAAGAAGAATTATTTGCATTCTTCAAATAAAAAGACTCAAATATCCACCATGCATAGGCCTTACCTCCAAAATGCAACACTGCAACTTTGATGGCTTCATCTTCAGAAATTTGATGCTGCTGCAAAAAGGTGTCTAGTTCTTCCACCCAAACTCTGGCTGAACATGTAGGTGAACCATCAAAAGTAGATAGAAGAAATCTATCATGCTACTTACTTCTCTTCACCTTGATCTTGAAAAAATCTGGGAAAGTTATATGATCTCTAGACTTCTGAGTTTGAGACTCATACTCTTGCAGGAAATCACTAAGAGTTTCCCTCCTAGTCATTCCTTCTTCTTCCATCTCTCTCATGGAAAATCTGGGCATATGACTGCACTGTGCATCATAGTGTTTCATTGCATGCTCACACTCATTATGTGAAAATATAGAATTTGTTTCAGATTCGAATCCTCTTGGAGATTCTCTACACATCTCCTTCCTCATATTCTTAAGATTTTCATGAATGCTTTGCAAAGTTTGAGATAGAAACTTTGGAAGTTTCTCCTCATTTATTCCTCCAAAGAATGGATTCTTATTTATGTTCATCTTTTCTTATTCTTGTCTTCTAGATAGCATATTGGCTGAGATTCCACAGGCTGAGCCAAGATTATGCTCTGATGCCACTATAATATCCAAAAATGGGAATGCAGCAATACATGAACATAAATATGGAGTAGTAGTGATAAATAAACTTATAAAATTTAATAATAACACATATCCATCTTATTAATGTTATATTATAAAAATTTATACAAATCATTGAGGAAAAGTCACTCAAGATAGGCAAAATCAACCTTAAGAAACATGTACATAAAAATGAGATCACTGCTACACAGGAAAATTCCCAAGGCTATGACAGCGCAGTTTTATTAGAGATACTGTTGTTGGGAAGTTTCAAGACACAAATATACAAATATAGGGCCCAAACAATGTTGGGAGTGAAGGTCTAGACTCCCAAACTGAATTTCAAGACAATCCTGGAAGGATTGGCTGAAATATGCAAAATGGAAAAAATGTCGGAGTTGCAGTCTCAAGACTGAGTAGCAGCTGCAACTCAAGAACTGGATGGAGATGGTTGTAGATAATGCACAAGATGAAAAAACCTCCTCCAATGGATCTTCCAAGTGAAAGGTTGATCCTAACACTGAAGATCTCACCCTCCAAATAATCACTGCAACCCTCACTGCAGATGCTCACTGAAAATAACGCAGTCAAGGAGAGGGATTGTGCTGTAGATGATGGAAAATGGTTGGCCTGATGCCAAATATAGAGAAATCAGCTCAAATTCTTCCTCACTTATCCTCCAAAGGAAATAAGGCTTCCTCCTCTGAAAAATAAGCTCCAGAAGTGGTGTTGTGGAACCTCCACTGCAACACTCTACAACACAACATTATACTTTAGTAGAAATAACATTGTAGCTAAAGGAGGTGGCTTGGCCTTAAGCCTTAATGTGGAGAAATGAAGTACAATATCACTCAAGAGGCCTCTCTTGAAAGGAGAAGGAATTCCTAAACAGGAATTCCTTGTGCTAAGAAGCACAGCAACTCTACTAAACAGCAAGAGAATGCAAAATAGTCTAACCAGACCATAAAATCAATAATCAATAACATGTCTTACTATGGCTGCCTTGCCCTCCTTTTAAACAAATGGAAGCCCTCTAACCATGGGTCCCACTCATTAGGGTTTCCTCCACCAAGGAATCTTCCTCCCACTATCTCTGTGTTGTCTCAAAAGATGATCTCCACCTCTTATCCCAGCGTTGTTGACTTGGTCAAACTTGACCTTGTCCACATGCAATTGCCCCTTTTCACACATGAGGGTGTGAAATCTAGCTCCTATGATGATCCCTTTTCACACCATGAGGTATATTATTCATATTTTTGTTATGCATGGGCCTCCTTACCGATTCATTAAACTTCTAGGTGTAAAAGACAAAAATCAATATTCCAATTAGCTGCATGCTAAATTTGGAATATTACATATGTTTTGTCATTATTGCAAATGTAAGTGAAAAGAAAAATGTTTTCTGTGCCAAAGAAAAAGAAAAATACAGTTCCTATTATGAAATGGGTTTCTTTGAGTGAAGGATAGGTTTGGAGTGAAGAGAGGAATGGTTAGGAAGGACGTTTGATGTATTTAGTAAACCTGAATTTATTGTTGAAGCAAAGAGACCTTAATGTTTCGCCATGAATGGCCTATCAAATTTCAGCACTAATACTAGCAAGGCAAAGGAGAAAGACCAAAAGAAACATTTCAAAGTAGACAAGTTAGATAACTTTTTGGTTTGAACTACTGCAAAGTATTTTATTCATTTTGAGTTTAACAAGAGATGAATGTGATTTGAGAGCCCATATCTAAGTGTTTGTTGTTTAAATTGTCAGCGGTGTGTTTTTGTAGATTAGCATGCCTAGATATTTTGTTTTGATTGAAGCCTTTACTATCCTTTAAGATGTTATTTTTGTTACGATAGGTGTTACCTAGAAGTGGTTGCATCATTTGTATATGAGAGGGGAAATGCAAAAGAACTTAAAATGTAAGTGTATAGGAGCATAAGTAGATTTTGTAGAAAGTTTAAGGATAAGGCTATAATATGGAACTTAAAAGACATAAAGGAACAAATATTTTGAAACATGAAGCGTGGAATATATATAAGCATGAGGAAATAAAGCGGACGAGAATGGAGGTGGTATTAGAAGCAAATATATTCCTAGACACATATGTTTTTCTATTCTTGCAAATGTAGGTGGAAAGCAGAATGTTTTTTGTGTAAACTAACAAAAAAGAAGTATAGATCATTTGATGAAATGGGCTTCTTTTAGTGAAGGATAGGTTTTTGGGGAAGAGATAAAGGGCTACGAAGGCTTAATGATGTATTTAGTAAACCTCAATCTATTAGTGAAGGAAAGAGACCTTAATGTTTTCCCATGAATGGCCTTTCAATTTTAGCACTAGTAGTAACAAGGCAAAGGAGAAAGTGTAGAAGGGATATTTCAAAGTAGAGAAGTTAGTTAGTTTGTGTTTTGAACTATTGCATAGGATTTTATTCATTTTGAGTTCAACATAATATAAATGTGCTTTGAGAGCCCATATGAGTATTTGTAGGTCGAATTGTCAGCAATATGTGTTTTGTAGATTAGCATGCTTAGATCTGTTGTTTTGCTTGAAGCCTTTAAGATCCTTTAAGATGTTAGTTATGTTATGACAAGCGTTACCTAGCATCGGTTGCATCATTTTCAAATGAGAGTTGCTTCAGCAATGATAGAAAATAATGTTTATAAGTATCATTGAAAATTTATATAGACTTGTAAAGGCTTCAACGTTTAACAACAATGGAAATGAACAATAAGGAATATATTTAGTGCATTTTACATCGTTTATAATATTTTCTTCGAAAAGCGATGGAAGAGATATGCATAATAATTATATTGTAAATTAGATTTGTAATTTAAATTATGGTAATATTTCAAATTTAAAGGACAATGTTACTAATCCATGCCACTCTATGTATGATTCAGATAAACGGATTCAAATATTCTATAAGTTGCTCCATATATTAAACATGAAATTAGGAAGATTTGGAAGGGGATATGAAAAATGTATACACTCCACTAGATATGTGCTCTTAAAATCACTTGGCATGGCTATGAAAATAAAATAAATTTCTTTCCAATTGGAAGAATTTGAAGGAAGTTAGTGCAACACAAACTCAAGCATCATTCTAGAGATGGAGTGAGTGAAACACATACTTTTGTCATACATAGCATTTGGTAGAATTGAAAGTGCTAGGAAAAACTAAAGTTAGATAAAATAAGTAAGTAAAATATAATTTACCTTAAGAAAAAGCACAAAAAATCCAGTTTTCTAATGGATAGTTATAATGAGTAAGTTAAGAACATGGATTGTTGTATCTTTGTAGATAGTTCTAGGTTGGGGAATAGTGCCAAAGCATATAATTAAGGTTTTGATTTTAATTAGATGACCAACGCATTAAAACTTTAACCAAATGTAAATATTAAGTATTTCTGAAAAAATAGAAGGGCTGATTTTTCATTCCTAACAAAATTAATCTTCAAAATGATTTGGAAAGTAGAAATTAAGAAGATACATAATTGTTTAAACATTCATATTGAACATATAATTTATTATATATAATATATGCATGTAGAAGATTTATATATCCAAACAATACATGTCCAAGAGATGACAAAAGGAAACAATTAAAATATTTAGAGGAATTAACTAAGACAAATTTTTCAATTAATTAATCTCTTTTAATAATTATAAATTTGCAAGGGGCTTTCAAAGATATTGGCATTCAATCTAAATTGCCCAAACTCCTATGTTACCTTGAACATGTGTAGAAATAAATTTGGAAAACATAAATGAATAGCCAAGAACATTCAGGATAATCCACCAAAACTGTGAAAGAACCAGACTCTTTTAGAGAAGGGACAAATCCATTGACCCATGATAATCAAAAATCTAAAGATAACTCAACAGGTACAATTTTGATTGATGAAAAAACTGAAGAATTTGAAGTCCCTCCTGTTAATGAAAATGTCACTATTGTTTCATCTTTATCTACAGTTCCAATTTTAGAACCTACTGAAGGGTTGAAAGGGAAAAATAGGCAGAGAATCAAGCTATTGAAGCACAAAAATAAGAAACTATGAAAACGGATAGAACAACTCAAGAAATTGCTTCAAAACTCTAGAAATTACAAAAGGAAAATAAAAATTGTGACAGTTGGAGTTCAAAGTGAGGATATTCCTATCAATCATACAGGGACTCAGACTGAAGGAATTTCTATCAATCATGCAGAAATTCAAGCAGATATTAACCCTTTTGTGGTTACATTTGAGGAAACAATTCAGACAGACCTATTGGTTAAAACCAATAGGGCTACACAAACTGAAGTAGTGCTTTCTTACTCTCACTTGATCAAGGATACCACTATCTAAGTACTAAACAAGGAATTGGAAAGGTATAAACAGTTTTTGAAACAATATCGAGGGGAAGTGATACCTCGGGCATAACACCAAGAATTTCTATATAAGTAAAAAGCATTGGCTGCTACTAAAGATGAAACTTACGCCAAACTCAGAATGGATAAAAAGGAAACAAATAAATTACGATGGCAGCTCCAAAAAGATCTGGAGAAAACCAAGGAAATATGATATGTGTACTCTGATGCATTGCATTGTATATCTCTAGCTGAAAACTATGCCTTTTTTCTACTTGAATGATATTTATTATTGAAATTAAAGGCCATATGGTCTAGCAAGCCCTTTGAGTTCACTATTTTTTCTGATTTTATTAAGTGTTTTCGAGAGAAGGAGGAAAATGTCAGGTACTTCTTATGTGAACTTTACATGCATAACTTCTTTCTGGAAGAACATAGGGGTGAGAACCCTAGTATTTTCATTAGGGATGTGCAATTTCAAGCTTTTATATCCTTTGATATGAATCAAGTCAAATGGTATAAGGCGTATAGCATATTCCAAAGAAGGGAGAATAGGTTAGACATTTGGGTCAAAGGAGAACCTAACAAACCACTATGAACTTTTATAAAGCATAAAAGGTTCATGGAACAACCTGGGGTTGCTTTTGTTTTGACCCCCACGCATAAAGATGTTCTTATAGTAGGTCTTGAGTATTTTGAAGATATTTGTTTGGTCTAAAATGCGGATGCAAATTAGAGTTTCATTTACTATCAATCCGGGTAAGTAAACTTTGAAGATCATCCAATATATATGGACTTAGAGACAAACTAAACTAAGCTAGGTGAAGAAATGTGAAAGCTCCCTTACAGGAGGTCTTTTGTAAGGATCTCCAACACCTATTTAGTCATTTAATCAAAATGAAATCTAAAGGCATTGTGATAAGAGTAAGAAATATTAAGGCTCCCTTATAGGAGACTATTCATTAATATTTCTAATCATCTTAATCAACAAACTATTTAAACTAATAAAATTAAAGCACTTAAACCTAATTGTAATTGATTGCATGAAATTTTAAAGCTCTCTTACAAGAGACTACTCATTTATATCTCAAGCATATAAATCAGAAACTTAAACTAATGAAATGAAACATTAAATAACAAATCAGATTCATTGAAGGAAACATTAATACTTTCTTACGAAAGGTCATTCATTAATATTTCAAACATATGAACCTAATAATTTAATCTAATGAAATTCACAAACAAGATATAAAAGCTTACTAAAATAAAAGTGTACTTGCTAGGCAATGGGGATCCTTCCAAGGATTCACAAGCACACAAAAAGAAAATTCAAATGTAGAGAATCAAAGAAGCTCCATCTTATTCATAATCAATTGCAAATTGCAATTGCAACCATTACAATGATTCTCCAATCTAACTTCTCACTACCAACCTATAAGATACTAAGATTACAAAAATGAATACTAAGACTACTAATGAAGATTAAGATTACAAATGAAGGAGATAACACTCCTACTTATACAAAAACTATGATAACAAACTCATAAATGTAAATCCACTATTTCCTCCTTTGATCCACGTATTTCTCAACCAATGGTGACACATAACCCTATCCTTTGTGATCTCCTCCATGAGGTCCATGATCTCCTCAAATTCGAATTTGATCATAGAGTGCCACATAAAGATTCCTTGGAAGCTTATTTTCTACCTAGACATGTCAACAAACTCATTCTAATTGTTAGGTATAAGTATAAGCATATTATTTTCTAAAGTTTAACCATAAATCCACTTAAAAATATTAAGAATTAATAAACTTTGGAAAAGCATAGTTATAACCCAATGATGAGGTAAATGTAATGATGTGGAGGTGGAATGAAGGTGACATGAAGGTAATATGGAAGTAATGTGGTGAATAATGGAGTGAGAATAGGGACTGTTTTGAGACTAAACAATATTAAAGAAGATTCCCTTCAAGCAGCACAGCAGCGATGGAAAGCATCCCCTAATAAGGTCAAAAACAGAAAGCCTTTTAGTTACAGAAATTTTCAGGCAGCAACTAATCGAATGCAACAATATAGTCGTATGGTTCTATCTAAAGGCCCCAATTGGATTAGGTTCTGGTACATATGTTCTGTTATCTGGTATCCTCCAGATGGTTACAATATTTAATATTAACTTTCTAAAGGAAAAGAAAGATAGGCTTTCAAGGTTCTTCGGAACAAAAATGGATTTCTGTTGTATGGTGAACGTTCTTAACCAGCTTATTATTTAACTTTGCTACACACTAATCATATTTTTGCATGAGGACCTGCAATAAGGTAAGTTGTGGGGTAAAGTTGGGCCATGGAAATGGTATAGTTCTTTTCCTTATTTCTTTAATAATTGTTATGTTTTTAATAAGTTTACCCTTGATTTGCAATGATTTAAGAGAAAAAGGATAATGAAAATGAGTTGAAGATAGCTTAGTTAATTTGAGCTTTTTAGATATCAAAAAGTTTATAATTTGAGTAAATTGTTATGCAAATCAGTTCAACTAAATGATTTTTGTTCCCTTGAGATATTGGAGTGGGATATTGGATCAGTTGATGTTGTATTTTGGCAGATTACACTTCGACACCTGAGTATGGTCGGAGAGCGAACGTTAAAGGAAACTGATCATTACTATTCAAGGGCCTTATGGTTAAAGAGAAATCCTGAGAATCTTTTGATTCTCAGGATAGCTCCATATTCATTTTTTAAATGTAATATATAAGACAGCAAGTAAAAAGACAGAGGTTGTTGTTTTTTATTATTACACTTTCACTGTATATTACATACAGCAATCTAAGTTGAACCTTCTTGAGTTTATTTTGTAAAACGCTTTGAAGATTAATGAATTTGTGCCAGATCTTACCTTAATTCCTTCGTATTGAGTTTATATAGGGAATTACTGCTAGAGACTATGGGCCCAGTCACTGGAGGTTCTACTGTCTGTTATGTATCATTATTAGTTGGTTACCTTTCTACATTCACATTAATTATGTTAATTTTTACCCACCTTCTTTAGTGGTAGATAATCAATTGAATTATGTATCTGTAATTATGTTATGCGTCTCCTAAAATCACTGATTGGATTGTGTTACATAACTGCAAAGTGTGAGTGTGTGAATTCCACAAGTTATGTTTGAGATTTTCAAGCATTCGTATGATCTACTAGTCTTTCTATGCATTGGATCGGTTCAAAGATAGATAAAGTGGTTTGTGAATTAGAATAGTATTTTTCTACATAACTGTAATTGTAAGAGTAATTGTTTTTTGTTATCATTTATTTATTCAACGATTGAATTAGGATAATGATTCATATAACTTTTATGTAGTGGTTACCTACACTCTTTCATAATCTAAAGATTTTATTCTTGCATAGATTTTTTCGATAGCCTTGAAACAAAAGACGAATCCCAGGTTGATAATATTAATGAAGGTAGGATAAATTTTACTTTTAGGAGTCACCTTAGTGCCCAACACTCGCATGGAGATGTGTTTGGTTTGATGACCCATTTATCAAGTAACTCTTGGATTTGTTTCTTAATTTCTGCATTCTCCATGACCAGCATCTGGTACATACCAATGTTTGGAAGATGAGCATCTTGTTGCAATTGTATCTCATGTTTGATTCATCTTTTAGGAAGAAATCCCTCAAGTTCCTGAAATATCTTATCATATGTGTTAACAGCCTAAATCAAATCAAATTTTAGTTTTACATCACATCCTTGGAAGGCTTCATTCTCAACATCATCTTTGGGTTTTATCATCAACATTTGTACAACATTCACAAGAGATAAATATAATTTCTTGTGATGTTCTCTAACAATATACTCAATCCCCTCTTTAAACAAATGATATTTGTTCACATGGTGATGAAAGATGGCTTTCCTATCATATAGATATGGGATTCCAAAAACAATACCACATCTTTCAAGTGGAACTACATCAATTTCTACCTCGTCAATGAATTTTACAGTGATGGTGAATTTCAGTTTGCATTTTCTTTCCACTTGCAATTTTTCATTGTCACATACCCAACCCAAAGGATAAGGTTTAGGATGAGGAATTATTTCCAAATTTATTTTCTTTACAATGGTTTCTGAAATAAGGTTGGCTTGTAATCCACTATCAAACAAATTCCCTATTTTGTTATGTTTTGAGATGACTCTAATATCGAAAAATCTATTATTTCTTTATCATTTTGAGTTTCATTGAGGTTACTAGACGAACTAGTACTTGCAATAGAATCCTTACCTTTCAATCTCATGGTTTTGATCTTTGCTCCATCTCTAGAATCAGATCCTAAATCATGTTGTGTATTTGCATCAGTCTTCTTCTTTCCTTTGTTGTTAAACTTTTTGGGTCTCATCTCAGGGTGAAATCTCCAACAATGGTTGTCATCATAGCATTATTTTGAACAGTGTTTACATGTGAGATTTTCTCCCTCTTTCTTGATGGAAGCATTAATTTTTCCCCTTGCCTTTGAATTTCCCCTTTCCTTTGTCTCCGCTCTTGAATGTATTCTTGTTATTCTCTTGGGGAACATTCTTCCCTCTTGCTTCTAAATGAGTTGTATTAGAGAAATTTTGAGGTCTAAAATAGGCCTCATAAGAAAAATGTACGACCAAAATAAAATTTATAAGAACTACTAGGATTCAAGATGATGATGTCAACCATGGGGGATGATTCACCATTTTTGGGGTAAAAAGGTAAAAATGTTAAAACATACTAAAATAATAAAACTAGTTTTTCAACTTGTATTTTCAACTTATCTCCCTAAGGTTTTACTCAAATTTCGAGCAGGAGTACTTGTTGGATTCAAAAGTTAATTCCTCATCCAAGGAATACCCATGTTGCATACTTTCGATGGACCCTCATACACAAAAACTGAGAAATACATAAAAAATGTGACTGCATTCACGTTTTCCATGTACTTCTCATTTTTCATGTAGTAGGTTCCATCAAATGTATGCAACATGGGTACTCATTAGATGAGGATTCAAATTATTCATCCAACGAGTGTTCCCACTCAAAATTTGAGTAAACCCATAGGGAGATAAGTTGAAAATATGAGTTGAAAAAGTAGTTTTTTCTTTTTTCCCTCTAAAATTTGATGATGTAATCTAATCTTATTTTATTATTTCCACTATTATTTTATAATTTCCTTAGGAGGCCCATTTTAGACCTCAAAATTCCCCTAGTTCTTGTACATAAACGTAATCTAAAGTTGTAGGGTTAAACAGGAGAATTGAGTGTCTCAAATAACTATGTAAACCTCCAATGTATTTGAGTAGAGTGTCTTTAGAGGATAAATATTCACCCAAAATCAAATCTCTTCTTCTAAACTCTTGGGTATAACTTTGCACACTCTGACCCTTAACTTGCCTAAATTTTTTCCAATCCATTATAGCTTTTTGCATGTATGATAATGGATAAAATTGTCTTCTTAATGCAACTAAAAAATCATTCCAAGAAGTTATAATCTTGCCTCTTTTATTGAGATATCCTTGAGTTTTTTCCTCCCACCAAATGAGTGTTGCACTTTCCAACCTTAGAGAATAAATTTGAATCTTGGTCTCATTATCCTTGATTCTTTGTATCCTGCAATACACTTCACCCAATTATCCAATTTCTCAGCGTTTACCTCTCCATTATATAGGAAATTCAATTTATGTCAAGCTTTAACAAAGGACTTTTACCATATCCCTTTGAATATCTTGGAGGATTTTGTGAAGGGGTAGATGTAGAAGAAGATGAGGGTGAATATGGAGGTGTAGGAAAAGGTGGAGGTAGAGCTGATGGTTTGTCACCATTGTCTCCATTCCCTTTTGGATTATCTTTATCACCATTTCCTCCATTTCCCTTTCGAGGATTTGAGCTATCTCCTTACAACCTTGAGTTCCTCTCCTCATAAATAACTTTCACCATTTCAGTCATTTCAAATAAGGCTTTTATCAAATCCCTCTTATCCTCAGACGTAGTGTCAGGGCCTCCTTCATGTGCCATGACTGGTGAAGCTTTGGGTGACACTTGAGGTGAATGTACTCTCCTTGAAACATCCTGAGGACTTTTTCCCGCAAGATTTCCTTCTCCTATTTTGAGCTTCAAACTTTTGAGCATCAGAAAACACTTGCAAAAAAATTAAATCTTAAAAACAACCAAAGCTTTGTTACCAAATTGATCTGTATTTGTAAACTTGAAGGTTTTATGAAATGTGAAAGTAAAATTTATGTATTTTAGGAAATCAAACAATTTTCAAAAGCACATAAATCAATGGTTTTAACTCAGTTTGTAGCATAAAACGAACACAATAATACCATACATAGTATCACAAGACAACAAAATGATGAATGAGTTCACCCCTCCTGGGCTACATCTCGTGGTCCAACTTCCAATGTTGGGCATCTTTCATTAAGTGCTCAAATTTTTTTTTACATGGATTTATAGTGTAATGAAAAAATAATGTCTCCAATGGCTCCAGAATAGTCAAAAACCCCAAGTTGAGCTATTTTTGGGCTCAATTTGGTCAAAAAGTGAAGAATTTATGCTCTAGAGAAGTTTTGTTTCTAATTGATCTACAAACTAGACTCCCCCACTAACTATTCTACGAATTTGCCTTTTTTGGAACCACCAAGTGACTTTTTCACCTGGAGCTGGTGAGATTTGAGACATTTCGGGTGCAATTTATCACTTAATTTCAATGCATAGTGACCCCTCTGAGTAGAAAAATTGGGCCACGTGCCCATACACCTGGTGTTGTCCCCAAAACACTGCACTGGTTTGTGTACTAACTTGTTCCTGCATCATGGTTAAGTTGTGAGGGTACCAGAACTTTGGGTCGGGGTTAAGCCCAAGCCCTTGGCCCCCTTCCTCCTGTAGTTATGTGGGTGCTAAGGTGATTGGGGACCAAGGCTTAGCCCCGACCCCATTCCCGAAACGCAAACCTTTGAAACTTTAAATAAAATTTCACAACATAGAATATTAAGTAACATCATTGGCACTGCAGTAGAGCGTTGCACTACTTGTTCGGAGGTCCTGTGTTCAATCCTCCTTGGTGGTGAATTCAAACTTAACCAAAATTTTACACAACCTTTGGGAGGCCACGTGGTTGCCTACCATTGGCCCACGTGGCTCCCATTCATAGGGCCACATAAACCGCAATTCGACCAATCAAAACACACCAATCCAAAACAAATATGGTGAGGCCACTTGGCAGCTTACCATTGGCCTGTGAAGTACAGTCAACATACATACTTCCCAGTTAGCGTATGGACTTCCCAGTCAACAATCCTACATCCAACCTACAAAAATTTTAGCTATTTAGGAAAATGATCATAATGTGATATCAGGAGCATACAATATCGGTTTTGAGTGATTCAAGTTGCATTAGATTCAGGGCGACAAGATCTATGTTTTCACACCAGTTTAGAGCACTTTTGAATGCTTTTAATTTTTAGCACTTTACTGATCCACTAGATCACAACAAGAGTGACTTCCTGTTGATGTTGTTGTGGAACTAAATCAAAGGAAAGGGTGGTAGGAATAGGTTGAATCAGATTCAAAACGATGTAAGGTTTGAGCTGGTTAGAAGGGGTGTTTGTAGGAGGATAAATGTACCAAACTGGGATCACGAAATTCATGTTAGGAAGACTCAACATAGTCATTCCAAGAGTACAAAATATTCATGGTGGCGAGAATAAGAAATGTAGTTGACCGAAGTGGTAATGACCTAGAGGAACTCCACCTTAGAGGGGAGGACTTGCAGTGGCACCAACTAAAGGGAATTGTCATGAAGAAATAGTTCCTGAAGGATGAGTTGATTCTTGGTCAGAGGGTTGTTGAGGATATGATTTTTGGTAAGATGTACCAAACTACTTTCCAGTGGCTTGTGATGCTTGTAGCATGCAAAAAATTCAAATATATAGGCTCAGAAGGAGCAGGCATTGGGCCATAATAAGCCCTAAGTAACGTGGAATCATTATAGACTCCAAGGGAGACATTGATAAAGGAAGGGTTGGTCTGCTTTCTTGTCATCGATGAAATAATGGTTTGAGGAGAGGTATGTGACTGAGGGTCATAGCAAGTCAATTGATTGATAGTGATGATATTCTTATTACGAGGAAAGTATATCTTCCGAAATACATAGGATGTGATAGCTGACATGGCGTATGTGTAACTACGACCCAGGAAGATGATATAATCTAAAGGTTCATCGATGACATCAATTTCAATCAAGATCATCTTGCCAGCAATGGTGACGGGAAAATTCTGATATAAACTGAGTGGTTTTGATGGGTGATCATCCAAAACACAAAGAGTGATAGTGGATGGTGATAGGTCATGGGAAAAAATATGCTTCCATACACTAGATGTCATCACACAATGGAGGTGCCTTCATCAATTATACATCGTTGAATAATGGAATTTTTTAGTGAGGTTGGTATCTAAAAGGAACCGAATGAAGGAAGAGGGGGACTTTCCACTTTATCAACATCAAAGACGATCAAACAATCATCAAAGGGATCCACAACACCCAAAGTAGATAGTAGAATTTTTTATTAGGATGGGCACATCTTGAGGACGTGCAACGTTGACATGGAAATAGGAGACTGCACCAAGTCATATACTATACTATAAGTGTGGGAAGATTTAGAAGAAGCATACTTTTGACATAATGGACCTTTGGTGATATTATAGTGAACCTTTTCCTTAGGAGGATGGATTTGTAAGGTACCATTTGGTGATGAAATGGGCTCAATGGAAACTTTTTTTTGAGATTCATTCATTGACTTATCAGGAGGATTGTTGTACTAGCGCGACCGAGTCTAGAGGTTGATCTTGTCGAAATTCATCATGATAATTTGGTAGTTACCATTCCCAAGTAGTGAAGGTTTTGGGGCTAGAGGATTTTGGGAAATTTGGGTGGCCACATATCCTTGATGAGGGAATCGATTGGTAATCATTTTCGACTGCAACGAAGGAGGAGGTGGAGTAATAGGTTGAGGTCCTATAGAATAAGTTGGTTGAGTTTATCATTCCTAATGCATCTGAGGTAAAAGGGGACATTCATGTGTGTAGTGGCCATAAGTCTCGAACAAGCACAAGGTTTATTGGTTCTAAGAACCTTGTTCTACTTATGTTGTGTGGCCTATTGATGGGTTGCAGGATTATGTTGGTCACCCTTATTAACATTAAGTTGTATACATTGGTTTCCTTGATTACCCTAATGTTGCTAATTTTGGTTACCCTTCCCCTTATTCCTTCTCTTAGGGTTGGGGGGGATGGTAGGACTCTCTTGAGCATATAGTTAACTCTATGTAGGTATTTGTTTTTGTGGTAGAGGCATGGAAGGTTGAGGCACTGGTTTCACTGGGGCTGGAGCGCTAAGCGATGCAAACGAATAATAAGGATTTGTGGCAACATTCTGATAACCAGGTTGAACAACAAATGTCCCTGGAATTGGCTGACGCAAATGGGAAAATGCATATGACATGCTTGTACCTTGGTAGAAGTTGAAACGTGAAGGATCGGAAGGGGAATAGGTGTAAGAGGAATTAGTCCCCCTTGGGGTTGACCATAACTCATGTGAGGTTAAAAATATGGAGATGGATGAGGGTGGGAAATGGATCCAATGATATGTTCATTGTCATAAGAAGCACCCACCATAAAAAAGCACCAAGATGAGTCATATCGGGAAAGATAGTGTAAACATAACCTGACTGTCAACTCTTATCAAGGTATTATCCTTTGCATTTAAAACCCACTCTTATTAGTCTGAGGGAAGTGAGAGGCGACATATTTACCTATGCGTACTAAGAGGGTTCTCAAAAACCAATCCATATAAACATGTTCCTTAAACTGATGAGCTTTACATAGGCTCCTCATTTTGTGCCATTCTTGTACATGGTTAGAAAGGCAAGTGGTAGAATTTTGATGAAAAGAAGTAAATATTTTGGTACCAGTGTCATATTGAAGAGGTAATTGGAAATATGAAAGGAAGGCATTGGCAAGAGTCACAAAGGTAGAATGAGAGGCATGTGGTTGAACGACATACCACTTGGAAGGAGCTTTAGTTAGAGTGCGTTGGAAAAGACAAAGATGAATGGAGTCCTCAATGATGGAATTTGATGAACATCACATGTGGAAAGAGTGAATGTGATTAGTAGCATATTCTCCAGGATTACCTTCAAATTTTGGAATTTCTAAGGGAATCTTGGTGGGCATGGGAGGTCAATTCTGGTCATGTAGAAGGGGATCTTTCAATAATTGGCTTAAGTCAGGGATGTTAAAACCTGCCATGTAGGGAAGAAGAGGTTCATTAGAGGTCGTACCTGAAGAGGTTCTAACATTACCCCCTTGAGGGTTACCTTGTTTAGGACATGTGGTACCACCTTTGTTTCCACCACCAACATTAGCTACCGACATGGTAGTGGCGTGGGGTTGGGAGGATGTGGAATCAAAGGAAGAGCTAGCAGAATCAGAAGACCTAAATTTTGTATGTGGACTCAATGGAGGACTAGGAGGATGGATCCTAACTCAATGAGTATGGGTAAGAGGATTTCCTAAAGAAAACTGGGGGTGAAGGCCACGAAGTCTCCACGACATATTCCTAGGGTGTGCAATGGTATCAAGACAAATAAAACTCAAAATTATAAGGGGGGGTGATAGCAGAAAAGAGTAACAAATAGCAAGAAAACATCTAGTGCAGTGGTGCCAAGTGTAAACTATGTAGGTTTTAACCCTGAATAGAAATTATCTACACGCAAATTCTATAACAGAAAATAAACAATAGCGAGAGCATAAAACATAAAACAGATAAACACAGAGATTTTGATCCCCTGGATCCCAAATCGGGACGACTAGCTTGATTTTCCAATATATTCCTTTTAGTGTTACAACACATATATATACATGATGAAGCATATATAAACCCCAATCCATTAACCCTGGATTAGAACATAACTGTAGTTCCCTTGACCGAATCTACAAAATACCAGGGGCTGAAAACCATCGTACCCCAAAACCATGTGCAAACTCATGCACAAAACATAGGTGGGTGCGCCTATGAGTGGGTCCGCACACCAAAACAATTTTCGCTGGGGCGCTGCCCCGAACCCCAACAGTGGGGGCTGCCTCCTCCCTTGTGACCCCCCTGCTGCGCCCGGCGCAACGTACAGCGCGTGGGGCTAGTCATGGAAAGAATATAACACATACCCAACATTCTCCCACCTGTTGTTTTCACAGGGGGCCACAAGAGAGCTTAGTCATTGGGCCAATTCTTCAACACCCATTGTTTCTCTACACCAAGAGAGCTTCTGAGTGCTCACAGACTTCGTCAATGCATCTGCAACATTCTTCAAACTGTCCACCTTTACCAGCAACACCATTTTAGCCTCAACCATACCTCTAACAAAGTGATATTGAACATCAATGTGCTTTGTCTTTGAATGGTAAGCAGGGTTCTTAGCCAAGAAAATTGCACTTTGGCTATCACAATCTATCCTTATAGCTTGCTATACCAACCCCATACTTGAACAAAATCTTTGCAACCAAATTGCTTCCTTGCTTGCATGAGTGGCTGCTATGTATTCTGCCTCTGTAGTTGAAAGAGCCACTACAGACTGTCTTTTACTCATCCAACTGACTGCGCCTCCAAATAGGTTAAACACATACCCACTTGTAGATCTTCTTTGGTCCAGATCTCCAGCCCAGTCTGCATCAAAAAAACCACGAATGTCTAACATTCTTTCCAATCCTGGTCTTCCCTGGTAGCACAAGCCATAATCACTAGTGCCACGTAAATATCTGAAAACCCGCTTCACTGCTGTCCAATTCTCCTTCCCTGGGTTTGACATAAACCTGCTCAATACTCCCACTGCATGTGCAATGTCTGGTCTAGTACAGACATTGCATACATCAGACTACCCACTACACTTACATATGGAACATGGGACATATCCTCCTCTTCTTCTTGTGTCTTGGGACAATGTTCAGCAGGCAACTTTACACCTACAGGAATAGGAACATTCACCGGTTTACTATTCTGCATATTGAACCTCTGCAATATAGTCTTGAAATACTTCCTCTAGTTTAACCAGAGCTTCATCTTTGCCCGATCTCTCTTAATTTCCATGCCCAAAATATAGTTTGCAGCACCAAGATCCTTCATGTCGAATTTGGAGAACATTTGGGTCTTCAAATCTTGGATAATTTCTTTGTCATTTCCAATCAGCAACATATCATCCACATACAAGACCAAATAAATAACACGGTCACCAATTAATTTAAAATAAACACGGTGATCTTCCTTGCTTCTGGTGAAGCCAAGTCCCCGTATATAGGTATCAAATTTCTGATACCACATCCTTGGTGACTGTTTTAACCCATACAGAGACTTCTTCAACCTGCATACTAGTTCTTTCTTACCCTTCACCATAAAGCCTTCGGGTTGCTTCATGTAGATCTCCTCTTCTAGATCCCCGTGAAGAAATGTTGTCTTCACATCCATCTGTTCTATCTCAAAATCAAATGCAGCAGCAACAGATAAAAGTAATCTAATAGAAGTAACTTTGGCAACAGGAGAAAAAATATCACCAAAATCAATTCCCAACACTTGGGAATAACGTTTTGCTACCAACCGGGCTTTTTATTTCTCCACCTTGCCGTCTACATTCATCTTCTTCTTAAAAACCCATTTTCTCCTGATGGGCTTCCTTCCAGCCGGCAACTCCACCAGATCCCATGCCTCATTTTTGTGCAAGGATGCCATTTCATCAACCATGGCCTCCTTCCAGAGTTTTCCATCCTCTGAATCTACTGCCTCCCTGACAGTTCTAGGATCATCATCAGTTATAGTTAAGGCAAAACCTGAACAGAAAGCAGATGGACTATACCTTTCTGGTTGCCTTCTTTCCCAAACTGATCTTCTCATAGCTGGAGTTTGTGGCTCTTCCTCTTCTGAGTCTTCTTCTGTTGTAGAGTCTGATTCATCCTCCTTTAGCTCAAACTCTATCTTCTCAAGTTCCTTTGGTAGGACTTCATGTGTAACAACATCTTTCACCTCTCTAAACACCACATCTCGACTGTACACAACCTTCCTTGTTTCTAGGTTCCAAAGCTTGTAACCCTTTAAACCATCCTTATACCCAATAAAGATGCACCTTTCAGATTTATTATTCAACTTGGTCCTTTTCTCCTTTGGAACATGTACATATGCATCACATCCAAATACCCTTAGATGTGAAAGAGAGGGTTTCTTACCAGTCCATACCTCATGTGGAGTCTTATTCTCCAACACTGACGAAGGTGATCTGTTAACCAGATAGCATGCAGTCTCCATTGCCTCTGCCCAGAATTCTTGTCCTAACCCGGTACCACTGAGCATGCTTCTTGCCTTTTCCATCAGTGTTCTGTTCATTCTTTCTGCAACTCCATTTTGCTGAGGTGTGTATGGAGTAGTTTTCTGCCGTGCTATACCACACTTCTTACAGAACTCTTCAAATTCCTTCTTGCAAAACTCCCCACCATTATCTGTCCTCAGCGCCTTTATCTTCTTCTCTGTCTGGTTTTCCACCAGAGCCTTAAATTCTTTAAATCTGTCAAATACTTCATATTTCTTCCTCAAGAAATATATCCATGTATTCCTTGAGAAGTCATCTATGAATGAAACATAGTACACATACTTTCCCAGTGATGGAACTGACACAGGTCCAAACACATCACTGTGCACAAGTTCTAATATCTTGTTCGCCCTCTTAGCACCAAAAGGAAAACTCACCCGATTCTGCTTCCCATATACACAATGTTCACAGAAATTGAAATCTAGAGAGAAATTAGACATACCTTCTACCATACCATTTCTATGTAGTATCCGAAGGCCCTTCTCTCCAATATGTCCAAGCCTTTGATGCCATAGCATGGTCTTTTCTCCAGAGACAGCTAGGCTTTCCGCTTCGCTTTCAGGAACCACATAACTATTACACCCATCAATAACAGTGCTACCTTGTAGCTTGTACAGAGTTCCAGTCCGAACTCCATGCATTAATACCAGTGCTCCCCAAACCATCTTGCAAGAATCTTTCTCAAACACTGTTTTTACACCTGCATCATCCATATTGCTTACAGAAATCAGATTTATGGCCAATGCAGGAAAATGCAGAACACCAGGAAGTGTTCTAATCCTTCCACCTTGCAGCTTTAGCTTGACCTTTCCACGTCCGATGATTTTTGCCTTCCTATCATCCCCTAGGAAGACATCACCATCATATTTCTCATACTCGCAGAACCACTCCCTATGGGGAGTGAAGTGAAAGGATGCACCTGAGTCAATCAACCATGACTCATGATCTACATGTGTATTTGAAGAAGCCAAATACACATCCCCACCTTCATCTGAGGTGGTTTTTGCCTCTGCAGGAGGAGAATCATCAGATCCCTTTCCTTTCTTAGGAGCTTTAGATGCGAGTCCTTTTGAGTACCCTTCCCTTTCCGTATTTCCGGCATACCTTCCTGTGTAAGCCAAGAGATTTAGATCTCCCTCTAGATTTGGATCTCACATAAAGACATTCTTTTTTAGTGTTTTGGGACCTTCCTCGTCGAGATGAGCATCTCCATCGGCCCTCCCTTGTTCCTCCGTCTCATTTCCCACTCAGACAACAAGGCTGAGACAATGTCATCAAAATTCAAGGTAGTTGTATTGCTACCTATTGCAATAACCAGAATGTCCCACGAATCTGGTAGTGAACACAACAAACTGATGCACTTATCTTCATCTGATATTTTAATATCAATAGATGATAGCTGACTTACCACAGTTTTTAAGGTGTTCAGATGCTCTGTCACCGAGTCTCCATCCTTCATCCTCAGGTTATACAGCTTTTTCCGCAGGAAAAACTTATTCACTAGAGACTTAGATTGGTACAAATTCCCAAGTTTTTCCCACAAATTCTTCCCCATAGCTTCCCTAGATACATTCAACAATACTGAATCTGAGACACACAACCGTATTGTGCTCTTAGCCTTCTGATCCAGTTTCTTCCAATCTTCATCTGACATTGTCGTTGGTTTAGTACCTGGATCTACCACGATCCATTGATCTTTATCCACCAGCAGATCCTCCACCTTGAGCTTCCACAACTCAAAACTCTGACCATTAAATTTCTCGATCTCTATCTTTCCACCGCTCACCATCTTCTTTCACCGCAAGAATCGATCCCACAAATCTCCCACTGAACATGGTCTACCTCAGGCCCGAGCAAAAAACTCTCAGTAGCAAAGGCGTCCCCTTGAAGCCAAAACAACTCTGATACCAAATGTAGGTTTTAACCCTGAACAAAAATTATCTACACACAAAACTTATAACATAAAATAAACAATAGTGAGAGCATAAAACATAAAACAAATAAACACAAAGATTTTCCCCTAGATCCCAAATTGGGACGACCAGCTTGATTTTTCATTATATTCCTTTTAGTGTTACAACACATATATATACATGCTGAAGCATACATAAACCCCAATCCATTAGCCCTAGATTAGAACATAACCGTAGTTCCCTTGACCGAATCTACAAAATACCAGGGGCCGAAAACCATTGTACCCCAAAACCATGTGCAAACTCATGCACAAAACATGGGTGGGTGTGCCTATGAGTGGGTTCGCACACCAAAACAATTTTCACCGGGGCGCTGCCCCGGACCCCAACAGTGGGGGATGCCTCCTCCCTTGTGACCCCCCTGCTGCACCCGACGCAACGTACAGCACGTGGGGCTAGTCGTGGAAATAATATAACACATACCCAACAAACTAACTATAATAGTATGCTACTCTAATAAAAGCAAACACACCCTACCAAAGAAAAAATGACCTCTAGCTTAAAGGTGATCTAAATCCTCAAACAAGTATGGGTTCTACTGTTTTAAATCATCTTCCAAGAAACTTCTTACTTGACGGAATCTAATCCCTGCAAGAAATTTTTTCTAGATAAGGTAGGGTAGAGGAGCAATTGCTTTTCCCATAGCCACTCCTATAGGTTGTTTTCCTATGTTTTCCCACTTAGGTTACCTTTGTCCCACGGGGACAGTCGAGTCTTGGGATTCTTGGTAGTCATTCAATAATGTGGAACCCTAGACCAACGAGTCGAGCTAGCCTCATGGATAGTTCCACACACCGAGACCTAATCCTAACCCCCTCTCAAATGGGTCTCGGGCATGTACCAACTTTGTACCGTGGGATGGTGAAGGATTTTAAGTTCCACAGAATGTCAACTTTCTATGTCTCAATGTAAGTGATCAATGAGTGTTTTTATAATCCTATCCCAATGATCCTAAACCTAACTACAAATATTGTTTTGTCCCTAGTGCACAAGTGGGATTAATCTATGTGAGTTAAGTTATGCTTATGGTGGAGTGTTTGAAGTCTTGGCTTGGTGGTTTAAACTGAGTTCATGTTCTCTTTAGATATGCATGTGTGAAAAATGTGTCAAGTGGATGATTTAATTGAGCATGTTTTTATGATGCCAATGCTATTAAAAACCAATTTCATAAATTGTAAATAATATTGAAAATTAATAGTAAAATAAACAGCAAACTCAAGCACACAATTCCCCACCCAAGAACGCAATCAAGAAGCAAGAAAAGTGATTGGAAATAAGAAAATAAAAGACACAAAAATTGCCAAAATATCTATTGTCTAAGATTAGTAGGATAGACAGCAAAAATATTTTATAAGTGATACAAAAAACCAACAAAAAATAGAAAATGAAATGTTGTAGAATGGCAGAAAATGGGCTGCAAATGGGAGGATGCTCAAGGGGATCCTAAAGAAGAAGGAAAACGCAAGTATAAAATGGTAACTAAGTTCTGAAAAATGATGACAAAAGTATTGGAAAAAGGTGGTTGAAAGTTTTGCCAACTAGACTCCTCAACTCAGCAAATTTTCTCCTAAATGAAAGAGGTGTATTCTAAACCATAAGGGGATTTTTCCTTCCTAAAAATGAGAAAAAAATGCTAAGAGACTCTAGGCCTAGGGGTGACTAATAAAAGTATAATAACAACAGTCACCAAGGTTCTAAATCGCTACACCATTGGAGTCACCAACAAATTGTTGACGACTAAAGAGCTAAAGACCCAATGGAATCGCCATATGTTAGTATGAAAATACTTAGCAAGTGTACCAAAAATGTTTCACTTAAACCGACAGTTTCATGTAGTCCTAACAAAAAAAGTGGTTGCTAATCATTCGTCATATCTGTAATGAAGATCTATAAAACCTACAAAAATAAACCTGCAAATTTGAAAAAATATTTAACAGCAAGCAATAAGATGATATAGACCCATTGGAAATTAAAACAAATTTATTTTATTGATTTAAAATGAAACTATTACACCTGATGAGGATAGATTATAGACTTGGGTATATAAATCCCCCTCTATGGGATTGGTCCTTCTTGACCTTTTGCTTCAGAATTATTCGGCTTTCTCTCTCTCTCTCAATATGTGTATGTGTTGGGAAAAGGAAAATAATGGAGCCTTGAACTCAAGTGGGAGCTCAAATGTCATGAGACGATAATGGGGACAATGAGAATGATCATAGCAAAAAATGGAGAGAAAACCCTCTATATATAAAATGTAAAAATATTGAGATATATTGAGAATTAGAAAATAGTAAAATATTATTGACTAAATCAAAATCTAGTTGTTATGAATATTTTATTGTATTTTTTTAGAGACAAAAGATATTCAAAAGGGTCAAATATATTTATTTTAAAAATAATTAAGGTAATTAACAAATAAAAATGATTTATTAATTACTTTATGAGGATTAAGTCAAATATGAATTTGAAATAATTATTAAATAATGATTTAACAATTATCTCATGAGGAAAATAGGGAATAAATATGGAATAATAAATAAATAATGATTTATTTAATTATTCCAAGGTGATTAAGCCAAAAATGATTAGAAATAATCATTAAACGGTGATTTAATAATTATTTCTAGAGAATAATAAATAAGTATTGATTTATTTAATTATTCTCATGGGATTTTATGGATTTTAATAAGAAATAATTTAGAATAAACTATTTCCTATGGTGAAAGTGGTTTTTACCATGGAAAAATTCATCCTACATGATGTATTTCGATCAATCTAGTAAGAAATGGCTAGGTGAACATTTTTGGGTGATAAAACAGCTCACCAACCTTTTTAGTGTGCCCCAACTCACCAACTTATTTATGCATATACATGGTATTTACATTCTAGGGCTTGGGGGTTACAATTTCACTTTGGGCTAAAGAGGGATGAATTATATTTCCCGAATAGACCTCAACACCAAAAATATTCCATGGAATGAAATTACAAATTTTAAGGCCATGATTGCAAAAGGTTGTAATTTTAAATGCAATCAGCCCCTATAAAGAAAAGGTGCTACTAGTAACACTATTTTTTATTTGATGGTTGATTTTATTATTTTTGACTCAAAATTTTGGGTTTATAGGATTATATCTCTTGTTTTGAGGTTATAATTCTTGTCAAGATGGTATATTTATGTTACAAACAAAGAAAAATATGTGTTTTACATACTCAATGATGTGTAAAAAACTATGGAGAAGTCACTACTTGATATCAAATCTAGACAACTTTACTATGATTTTAGTTGTCTTTCTCTATGATGTAACCCTTTATTTGACCCTCTTTTATTGCTTTAGATGCTCCTTAAGGTCCTAGATGCATGATTTCTTATAAATCAATAATTTTTGTAGTGTTTTAGTTGTGTAATCAAACTTCAATTAAAGTTTATCATGCAAATTCCCATGGACCCTTATTCATAAACTCCTCATATCAGATACACACCCTCAATCACATCATTTATAAATCACCTTGGATCTTCCAATGGTTGGCTCATGAAAATAAATCTTAAACTAATTTCTACTGCAATGAGTCCATACTTGACTATGTGGTTATTCCTTTCATATTTTTTGCAAGTGAACAAAAATATAAACCACAACTTTGAATTATGTAACTATTGTGAAGTGAAAATAAAACTACAATATCAAATATATAAATGGAACAAAGTGCACACAATATTTACTTTGGAGGAACCCAATGCGGTAAAACTCCAAATGGAGATTTGTGCCTTTCTTTTAACTAAATAAGAGTAGAAAGAAAAATTGGATTTTTTTAAGCTCATTATAAAGTTATCAGACATTATGGCCTATAATTCTCACATAATTCTCTTTATCCTCTACTAATTTATATATCTACTCCTTTTGGTAGTTATTGTGCTATGGAATGTCAAGTGACTAGATAAGAGATGCACCATGTTCCCTCCTTTCAATGAACATTAGAACTCCCTTGTCCCTTGCGGTTCTGCTTTGGATTTAGTGGATTTGCATACTTTACTAACCATGCATAGGTGAATTGTGGTGAGTGGATGTCACTGCCACATGGACTCTTGAGGAGAAATTGAATCATTATCTTTTCAATGGAATAATTTTCACATACAAGATTCAATTGAAACAAATAACTCATCATTGGAAAAATATTGATCTATATAATGCAGTGAAGAGCTCCAAAATCATTTCCATGGAAGCTAAATTCCCTAAAATTCTACTTTTAGAACCCATTAGGGAATTTTTATGTCTAAAATGGGCCTTCTAAGGAAAATTATAGAAATAAGAGTAAAATTTAAAAAAAAAAAAAAAAAAAGAACACTACTATTTTATTTTATTTTCATCCTATCTCCTTATAGGTTTACTCAAAGTGTATACACCAATTGGATGCAGAATTAAGTTCTACATCCAAATACTACCCCACCCTACATAATTTTGAGTAGATCCACGACAACAAAAATTGAAAATGCATTTAAAAAAAAAAAATCCTCCCATTCTAAAATATTTGAGTAGACCCACAGTGAAAAAAATCGAAAATACGTGGAAAAAAAAAAGTGTTCTTGATTGAGTAGAATGAAAAAACTTTTTTGTTTTCATGAAACACTTTTTTTGTATATTTTCATTTTTTCAGTGTGGGTCTATTCAAAAGTATGTACATCGGGGTACTTGTGGGATGTGGAATTAATCATGTATCCAATGGGTGTCTACAATTGATTGTTGAGTAAACATGTGAGGAGATAGGGCGAAAATACATCTAGAAAAAAAAATATTTTCCCTCCAAAAATATAAACCCTTGGGGATGATATCATCTTGAATCTTATTGGTTCGTTTAAAATTAAATTTTTTAATACATTTTTTTAGGGTTATTTGTGACCCCAAAATTCCCCTAATGTCAAACTACATTTTTTTCAATTTTTATTCAATACTGCAATTTTCAAGATTTGACCCAAAGTACACCATACATATCCCAAATTTTGTCTAATCCAAAAAATAAATATAACAACTATGTAGATCGACTTTGGATCATAGTATATTCCCATCTCTATTATGGGGATACATATGAATGTTCCAGACAAATTTATGTGTTCCTCTATAAGATTGAGCATTGCTTCCTCTTCAATTATAAATTAAAAAATTCTAAAAATCAATAAAAAAAAAATTGACACCAAAATTTCACACTTGATACATTGCATTGCACTTATATAACTTTATATAATTGTATGGGGCTTTGAGTTTCAATTTATAGAGTTTTACTTTAGTTACCATGTCTTAGAAGTCATTTCAACTTAAAACAATGTTAAATTGAGGATTTCTAGCACATATAATGATGTGTTCAAGGTAGTACCTTCTCTAGCCCAATAACACACTTAAAAATATCATTAGCACTATATGAAACACATACTAAGGGCCCAAGGGATCACAATATCAAATACTCACGTGCACTTATTCTTTGTTATTAACTTGTGTTTTTTCAAAGCTAAATATTTCAATTATTAGTTTCCTTTTATGGCGATTAATTCATTGCTTTAAGGATTTTCTTACTCTTTTTACTATTTTCCTTTGCAACCCATAGAAACAACATGGAAGATCAAAACCATAGCTTGTTGATTCCTTCAATTTAATCACTCAATGAGAGACACCTATTCACCAAATTGGATAATTTTTTTATAGTGTCAAACCCTTGGAGGGTCTTCTATATTCCCCCATGAATAAAGCTTCCCAATTCTCTATAATATAGTTTTTAGTCACGATGATTAGTTAAGGATTTGAAGATTTTGTATCTTTAATGTTTATTTTAGTATATGAAATGTCTTGTTCACATTTAGCAAAACGATATTGGACATTCGTTAGAGGAAATCTAGCATCTAAAATGGGCCTCCTAAGAAAAATAATAGAATAAGACTATAGGAGTTGTAGAGGAAAAGAAAGAGAAAAATTGTTCCTTATAATTTTATTAGAAGTATCAAGTGTGAGTACTTGTTGGATGCAAAATAAAATTCCATCTAATAAGTAATCAAACTTAACACTTTTAATAACTATATCATAAGATAAACTAAAATTACATGGGAAAATGTCTTAATATATATTGATTTACATTAAACATGTGTTTCTCTTTCTGAAATTATATTGAACCAAAAATGTGTTTCTCTTTCTGAAATTATATTGAATAGAAAATGTGTTTCTCTTTCTGAAATTATACTTAACCAAAAACGTGTTTCTCAAAAAGATATGCATTGCATGTAACTTCATTCTATTTCATGACATGTTTATGAAATAATAATATCTAAATATTCATTGGATGAATTTAATATTGCATCCAATGAATGCATGCACTTCATACTTTTAATAAACTATAAAGAGATAAATTGAAAATAAATGGAGTAAAAAAAAAAAAGTATTTACCTCCAACGCTCTTAATCCATGGGGTAGACATCATCATCTTAAATCCTATTAATTGAATAATAGAATTTTTTGTTTATATTTTAAAGAAATTTTATAGGTGGCATATTTTAGACCCCAAATTTCAACTAACAATTTTTTTGCAATGTGTCAGATCTATTAGTGACATGATTAACCTTCTTGTGATCACTGTATTACTTCATTTTCCAATTTCTAGCCCATTGTTGTGGACATTGTTATTTTGTCCATTCTTAGCAGTGGGGACAAAATAGGAGGAAGAAGGTGTGGGTACAAAGCCCTTATGTTGCAAATTTTATGATTGTTGAAACTCCAAGGAAGACATTAGATCTATTATCTTTGGTACTAATAAAATGAATTATTAGGGTTATAATTTATATTAGATATTTCTTTGTTAATGATATTTTATGTTGAGGTTATGTTAGAGTTATCACCCTTCATATAAAAATGCAAATATGCATTAGAGGAAATTTTAGCCTAAATGTACCCATGAAATTTTCATATAATTTACATGTTGTGATATGTAAACCAATCAATATCCTTTAAATTTAAAAATAGGTACATGTAAGTATTTTGGAGGGAAAAGAAGAAAATTTATTTTTTTTAATTGTATTTTTGGCTTATCTCTTTATAGTTTTACACAAATTTCAAGTGTATACACTCATTGGATGTGAAACTAAATTTTGCATCCAACGAGTACCCATTATGCATAATTTTGTGTTATGAAACTAGCTCCAAAAATAGAAGAAAAGAGAGATCAACACCTTAGAAATAAACTACTTCGAGGGGGAACCTCCCTTACATTAAATAAATGAACAATTCTTGGATGATACAAATGAAAAAACCTCCTGCTATATGTAGGAGTCCATGGGGTCACAATATAATCATAGCCGACCTATCAATAATAATGTAAGGGCACATTAACAACAATATGGGGGTTACAGGGTTACAACAATAACAATAAGGGGGCTACACTAACAAAAATAAGGGACTACACTAGTAATATAGGGACCCAACATGCCCCTCTCCTTCAAAAAAGTGTTGTCCTCAACGCTTGACTAGCTTTGGATGCTTCTGTATCAAATTCTCATCCTCCCATGTAGAATCTTCAGTGGGTAAGTTCTTCCACTTAATGAGATACTCTGAAATTGATCAATTTCGTAGTTGTCGAGTTCTTGTTTCCGTGACTACTTCAAGTTCCAATATGATTTTTCCTTCCTCATCAAGTTCTGGCAATATTGTTTGAACTAGAAGTTTGTCACCTATAACCTTCTTTAAGCATGAAACATGGAAAACTTGATGCACTTGCGAAGACGCAGGAAGCTCCAATTTGTATGCCATAATACCAATGTTTTGCAACACCTTTTAAGGACCATAGTACTTTGGCAATAATTTATTATCCTTCTTAGCTTACTTGAGGGACATTTGTTTGTATGGTTGTAGCCGTAAAAATACCCAATCTCCTACATCAAACAGTAGAGGAATTTTGAGGTCTAAAATTGGCCTCCTAAGGAAATAATAAAATAATAGCTAAACCAATAAAATAATATTTATGAATTTGCAATTCACTTTTTATACCAAAATCCATGTAACCATGGTTAAATTCAATTCAAAAGTTGTAACAAAATAAAATTAATAAAAAAATTGTATTGATGTAACTATAAATGAGAATGAATTTTTTTAATAAAAAAGTCATTATCATTAAACAACTAATGCATTTGTCCTTTGTACTTAAATAAATTAAAATAAAATATAAATATAAATTCATAAATCATTGATTATATATTTTAATTAAAATTTATATTATTTAAATTATATAATAACATGTAATTAATATAATATATAAAAAATATTATAATATAATATATGCAATATATTATTTTATGTATTAATTTTATATTACATATCGAATTGATTTGATTTATAACATAAGAAGAAATAATATATAATATTAAAAAGAATATAATATATATTATATAACATTTAGATTATTTTTCATAATATTATATATAATAATATTCAATATTAATATAATCATAATGAAATGAAGTGTTAAAATTAAAGAAAAAAATATTGAAATAAATTTAATTTATATTTATAAGTATAATATAAGATTTATATACATTGAAATTTTTATTTTATTTGTTCAAGCTATGTTCAATCTAATATACATTTTTTCAACATACAAAATTAATATACCTTTTTTCATTATACAAATTTAAAATGCATTTTTTCTTTAATTTTAATATGTTTGTATTGCTATTAATATTATAATATTATTATTTATAGATTTTATTTATTCTAAAATTACAAGGTTACATTTTTATTTATTTTTATTTTATATATATAATATATATGCATAAATATTAACTAATAATTAATTTGAAATTGTAATATTAAATAAAATTAGATGAATGTATAATTTAAAAATAAATATATGAAAATATACAAATATAATATTGATTGAAAAATGTGTAAAGATATGAAGATTGTGTAGGGATATGAATTGTTTCTTTCAAAAAATATGAAATGACAATAATAATATTTTATTCAAAAAGTGTGAAATGATATTTATTATGAGTACTTTACTTTATAACTTTAAAATTATTTAGAGCACTACCATGGTTAACCATGAGTTTTTATCTACCATTGAAAATGTGACAAGTAAGTACCTTTAACTCAAGCAATACCACTTCAACAATTAGGGATGATGCCATCCCCTAAAATGTGATTGGATCTCATAAAGTGAATTTTGATTGTACATTTTCCTTAAGAGGCCCATTTTAGACCTCAAAATTCCCCTAATGACTTCTCTCGCTGCGATGTTTATATGCATGTTGTTTCATTCGATTTTGTGCCAAATTTAAGTTATCCTTTAAGAGTTGAAGAACTTGTTGTTGATACTCGATGTTATCTTTCATTGCTTGAACCTTAGAATTTTCTCTTAAAGATGATGTGGTGGACGGTGGATGATATCCATAAAGTGCCATAAATGGGGTCATTTTTGTTGTAGTATTGAAGGAAGTGTTATACCACCATTCAACTAGAGGTAACCACTTGACCCATTTTGTTTGTTTATCAGATACAAATCAATGAAGATATCCTTCCAAACATTTGTTCACTATCTCAGTTTGACCATCGGATTGATGATGATAAGATGATCTATGAGCTACTTGAGTACCCAAACAAGAAAATAACTATGTCCAAAAATTTCCAGTAAAAATGGGATCTTTGTCGCTTACAATAATCTTTGGGTTTCCATGTAGCTTTTGAATTGTTTCCATAAATGCAGTAGCAATTTTACTTGCTTTAAATGGATGAGATAATGCACAAAAGTGTGCATACTTGGTAATTTTATCAACTACCACCGTGATGACACTCTTTCCTTCAGACTTAGGTAAACCTGTGATAAAATCCATTGAAATCTCCTCCCAACGTTGATTTGGAATGGATAAAGGTTGTAGAAGACGTCGGCGTCTTAATTGTCTCAACTTTAATTTGCTAGAAAACCAAACATTCTACCACAACCTTTTGAATATCAGATTTAAGGCCATCTCAAAAAAAAAATCTATTCACCCTGTGGCAAGTTTTTAAAAATCCTGAGTGTCCTCCTAAAGGAGAAGTGTGCAATTCCAAAAGAATCTTTTATTTTAGTTGGGAATTCTTACAAAGATATAAGCAATCTTTATACCATAAGAAATAATTTTTCCAACTAAATGTATCATATGTACTAGGTTCTTGCTGCAAATTTTGAATGAATGTCCACACTTCTTCGTCCTTCTTCTATTCATCCCTTGCTTCGGTTATCTGATCGGGTTGGATAATAGAAATTCCACAAAGCAATGCTTCCACCTCTTCATTCTTTCTTGAGATTGCATTTGCAAAAACATTTAGCTTCCCTTTTTTGTAGATGATTTCAAAGTCATAACCCAACATCTTTGTGACCCATTTTTGCTGCTCTTCTGAAGATAGTCTTTTTTCTAAAAAGTTTTTAATACTATCATGATTAGTTTTTACCTTGAATTTTCTTCCCATTAGGTAAGGTCGTCATTTCATTAGTGCATGTAGTATTTCCAACGTTTCCTTCTCATAAATAGCTTTTTGTAAATACTTTCCTTTGATTGGACGAATTTCAAAAGCAATCGGTCTTCCTTCTTGCATTAAAACAACACCAATTCCATTTCCTGAAGCATCACGTTCCACAATAAACGTTTTTGTGAAATATGGCGTAGCTAAGACAGGGGCTAATGTTGTGAAACTAGCTCCAAAAATAGAAGAAAAGAGATATCAATGCCTTAGAAATAAGCCACTTCGAGGGGGAAACCTCCAATACATTACATGAATGAACAATTCTTGGATAATACAAATTACAAAACCTCATTTCTATATATAGGATTCCATGGGGCCACAATGTAATCCTAGTTGACCTAACAATAAGAATTTAAGGGCACAATAATAACAATATGGGGATTACAAGGGTACAATAATAACAATAAGGGTTACACTAACAACAATAAGGGACTATACTAGTAATATAGGGACCTAACATGCCCCTCTCCTCCAAAAAAGTGTTGTCCTCAACACTATTACCTTTTTCTTCTTGATATGTCCTTTTATCTTGAGAGTTTGAGGATTGGTAATTCCTACCAATGCATTACACGATATGGTCGGACTCATTTCTTCCTCTTCTAGGGTTGGTTCCTGGTGTATATCCTCTTCTTTTGAAGATTATTGTTCATTTTCTTCTTCCTCTTCACAATCTATGTAAAATAATTTCTTCTCAACACACTTATGAACTTTAGTGTATTTGCTATCACAACTGTAGCAAAGCCCTTTTGATCTTTTTTCTTCCAATTGTTGTGGTGTCAACATTGTAGGTTGTGGAAATCTAGGAGTAGCAACACTTCCATCTTTATAGAAGTGAGTGGTAGGCTTCATTGTCGCCATACAATCAATTTTTCTTTCCAACCTGAATGCTTTCTCCATTGAATTAGGTTCAAAAAAGCAAACTTCATGTTTTATGTTATCCTTTAAAATACCTATGAAGAGATCAATCATGTGTTCCTTTGGAATATCAGTTAACCCTTATATTCAATTTTTGGAAGTCCTCAATGTGCTCCCCCACTGAACACTTTTGTTTGAGATTTATCGATTGGCTGAAGAAACTGTTTCTCTTTGTATCCTCATAATGTGCTATCATTTCCTCCGTAAAAATTGACCGAGTGACAATTTTTTTACGGGAGAAAAGCCATCGATACCATACAAATGTATTTTTTTCTAAATGTAAAGTTGCAATGCGTACCTTTTGTGTGTTTTTCACATTGTTGAGATCAAAATATTGCTCCATCTATAGTATCCATGTTACAGGATCCTTTCCATCAAACTTACTCATATCCATTTTCGGAATATGGTGGTTCTTCCCTCCAATATTAGAGTTTATGAAATCACGATTAATATTTATTTTGTTCTCATCATGAGTTTCCTCAACTATCTTTTCACCATTAGGAAACATTTCTTGTATCAAATTTGTCAAACCTTCCATGCCTACTTTTAGATCATTCTTCATGTTTTCCATCTTAGCTTCCATGTCATCCATCTTATATTCTATTCTAGCTTTCATGCCATCCATATTAGCTTCCATGCCATTCTTCAAACCATCCATCTTAGATTCCACGCCTTTCTTCAAACCATCCATCTTAGTTTCCACGCCTTTCTTCAAAACTTCCATGTCATTTTTTGTTGCTCTTTGCAAGAGCGAAATTTGTTGCACTTGCTCTTGTAATGTTGATATGTCATGTTTCCATTCTTCGTATTCATGAGTCATAGTAGAGCCTTCTAAAGGCTTAATGGATGTTGAATTCTTTTTAGGGGCCATTTTAGAATCCAATACTGATATATATTCTACAATATGCCCTTGGAATCAATTCAACTTGATTCTTCAAACAAGACTTATGATATATATATATATATATATATATATATATATATATATATATATATATATACACACACACACCTTTTACTTGTTTTTGAGGAGCTCGATATTGAAATTGAATTATATCCATAATTTCAGATCCTCAATATCTGTAATTCATCTTTGTAGTAGTCCTCTGAAGCTTCTTTCAAATGCCACAGGTCTGACTTGATTTCGATTCTTCAAGTCAAAGTTATGTCCAATCTCCCACAATGACCTAACTATGGACTGGTTCAGTAGAGAGAAATTGTACGGCTTGCCACGTGTCCCTGTTTGCTCCTTTGGCTCTGAAATTTATCGATAGGAAACTACAGTCCGTGTACTTCTAGTCACTTTTTACATAATTCCAATCTGATCCTCAGAGAGAGAGTTATGAATATTTTCCCACGATCACCTCTTTGAGATGAAATTCGGGAGCCTAAAAAAGACCTAACTTCCACAGATCATATCTCCAAAAATATTATGAAACAAGCTCTGAAATTTTACAAAGATGTTCCGCCAGATTTCTACTTCGCGCTCTAAAAATTTTAGCTTCTGAAACTTCGTAGAAAAATATTTATAGATAAAATTATGCGATGACCTTTTTAAGTGAAATTCAGGAACCTGCAAAAACCCCTAACTTCCACAGATCATATCGCCAAAAATATTGCAAACCAAACTTTGAAATTTTGCGACGACATTCCTTAGGATTGTAGCTTCGCACTCTAAAAATTTCAGTTTTTGAACCTTCGAAAAATTTTATAGCGAAGATGCCACGATGACCTATTTGGAGCAGTGAAACCCAAGAATCCAAAGCTCTGATACCAAATGTTGTGAAACCAACACCAAAAATAGAAGAAAAGAGATATCAACGCCTTAGAAATAAGCCACTTCAAGGGGGAAACCTTCAATACATTACATGAATGAAAAATTCTTGGATGATACAAATTACAAAACCTCCTTTTTATATATAGGAGTCCATGGGGCCACAATGTAATCCTAGCCGACCTAAAAATAAGAATTTAAGGGAAAAATAATAACAATATGGGGGTTACAGGGGTACAATAATAACAATAAGTGGGTTACACTAATAATAATAAGGGACTATACTAGTAATATAGGGACCTAACAGCTAGGCACATTTCCTCTTTAAGATGTTCAAAGGCCTTAGTTGCTTCAGGAGTCCATGAAATGAATATTTCTTTAATAATGTTGTTAGAGGTGTTGCTATTCTCCCATAATTCTTAACAAACTTGCAATAATACCCTGTTAACCTGAGAAATCCTCGCAACTTATTTATGATCGTGGGGACTTTCCATTCCTTAATGGCTTTAATTTTATTAGGGTCTACCTTAACACTCTCATGAGATACAATATGACCCAGATATTCCACCTCTTGTACTCCAAAGAAACATTTGGAGGTTTTTGCATATAGTTGTTTCTCCTCCAATAGTTTGAGCACCTTGTCAACATGTTGAACATCATCCTTCCAAGACTTGTTGTAGATTAGTATATCATCAAAAAATACTAACACAAATTTTTTAAGGAAGGGTTTGAAAATGCAATTCATCAAACCTTGAAATGTAGAAGGTGCATTGGTAAGGCGAAAAGGCATGACCAAAAATTCATAATGACCCTCATGAGTTCGAAATTTTTTTTTCGGAATATCTTCAGTCTTCATTCTAATTTGATGATATCCTAAACAAAGATCCAACTTGGTAAAATAAATTTCTCCACGTAATTCATCCAATAATTCATCAATCACATGAATGGGAAATTTATCTTTAATAATGAGCTTATTAAGCTCCCTATAATCAGGACACATGCACCATGATCCATCATTCTTGTGCACCAATTACTACTGGAGCAGAGAATAAACTTTGACTAGGTTGAATTATACCAGCCTCTAACATTTCTGCAATCATATGTTCAATTTCTCTCTTTTGGACATAAGGATATCTGTAAGGCTTGATGTTTGGAGGAACACTTCTTGCAATCAAAAGAATAGCATGATCATGATCACGAATAGGTGGGAGTCCTTTGGGAGTTTCAAACACCTTGGAATGATTGTTCAAGACTTTTTGGAGATCTGGAGAAATAGATGATTTTGATGTTGGAACTTCTAGTGAGAATAATTGTGCAATTACACCTCGTTATTATTTCTTCAGAAGCTTTGTCATGACATTAGAGTTTATTATCTTTCCTGGCTTCCTTGCAATACCTCATAAATCGACTTCCTTTCCTTCCAAAAAAAAATTCAAGAAAAGTTCTTGAAAATTAAAAGCTACCATCTCAAAGATTGTAACCATTGTACTCCTAGTACAACATCAGCACCTCCCATTGAAATTGATAGCATTGGATTATTCAATACATATTTCCCCATGGTTAGCTTGATATTATGGCATTTTCCAGAGAAATTGATAATTCCTCCATTTGCAACCATCACTTGACATTCTGGTGTTTGGTATAGGAAGCAATTCATTTCCTTGGCTACCTTACAATGAATAAAATCATGGGTACTACCCGAATCAATCAACACTATTACCTTTTTCTTCTTGATGTCCTTCTATATTGAGAGTTTGAGGAGTGTTAATTCCTAGCAATGCATTACATGATATGGTTGGACACATTTCTTCTTTATCTACGGTTGGTTCCTAGTGTATATCCTCTTCTTTTGAAATTTCTTTTTAATTTTAACAATTTGGTATCAGAGCTTTGATACCAAATGTTATGAAACCAACTCCAAAAATAGAAGAAAAAAGAGATCAATGCCTTAGAAATAAGCCACTTCGAGGGGGAAACCTCCCTTGCATTACATATGTTATCCTCCTATATTCTACAGATTCACTAGGTGATTGTGGATCTTCTACAAGCAGCTAAAGACAGCATTATTTTCCTTTAAGTTGCCTTTAGAAATCTCACTGCCTTCATTATCCATATAAGTCATTTTTCACTATATTTTATCTCGGCCTTCTCGAAATCCCCTACTGCTCTTAAAAGATTTATTTTGGGCTTATTTCTCCCATTTTCACTCTCCCTCCCTACCCAAACTCTCATTAACTCATTCCCTCCTCTAAAAACCTTCTTCCCCCACTAAAACCCTTCATAACCCCTTTCCTTCATCCTTTTCATTTATTTTATCAAAACAATGTAAAAGATCCTCTTTTACAATGGTTTAAATCAAAATATTAAACTATCGGGACCCACCTTTTATGTTAAAAAGCTCTGTTTTTAATATAAAGCCCAAATTTATGTTTTGACCCGACCCTTTAAGGTTTTAAGCCCCCCGCTTTAAACCCACACTCCCTCACGCCCATATAACCATAACCCCGCCCATCGTATAGCCCCTAATCTTTTATTTTTCCCTGGGCCCTCGCTTTATAACAAATCCCATGTATATTTTGAACCCATTCGCTACACGAAAAAATCTTGCCATGTCACCCAGTACCCAAACCCCACCTCTGCACCTACCCACCGCTCCAAATCTCCCGACAACCGTTGATCTGCCTTCCCTTGATCCGACGACTCCCATCACTTATTGAAAATATAATAGCGTCAGGGTTAACAATTTTAAAATGCACGATATGAGTGGTTTTCCCTTGCCACGCATTGAGCATTGTATGGTATTGCATGCTCGTTCCCAAAACCATTACCTCTTCCCCAATCATGCGAAAACCACCCTCTCCACTCCCAAAAAACCGCTTTCTTCCTTTCGTGCCAAAATTCATATCATCACCTAATTTAAAAATTATCCAGAGCTCTGTGGCTCTGCAATAAAGCCCATAACACCATTTTTGACTCTGAAAACACCCAAAAGCCCTAAAAACCCCAATATACGCAGAAAAATCCCTCCACACAGGTTTTCAAGCTAAATTGTTTGTTTTATGTGCAGGTTCAATGGCGGAAATGCATAGAATGCATTCTGAAGGTCCAAAATTGTTTTAATGAATGTCTGGGTGATGATCCAGAGGTTTATTGTACTTTAAAGGGGCCAGAAGCGAAATATCAAGCTTAACCATCAATGAATCATGATCCTCGATGGTTAATAAAACCCTCCAACAACAGAAGAATGCTCACCCTACACAGAAAACACAGACAAACAGAGGCACAATAAGAAGGAAAAACAGACAGAAGACTGTGATATTAAAGACAGTAAAGGATAGAAAACCAAAGGTTTAAATAATAAAGTTAGATATTAAAGGAAAAATCAAAGGATTAGTCACAAAAACAAAGTTAAAGGCAGAATCAACAAGAAAGATAGTAAAAAAAGTAGTTAAAGGATAAATCAAGTTTAAAAGCTTAAAACAGAGTTTCAAGGGTAAACAGAGACAGATTAAACATAGAAGCAAATTCAAATGTCTAAACCCACATAAATTACTTCTTCAAAAGGATATTTTCCCACCTATAGCATGTTTTATTTCCATAAACATCAATAGTTATTACAAACAGTCGAAGATATTTTTCATCTACCCAGTAGTTATTGTAAATTTATTGAAAAATCGTTACAGTCAAACATTTCCAGAAATTAACTCAAAATTTAATTTAGGAGTTATTATTTCAGAGAAACACTCTCAGATATTTTTGCCTTGGGCCTTACATAGTCTCAAAGGTCAAAAACTCATTAACTCTGTAATAAATGACATTCGAAGCCCTAGCTTAGCATCACCTCCTCATTTGCAGATAAATACTGCATTTAAACTTCATTTTTAGTGTTGGTTAGTTGGTGGGTATTTTACTGATTTCTGTTGTTGATCTAGTTGAGGATTGCTAGGCTGGATTTGAGAAAGCTCTAAGTTGCAGAGATTTACTGTACATGAAGTAATGTAACTATTTTGATCATCAGTAATACAAGCACGTTCACAAGATTCTTGAGCTATGCTAATGGTGAAGTTTTCCTTCTTTGTCATTGTTTTTATTTTGTTTTCCATTATGTCCATATTTCTTTGATAAAAGAACAGAAATTTTAGAGTAAGATATGTTGTCTTGGCACCCTATTTTTGTCTGCCTTCTTTATCTTAATTTTTTCCTCTGAAAGGTCTAATTAGAGAATTCTTAACTTCTCTCTAGTTCCACCTATCTTTTTGCCTTGGAAATGATTTAATAGATTCAAGCCAAAGAATTCTATGGTAAGCCATGTCCTTTGGTGTAGCTTGAAAGATTGTTTTAGAGGCCTTTCTTTGAAGTATACTTAGTAGAGTCTAAACTAGGGAAGTCTATGGTATGCCCTGTCCTTTGGTCTGCCTCCAAATGTTGCTTTGAAGGTATTTTGAGTGTTGAGTTAAATAAGTAGGGTTTATCTTGCTCTTTAGCTGCTCTCACTGTTATCTTAAATGTTTTCTTTGTCTGAAAGTAATTCTAGGATTGCTGGATTGTTGCCTTAAAGGTTTTCTTATTAAATTCTAGCCAAAGAAGTCTATGGTATGACATGTCCTTTGGTTTGCCTCAAACAGTTACCTAAAAGGCTTTTCTTGTTAAAGTAGAGCTAGAAGATTCTTAACTGACTATAGTTCTGTTGCCTTCACAACTTATTGCTATTTCATATCACAATCTAATCTAGGAGATCCACTTGATATAGTTAGCTTGCCCTATGAAAACCCTTGCAGAGTTGATGAACAATTAAATCATTTTATGACTCCATAGCCCAATGGACTAATGTTTTCTCATGGTATATATATTTAGCTAAACTACTTCCTCTATTAATCACACCACTAATCTATCAACCTATCAATTCATCACAAAAACAAACAAGTCCTTAGAACTTCATTACTAGCCTAATATCATAAAACAAGAGTACAAAGACATATCATTTATAAACACATACATAGAGAGATCCCTCTCTGAATCCAAGAAGGCTAGGTCCTATGATTCCAAAGTTGTTATGGTGTGGCCCCTACAGTGTTTGTTCTTGCCAATCTTGCAAATCACAGGGATCCAACATAGTGGCAACCATATTGGGGAATACTGAATAATAAACAACCTCAAAAACTCAGAAAACCTCATTTTAAACATAGATGAATCAAGTGCTAGCCAAGAATGGTTCCCGTTTGCTAATGGTGGACAACAGCCAGCCATAAAACAAGTAAAAATCCTCCACCTGGTGACTCCACTGCTTTTCAGTGGGCCTACTAACTCCACTGGGAAACTTATTTTATCATCAAAACTTCATCAATACCTAGTCAAGAATACTTTGTGGATTAAGCATTTCTTTCACAGATTCATTTTTCCTTTAAGACCAGTATACTTTCCCAGCCTTTCTGATTTTTTGGGTCCAAATTTATGGCTTCTAGAAGAATTTATACCAGATCCCACCTTGACCCAAATCCTCCTGCTATAGTTGATAATCCTGAAAGCATCCTTAGGAAGTCTCCTAGATCCAAAATTTCAGTTGTTAGTAGACCAATCCACAGAGCAAGTTCCCTACCTGAAAACCTTAAAGACTTGCAGAATATCCCCTCTGACCCACCCCTAGAACAAAGCTTTTCTAGGACTAGATCACAGAGTTGGATAACCCAGATAGTTTTAGATCCATCCACCTTACAATATAATTCTGTTGTACTAACTTCATTCCCCACTATTCACCTTCCTCCATTTAACCCTGTAGCTCCTGTTGTAAACCCTCCACTTGTTAGCCCTCCATTGTTTCCACAACCACATATCATGGCAACATGGCATGCTCCCCTAGTTCTACCACAGCCTTTAGTTATTCTACCACAGGACTACTAGTCCAAGGTTCCTTTATATGATGCTAGTAGTTCTATTACTGCTCAACGACATGTGGATAGAATGAATGACTACTATGAAAGACAAGAAATAGATGATGAAACTGTTAAACTTAGAATGTGTTGAAAATGCAGCAAGATGATGGAGCTTAGTGAAATGAAGTCGCCTTCACTAAGTGGGCCCGCAGGCAAATTCTGGCGCAAAGTCTATTTTTAGACTATGTCTATTTTTAGACATATGGAGCATGGTCCGGGGATTCTAGTATGAGATTCTTGGAGCATTGGTCATGTTGGTAAAAATAGATGGGACTCTATTTTTGTGCCCTATAGGTCGAAGAGGTCGAAGTCTATTTTTAGACTGCCTCTCCAAAAAATAGGGAAGTCAAATATTATTTACCCTTAATAATATTTAGACTATAAACTTCAGTTTACTCTCTTGGAGCACTTCAGTTCGAGCCTTGGAAGTGGCTCATGCATCTGACAGAGGAATTACGCTATTCCCAAGGTTTTGATGGCATCATGCATGGTTGACTTCAGTTAGGACTTCAGTGGCAGAAGTTTGGTGGAGTTAATGAGACAGCTAGTGGAGTTGTGTTCTGTTTATTTTAGTTGAACTAGTTGAGATTAGTTTAACTAGCTAATCAATTATTTATGAGTGGAGTGAATTAAATATTATTGAATTCATTAATTAGTAACTCATTATTCAACTCAAGAACACATCAGTTCACTACAGTGCATGATCAGTTCAGTGGAGACCAGTGAAAGAGGTAGATGAAAGGGTGGAGTTAGCTATCAGTGGAGACATGCATGAGATTTGTACCACACTCGGAGTGGAATTCCATGATGATTGCAATCGTCAAGCCAAGGAGATTTGAACCCTTGGATCTCTATATGTATTGTGCCCTCGGATTGCGCAATAGAGACAAGGCAATTGGTGGTGAGTTTTGAACCAAAGAATCCGTTCAAAACCAAGCACAACTTTGTGTGTAACTTCATGAGATAGTATTGAGTACTTGTGAGGAGTATTGTACTGAGTTTGTTACATGTTTTCTCCATTATAATATACACAATAGTCGCGGGGTTGCGTGGTTTTCAGCCATAAGCTTTCCCCATACATACCGTGGTTAATGTGTATGATGATTTGATGTGTTATCGCTTGATTTTTTTTCCGCATGTGTGATGATCTGCGTTGATCTGAGTGGAAGAGATTATGTGTTATTTATGAAGTTCAAATATTATGTGACCAGGATAGTCTCGATGGATAATTAATCATTATTCAGAAAATTTCTACATGGTATCAGAGCTATTGAAGTTCAGATTGATCATCACAGTGATTACAAACTTATTTCGGTAGACAGAGTATGCATGCGGGCCAGGTAGCCTCCGGATTCATCTTTCTTCGGAAAGTGAAAGGTATGGTAAATGCCCCTTGTATTCAATCTCTGTGCTAGAAATACTTTGTTCTAAAAAATCTAGAGCGTTTGAGCTTTGAGGTGGAATTCAAAATTTTGCAGCAGTTTTGCTTTCTTGGTGCCAGTGTTGAAAATGTCTTTCAACGGTTTGCAACTCGAATATGCTCTTGAAGGAAGTTCGAATTATGTTGCATGGAAGGATCGCATGGAGGCAATATTAGAAGATAATGGTCTTAAGGAGTTCATGGATGCGGATGTCCAAAGGCCCACTGATCCTGCTGAAGTCGAAGTATGGCAAAAGAAGATGGCGAAGTGTCGATGATCCCGTCGGGAGGGCGTCAAGGATCATATCAGATCCACCGCATGGAAAGCGTTTCTCCATATTTATACTGTGAAAGCTTGACGGACGGTTCCGCAGTAAGAGCGACCAAAGGAAGTCGGCACTCAAGAAGTCGGCGCTCAAAGATAAGCTCAGGAACATCAAGATGGAGAAGGGCGACAGTATCGCCAAATACCTCACGAAGTTCACTCAATGCAGAGATGAGCTGGGAAGTGAGGGGGTGACTGTCGAAGACGAGGACATGGTCGACCTGACTCTCCTTGGTCTTCCGAAGGCTTGGCACTCATATCAAGATAGTTTCAATGGTCGGGAGAAGCTGCCGGGATGGGTGCGCCTTTGGGCGGATCTCATGCAGGAGGAGATAAGGATGACTACTCGAGATAGATCTTCATCAAAGGGAGCTGATGAAGAAAACTGCGCTTTGGTGGCCAAATCAAAGAAGGGGATGGGTAAGAAAACCTCTCATTCTAGTGCAAAGGGCAAGAAGCAAGATATGGCGAAAGTGAAGCGTTTTCACTGCCATGATCACGGACATTATGCTACCAATTGTCCAAAGAAGAAGAAGAACAAGCAAGCAGGAAGATCTACAGATGGAGAAGCTTTGCCTCCACAAGCCCGCAGCTTGACTTTTCACCGATCGCATGCTTCGCCTGCGGTGATGGGACTGTGTGGTTCTTGGACAAAGGGGTGCGTCATTTCCCATATGACGGGAGATCGGGAGTTGTTCCCCGTATCTGGAGGACAAAGATTTGGGTGTGCACATCAAGATGGGCGATGATGGTAGATACAGTGCGACTGGTATCGGTACCATATCCTTTTAGAGGGAGTTTGGTAAACCCTTTGTACTGAAGGATGTCATGCATGTACCTGGATTGAAGAAGAACTTGATTTCAGTAGTGATGTTGGAGGATAAGGGGTATGATGTGGTCTTCAGAGAAGGAAAAGCCTTCCTGCACAGTAAGACTACTGGAGAGAACCGGAAGATAGGGGTTCAACCAAGAACCTTTATCAGTTGCAGGTAGATGGCTGTGCAGCTATGGCATGCAAGGCAGGAGAAGTGGTGAGCCAGGAAGATGAGGGCGAACCGTGGCACAGAGATTGGGCCACCTTCACCATGGAGCTTTGAAGATTCTCACAGCCAGCATTTCTCACCGGGTTTCCTAAGGGCACCCTTGCGCAATGACTGCCACAAGGGGTACTTTAGGGAAGTATGTGAAAGCCACCTTCACGAGAAGGATAGTCGCGCCACGACGATCCCCGAGAGAGTTCACGCACGTGTGTGTCCTTTCGCTGTTTCCTGAAGAAAGCACAAGTACTACGTGATCTTTGTTGATGATTTCTCTCGAAAGTGTTGGATCTTCTTCAGGCATAAGAAGAGTGATACATTCGCGAAGTTCGGTGAGTTTAAGGCACTGTTCGAGAAGGAGTCGGGGAAGAAGTTGATTGCTCTAAGGAGAGACAATGGTGGTGAATTCATCTCAGCTGAATTCAAGGAGTTCTGCAGCGCAGAAGGGATTCGGAGAGAGCTCATCGCACCCCATAACCCACAGCAGAATGGGGGCAACAGTGGAAGAACAACGATCGTGGTGTTGTACTCGGCGTACGTTTGCATTTATCGTGGCCTACCCCTTCACTTGTGGGCTGAGGCATGCAATACAACAGTGTATGTGTAGAACCGTTATCCTCACAAGGTTCTTGGCATGAGTACACCGGAGGAGGCTTATTCTGGCAAGAGGTCTGATATTTCCCATTTGCGGATTTTTGGTTCTCCTGTCTACATGCATGTGACGAAGGATGCGAGAAGGAAGCTGGATCCAACTGTTGAGGTTGGAATATTTGTGGGGTACATTGATACACCCCCGTACAACTACCCGGTGTATTTGCGCATACGTAAGATCACAGTACGGAGTAAAATTTCGTAGGAGAAAGCCATGCGGTTGTTCACTTGAGAGGGAGCTACACTTGCATGCAGATGAGGAGCCGTTAGTTCCTAAGGAGGAGCTTCCTGAGCTGTGGATCAGCCACAAGAGGAAGTTCAGAGGTGGAAGCAGACCACCCATGTGCCGCCAACCATCGCAGGGCGCATGCGCACCGCGTGTCGAGCGACCGGTTCGGATGCAGAAGGTTGTAGGACCGACCCGCGCACGCGTACAGAGACAACACCGGACCGGTACACCGGATACATGGCTCTTGTGAGCAAATGTGTCGTGACAGAGCCATCCTCTTTCGAGGAAGCTGTGGAGGACCCCGCATGGGTAGATGCCATGGTGGAAGAGTATGATTCGATTGTCAGAAACAGTGCATGGGAGATTGTCCCAAGACCGGAGGGGAAATCAGTGGTGGGTTCGCGATGGATTTACAAAGTGAAGCAAAGTGCCGACGGGGAGGTGGGAGAGCACAAGGCGCAGATTTGTCGCCTTCCGTGTCTTTTCGCCGCATCGAGGGGATTGACTATGAGGAGATCTTTGCACACTCGTCGCAAGGTACTCTTCCACGCACATCCTCTCTCTCTCAAATACAGATGGGTAGTCCAAAACTATTAGATGGATGTGAAGACTACGTTCCTCAATGGAGTTATTGGAGAGGAGGTGGCACATAGAGCACTTGGTTTCGAGACGCTGCAGCGAGTCGCATGTGCCGACTCAAGAGAGCACTGTACAAGCTGAAGCAAGCACCTCGTGCTTGGTACACACGGATAGACAGTTATTTCACCGGACTTGGATTCTCCAAGAGTGAGGCGGATCCTAACCTGTACCAGATTGTGGTGGAGGGGAAGTTGCTGATCATTGTACTGTATGTAGATGATCCGATTTTGACGGGTGATGAGCTGTTGATACTTTCATGCAAGGAGGACCTTGCTAGAGAGTTTGAGATGAAGGACTTGGGCCTCCTTCATTATTTCCTGGGATTGGAGATTTGGCAGCGCAGTGGTGGACTGTTTGTTTCTCAGAGCAAGTATGCTCGGGAGATTTTGGAGAGGTTCAACATGCATGGCTGCAAGCCTGTTGACACTCCTCTTCCTGGAGGTTGGAGGAAGGAGGATGCTACTTCAGCGGAGGTAGTGGATGCCACTGTCTATCGACAGCTAGTGGGGTCGCCATGTATCCGGTCAACACACGACCCGACATATGCTACGCTAACCAAACCTTTGCAAGCTATGGTTAAGCCTACCAAGCTCTTGGAAGGCGGGGCAAGCATGTGTATTGTGTTATCCTCAAAGGCACATTCGCATATGGTCTATGGTGGCCGGTGGCCAGAGGACAGTCGTTTCTTCGGCTTCACCGATGCAGATTGGGCAGGGAGCCCAACGGACCGGAAGAGCACTTCTGGAGGAGTTTTCAGCATTGGGTCGACAGCAGCTTCCTGGTACAGCAGGAAGCAGAGATCCGTGGCACTCAGTTCAGCAGAGGCCGAGTACATGGCAGCTAGCTTGGCTGCATGCGAGGCTATTTGGATGAGGAAGATCCTCGCCGGATTGTTCAGGTTGCATTTGGAGCCTACAGTGATCTACTGTGATAACCAGAGTTGCATTAAACTCTCGGCTAATCCAGTATTTCATGATAGGTCCAAACACATCGACATCAGGTACCATCATATCAGAGATTGTGTTCAGTGGAGAATCATGATGCTTTCATATGTTCCCACGGAGGATCAGGATGCCGACATCCTGACGAAGGTGCTCACCAGGAGCAAGTTCGAATTCCACAGAGGCAGGATAGGGGTTGCAGATAATCCATATCTTGCTGAGAGGGAGTGTTTAAAATGCAAAAAGATGATGGAGCTTAGTGAAATGAAGTCGCCTTCACTAAGTGGGCCCGCAGGAAAATTCTGGCGCAAAGTCTATTTTTAGACTATGTCTATTTTTAGACATATGGAGCATGGTCCGGGGATTCCAGTATGAGATTCTTGGAGCATTGGTCATGTTGGTAAAAATAGATGGGACTCTATTTTTTTGACCTATAGGTCAAAGAGGTCGAAGTCTATTTTTAGACTGCCTCTCCTAAAAATAGGGAAGTCAAATATCATTTACCCTTAATAATATTTGGACTATAAACTTCAGTTTACTCTCTTGGAGCACTTCAGTTCGAGCCTTGGAAGTGGCTCATGCATCCTACGCAGAATTACGACTCCTGCTCATATCATGCATGGTCGACTCGCCAGGGACATCGCTGCGAAGTTTGGAGGAGTTAATGAGACAGCTAGTGGAGTTGTGTTCGTTTATTTTAGTTGAACTGGTTGAGATTAGTTTAACTAGCTAATCAATTAGTTATGAGTGGAGTGAATTAAATATTATTTAATTCATTAATTAGTAACTCATTATTCAACTCAAGAACACATCAGTTCACTACAGTGCATGATCAGTTCAGTGGAGACCACTGAAAGAGGTAGATGAAAGGGTGGAGTTAGCTATCAGTGGCGACATCAGTTGTGCATGAGATTTGCACCACACTTGGAGGAATTTCCCATGATGATTGCGCTATCAAGCCAAGGATATTCGAACCTTGGATCTCTATATAGACAGGCCTGGATTGCGCAATAGAGGCAAGGCAATTGGCGGTGAGTTTTGAACCAGTAACTTGTTCAAAACCAAGCTAGTTTGTGTGTAACTTCATGAGATAGTACTGAGTACTTGTGAGGAGTATTGTACTGAGTTTGTTACATGATTTCTCCATTATAATATACACAATAGCTGCGGGGTTTTCAGCTATAAGCTTTCCCCATACATACTGTGTTAATGTGTACGATGATTTGATGTGTTATCGCTTGATTTTATTTCCGCATGTTTGATGATCTGAGTGGAAGAGATTATGTGTTGCATATAAATTCGAATTGTATGTGATCAGGATAGTCTCGGTGGATAATTAATCATTATTCAGCAAATTTCTACAAAATGTTTGCTCAAATGTTAGGGGGAGAGGTAAGGAAATGGTTTAAAGGCTTAACCCATAATAGTATAAATGACCTCCATGATTTTCATCAACTATTCTTAAACAAATGGGAAGTCAAGAAAAATCCTCTTCAAATACTGTCAGAGTATGATAACCTTAAGATAAATGTTGGAGAGAGTATCCAAGACTACTGCACTAGGTTCAATAGTGTATACAATGCACTTCCTCCCCACATGAAACCCCCACAAGGCCTAGCCCTAGTAAAATTTCCAGATGGATTTTATCCAGACATGTCTTATCAATTAAGAGAAAGAGACCCTCTCACCTTAGAAGACGTGCAAAGGGGAGCAGTAAGTGTAGAAGCCAACCTAATTGTTAAAAGGGCTAGATTGAGAGGTTACATACAAAGAAGAACCTGGACCCTCCACATCTGATGCTAAAATTGATAGCCTATTTAGGACAATGGAAAGGATGATGGAGAGAATAAACATGAATGAGAGAGCTGATCCTAGAGAAAACCAAACAGCTCCCCGAAACAGATATCAAAATCAGAACCTTAGAAGAAATCCCCCTCAAAATAGACAAAGAGGCCCTGATCAACAAATCAGACCTCCTTTCCAAGAAAACTATGTTGATGAAGATGAGGGAATAATTGAAGAAACAGAGGAAAACCACATAAATTTATTGGGAGTAAACAATTAGGATAATGATTTCCTCACTGAGGAAGAACAAGGCATATTTGCACCATATGAAGAAGACAGCCTAGAATCTGAAGACTATAAACAAGGCTTTGACAATGCCTTCATGGGAGTACACAGGCAGTATGACCTCAAAAGTAAGAAAAAACAAGACACTTCCAAAAGAAAGACCTCTGAAATTTCTGCTAGGAATAATCCTGGAAACGTTCCTAAAAAGACATCAGAAAACACTAACCTAGTGGCTGAAAGTTCTGATAAAAATAAAAATAAAAACATCCAACCTAATCCCAAACACAGTGGTGACCAAAGCATCACTAGCAACTCAGCTAATGCTCCTAATAAAACTATTTTAACTGTTGTTCCTAATAAAAACCAGCAAGCTGAAATTGTTATGAAAATAGTGACTGAAAAGGTTGATTTAAACATTTCAAAAACTCAGACACATTTCAATATAGAGAACGAAATTGCCAAGAATAAAATCTCTATTCCTCTTACTGAATTAGTCACTCAAGATGTATATAAATCCCAACTTTTGAAAGCTTTAAACATAGGAGAAAACAATGATTCTATTAACTTAAATTATGAAAAACCTGAATTTCTGTTTGGACCAGAAGGAGAAGGAAAAATTCAAGAGGGAGTTGTTCCTCCATTTTATGTCAATTTAAACATCCATGAAAAAATTCTCCACAATTCCATGTTAGACTCTGGTGCTTCACACAATCTTATGCCAAAGGTAGTAATGGAAATACTACGCCTTGAAATAACTATACCATACAAAAATTTATACTCTTTTGATTCCAGTAGAGTTAAATGTCTAGGCCTTATCAAATATCTATGTGTCAACTAGGCACAGATACCAGCTAAGAGCCTAGTAATGGATATTTTAGTGGCTGACATTTCTCCTAAATATGGCATGCTCCTTTCAATATCATGGGGTTCCAAACTCCAAGGTACCCTCCAAATGGACATGACCTATACTACCATCCCTGTCTTTAGTCAACCAAGAAGATTATATAGGGAACACACATGAAATACATGGTTAGTAGTCAAGAAAAGCCAGATAACTCCCATCTTTATTCTATTCACACAGACCTTGATTCATTCATCCTTTACGATGATGAAAATTTTAATGAACAAGTAGCAAAAAATGAGGAAATAATTGTAGAAAAAGAAGAAAAGGAGGAGGAATAGTCAAAATAGTTTGCGCAAACAGAATATTATAGCAAACATAATGGAAACCATAGGGAACAAAGCAACCATCAACATAGTGCTAATCATGAAAAAAAATGACAAAAAACATAGGGCTGGCCGTGATAAACAAAACAATGACAAACACAGTACAGACCCTGAAGAACAACATGATAAACAACAAAGTGGTAGCCATTATAAACAACATAATGAGGACAACAATGACTCTAATGACAAATCTAAAATTGAACCTCTTTGGAGTATGATATTTGACGGATATTATTGCAAAATTGGTTCAGGAGCGGGCATATGGGAGCATAACACAGAGAACAATCATGCAGAAGGTCACTCATACAAGCAAAACTTTTAATGCACAAATAACATAGCTGAATATGAGGCACTCCTCTTAGGACTACAATTACTGAAGAAACTAGGAGCCAAGAGGATAATTGTCCATGGAGAATCAAATTTATTCATTAGGCAGATTAATGGAGAATAAAAAGCCAAGCATCCTAGATTAAAAGCCTATAGAGATGATGCTAATGACATCTTGAAAACATTCCCAGAATATGAGCTTACCTTTTTCCCTAGAAATCAAAACATCCTTACCAATGGTCTAGCATTTGCTGTCAGCACATGTCAAAATCCTTATCAAAACAAGAAATACACAGTCCAAGTCAAATATAGACCAGCAGTTCCTGATAACATAAAATACTGGCAAGTTTTTAAAGGAGATAAACAGATAGAAGATTTCCCGCAGTCCATAAATGGGTTTGAAATTCCAAACTCAGACTCGGAGAATGAGGAAGACTGCTCTGTTGAGGAACATACTTACCAAGAAGAACCTCCTCATATTGCTGATATAAATCTGTTAAAAAAGGAATACACACATAAAACAGAATTGCGCACTAATTTAGAAAAATAAGACTTTGAAGTGTTGCAGTCCAATAATGATCACTTGCCAAAGGGGCTAACTCCTCTAGAAGAACTATTTGACTTTAATGATGTTTCTAGGAAGCCAAAGATGGAACCCACTGAAACTGAAATAGAAGAGTGAAATATAGGCAGTGAACAAAAACCCAAAATGATCAAACTGTGTAAAACATTGCCAGCTCATATTAAATAGAAATATCTTGAGCTTTTTAGAGAATTCAATGATGTTTTTTCTTAGAGTTATGAAGATCTAAAGTCCTATGATACAGAGATAGTTAAGCATAAGATACCTCTCAAAGAAAACCAGAAGCCCTTTAACCTTCAAGAAGGAAAACTTTTAGGCCATATTATATCTGACGAAGGGATCAAGATAGACCCAAAAAGGATTGAAGGAATATTGCAAATCAATCATCCTAGAAATATCAAAGAACTGCAATCATTCATTGGAAAGATAAATTTCTTAAGAAGGTTCATACCAAACCTTGCAAAACTCCTAAGAAACATCACAAACATGCTGAAAAGAGAAATAGGAGTCAAATGGATCATAGAAGCAAAGAAATCCTTTGAACTGGTAAAACAAGCACTTACCCAAACACCAGTTCTAATCAGCCCTGATTTTACCAAAGATTTCTTCATCTTCTCCTTTGCATCAGAACATACAGTTGCTACTGTCCTACTACAGAAAAACATAAAAGGACAGGAGCAGCCTATTGCATTTTCAGCAAGGCATTAAGAGATGCATCTCTGAAATACAACATAATGGAAAAACAAGCTTTTGCCTTAATCAAGGCATTGAAAGATTTCAAAGTTTATATTATGCACCCACACATCATTGCATTTGTGCCTAATTCAGTGGTAAAGGAAATTTTAACAAAAGATCGTGATGGAAAAAGAGGTAAGTGGATTGTTATTATATTAGAATATGATTTAGAAATCAAGCCCACTAAACTAATCAAAGGACAAGGATTGGCTAAACTCATCGCTTAAACAAACTTCCAAGCCTAGGCACGAATATGATGGATGCATTAGATGAACATGAGGAGTTGGCAACTCCACTTATTGAAGAATCATTTCTGAATTCATCTTGGTATGCTAATATTTTATATGTGCTTGTTAATCTTAATGTTCCTCCTGGTTTGTCCAAGACAAAGGCTATATTCTTAAATTTGAAGGTTGTAAACTACTACATTATAGATAAAATTTTATATTGGAAAAATGCTAGTGGTATATTGCTTAAATGTTTGCCTGAGAATGATGCAGATAAGATCAAGCATGAGTTTCATGAAGGAGAATGTGGAGGCCACCTCTATTGGAAAACTACTATCAACAAAATCCTTAGAGCTGGTTACTATTGGCCCACCCTCTTTCAAGACATCTGTAAAATGGTAACTGCCTGCCATTAGTGCCAAATATTTGAAAGCAAAAAAAAAAAATTCCCTTACCTTTGCATCCTATCTCTGTTGAAAATCCTTTTCAACAATGGGGCCTAGACTTCATTAGGGAAATCCATCCTACCTCCTCTGTCCAGCACAAATGGATCCTCACTACAATTGACTACTTTATAAAATGGATAGAAGCCATCCCTTCTAGAACTATCACAGACTCAGTAATCATCAAATTCCTTGAAAACCATATTTTGTCTAGATTTGGTTGTCCTAGAAAGATTATCACTAACAATGTTGCTACCTTTAAATCCAAGAAAATGGTGGAATTTTGCCACAAATATCAGATTACGTTGGGTCATTCTACAACTTATTACCCCAAGGTAATGGGTTGGCTGAATCCTCAAACAAGATTTTGGTGAACATCATCAAAAAGTTGTTGGAAGAGAATAAAAAGTCATGGCACAGCAAACTAGTACATGCACTATGGGTAGATAGATTAACAAATAAAAAATCAATTGGGATGTCTCCCTATCAACTAGTGTATGGAGCAAATGCAATTTTTCCAACAAGTTTATGTAGAAATTTGCTGAATAAATCACTTATTCAATGGAGATTAACCTGATCACACATCAATTTCGAATTGCATGCATAACACATAATCTCTTCTACAATTAATTGTCACATGCGGAAAGAATAGAAGCGATACATATCAATCATCTCACACACATTAACGTTATGTATAGGGAAAGATTATAGCTGAAAACCCCCAGCTATAGTATATAAATGGAGGAACAATAAACAAACCACTAATTTGCAAACTCCTCACCAGTACCAAATTCTCTCCCCAACTTCAAAAGCTTAGCTTGGTTTTGAACAAGTCCACCAGAGTTAAACACACCCTACTACTTTGCCTCTATTATGATCAACTAGTCTAAATAGAATCCAGTTGAATCTGTTAAGTATCCAAGCTGCGCCAATTGTCATTGGTAATTTCCTCCAAGTGTGGTGCAAATCTCATGCACAACTAATGTCGCAACTGATAGCTAACTCAACCCTTTCATCTACCTCTTTCACTTGTCGCCACTGAACTGTCCATGCACTGAGTTAAACCGATGTGTTCTTTAGTTGAATAATGAGTTAATAATTTGTGAATTAAATAATATTTAATTCACACAACTCATCTCTAGTGTATTAGCGAGTTAAACTAAATACAACTAGTTCAACTAGTTAACCAGAACACCATCTCCATTAACTGTCGCATCAACTCCACCGAACTTCGCCACTTGAGCTCTAACTGAAGTCAACCATGCATTAGCTCACCTAACTCATAGGAAAAGTGTAAATCCTTCTGGCAGCTGCATGCCCCACCTCCAGGGGTCAAACTGAAGTGCTCCAAGAGAGTAAACTGAAGTTTAGAGTCCAAATATTATTAAGGGTAAATAATATTGCTTCTGTTCTACCCACCTTTGCCCGGTCTAAAATAGACTTGACTAAATACTAAAATAGAGGTTCATCTGGCTTTTACCAACATGACCAATCCTCCAAGAATAGCATATCTGAAGCTCAGGTCCATGATCCATATGTCTAAAATGAACGCAATTAAAAATAGATTTTTAGACAAAAATCACATGTGTGGTCCCCACCTAGTTTAGGTGATCACTTTCCAACTAGGATCAGGAAAGATGATTCAGGATGCCTCCTTCACTATTTCTTGTTGCCATCTTCAACACTCCCTCTCAACAAGAAAGGACTGTCTTTGCATGCGACATGCAACTCCATGCATTCGCCCTGCAACCTTCACAAGCGCCATGCAACTCCATGCATCTGCTCTGCAACTCCTCTGGAACTGAATAGGCTCCAAACAACTCAATCAATCTGATGCATCTATCATCAGGCCATTGCAGCAGCCCAGCTACCATGTCATCGAGATACAGCATTGAACTCCTTGCAACCAACCTCCTTGCACTTGCTTGTCAACTACGATCCGGCGCTCCCGATTCAAGCTCTTTGCTCACTTCATCTGCACCATCACTCAGCGTCTTGCCTCTTCTTGCACTATGGGCACCTGTGGCCGGGTTTCAATCAGATCCCACCATCTCATGAATACGCAATCTCATGGGATTAATCATGCATGTCGCCCCACTCCTCACCTTAGTGAGTATCATTGCATGCACTCCCTACTGCAGTCGGCACGATATTTCTCTGCATGAGTGGTCTCTTCCACTCCATGATCCTCTTATTAAAGCTGCTCACATCTAGGAGTTCACTATCACTGCATGCAAAACTTGCTCCCTCTCCAAGCTTCAATTGCATGTGCTCTCGAAGAGTCTGACTGCCTCCTCTCTCAAGCTTAGGTTAACATGTTTCCTTTAACTATGATGGAAGCTCCGTAGACATCCCATCTACTTCAAGTCTGTAGAGATTCTTTGCCTGAATCCCAACCTTCTTGACTTGACCCGTTGCCTTGTGCCGAAGGAAAAATTTTCCTTCTCTAAAGACAACTTCATACCCTTTATCCTCTAACATTGCGACTGAGATCAAATTCTTTGTTAGACCTGGTACATGCAATACATCTTGTAAAAGAATGAGTTTACCTGACTCCCTCTGAAAGGTTATGGTACCAATGCCCGTCGCATTGTATCGTCCACCGTCGCCCAACTCAACATGCATCTGGAGACCTTTCTCCACCAAGTCACTGAAAAGATTTGCATCTCCCGTCATGTGAAAGGAAGCGCCACTATCAATATACCACCCCGATCCCAATGCACTAGAAAACATGCATGTGATCAATGAGAAGTCCAGCTCAAATTTTGAGGCAAGATCCTCACCAGCTGCAGTTCCAGCAACCTGCTTGTTCTTCTTCTTCTTTGGGCAATTCGTGGCGTAATTTCCATGATCATGACAGTGAAAACACTTCACTTTGGACACCTTCATCACGCTCTTTACCTGTCTGCCCAGGATTGAGAAGCCTTCTCCTTGCCCTTCCCCTTCCTTGCTGGCGGCCAAGCGCGGTCTTCTTCATCAGCTCCCTTTGATGAAGATCCATCTCGAGTAGTCCTCCTTATCTCCTCCTGCATGAGATCCGCCCAAAGGCGCTCCCATCCCGGCAGCTTCTCCCGGCCATTGACACTATCTTGATATGAGTGCCAAGCCTTCGGAAGACCAAGGAGAGCCAGGTCGACCATGTCCTCGTCTTCGACAGTCACCCCCACACTTCCCGGCTCATCTCTGCATTGAGTGAACTTCGTGAGGTATTTGGCGATACTGTCGCCTTTCTCCATCTTGATGTTTCTGAGCTTATCTTTGAGCGCCAGCTTCCTTTGGTTGCTCTTGCTGGTATAGATCCATCAAAGCTTTCCACATCAAATATGGAGAAGCCTTTCCATGCAGGCTAGATACAATGTGATCCTTTACGCCCTCCAACAGGATCCTTCGACACTTTGCTTGTTTCTTTCGCCAGGCTTCCACAACATCAACATCATTAGATGTAGGCTTTGGAATCTCTTTCTCCACGAATTCCAACAGCCCATGATCATCTAATACAGCCTCCATGCGGTCCTTCCATGCAACATAATTCGAACTTCCTTCCAAGGCATATTCGAGTCGCAAACCGATGAAAGACATTTTCGTCGCGGCACCAAGAACACAAATCTGCAAATTCGAATTTCACCACCAGCTGATAACTCAATCGCTTCCGATCTACACTTGAGAACAAATTATTTCCAAATCATAGATTGACTGCATGGGCTTTTACCAGACCTTTCACTTTCCGAAGAAAGATGAATCCGGAGGCTATCTGGCCCGTATGCAGGCTCTGTCCGAGGAAATAAGTTTGCAATCACCGTAATAGATCTCGACAATTAATATTGCTCCGATACCATGTAGAAATTAGCTGAATAAATCACTTATTCAATGGAGATTAACTTGATCACACATCAATTTCGAATTGCATGCATAACACATAATCTCTTCTACAATTAATTGTCACATGCGGAAAGAATAGAAGCGATAGCACATCAAATCATCACACATATTAACACAGTATGTATGGGGAAAGCTTATAGCTGAAAACCCCCAGCTATAGTATATTATAAATGGAGAGAACATGCAGCAAATACATAGTACAAACTCCTCACAAGTACTCGGTACTATCTCCCAAAGCTACACAAAAACTAGCTTGGTTTTGAACAAGTCACAGGTTCAAAACACACCCACTACTTCTCTGCCTCTATTGCGCAATCAAGGCTGGTCTAAATAGAGATCCAAGTTCGAATCTCACTGGCTCCAACTGTGCAATTTTCATTAGTAATTTCCTCCAAGTGTGGTGCAAATCTCATGCACAACTGATGTCGCAACTGATAGCTAACTCAACCCTTTCATCTACCTCTTTCACTTGTCGCCACTGAACTGTCCATGCACTGAGTTAAACTGATGTGTTCTTTAGTTGAATAATGAGTTAATAATTTGTGAATTAAATAATATTTAATTCACACCTCTCATCTCTAGTGTATTAGACAATTAAACTAAATACAACTAGTTCAACTAGTTAACCAGAACACCACCTCCATTAACTGTCGCATCAACTCCACCGAACTCCGCCACTTGAGCTCTAACTGAAGTCAACCATGCATTAGCTCACCTAACTCATAGGAAAAGCATAAATCCTTATGGCAGTTGCATGCCCCACCTCCCAGGTCAGCGAGTACTTGAAAGTCGCGGGGGTTTTGAGGTCCAAATAGTAATATGGGAGTAATAACATTTATTTTTTTCTATTTTTAACCTTGATCTAAAAATGACAAGCCCTAAATACTAAAAAATAAGTTCATCATACACAGCATGACCAATCCTCAAGAATAACATCTTTATGACTCCCAGGTCCATAGTCCATATGTCTAAAAATAGACGGTCTAAAAATAGATTTTTCGACAAAATATGTGTGGTCCCCACCTAATAGTTTAGGTGATCACTTTCCAACTAGGATCGGGAAAGATGCTTCAGGAGGCCTCCTTCACTGTTTCTTGTTGCCATTTTCAACACTCCCTCTCAACAAGAAAGGACTGTCTTTGCATGCGACATACAACTCCATGCATTCGCCCTGCAACCTTCACAAGCGCCATGCAACTCCATGCATCTGCTCTGCAACTCCTCTGAAACTGAATAGGCTCCAAACAACTCAATCAGTCTGATGCATCTAGCATCTATCATCAAAGTCTTCGACTTCTGCTTGGCCAACTGCACATGTCATCAGGAACCACTGCGCTGTTGAACTCTTGCAACCATGCACTCTTGCACTTGCTGTCAACTCTGATCCGCGCTCCAGTATCCGACACTGTCACTTTGATCTGCCTGCATCACTCCAACTGATCATGCTACTGCTTCTTTGTGGGCACCTCGTAGCCAGGTTCAATTCATGAGATCCACGCCATCTCCATGAATCCTGCCCAGAAATCTCCTCTTGGGATTACTCATGCATGTCACCCCACCTTTCACCTGGTGGTATAGCTACATGCACTCCCTCTGCCCCGATACGGCATGGTTGGTACTGCATGGTGGTCTCTTCCACTCCACTTCCAGTCCTCCTAATTGCTCACATCCTAAGTTCCACTATCTTTACCCCAGCACTCCCTCTCAAACTGTTCATGTCTTTCTCAGCACACGCCATGCTCCTCTCAGAAACAGTTGCATATTGTGGCCTTCCGTACCATTGCGTTAGGGCTCGGTAGACATCCATCTCATTCAAAGTCTTCATTATTGAAAGATTCTTTACCAAGTCCTTCTTCTTGACTTGTCCTGTTGCCTTGTGCTGAAGGAAAAATTTTCCTTCACCGAAGACAACTTCATACCCTTTATCCTCTAACATTGCGACTGAGATCAAATTCTTCTTTAAACCTGGAACATGCACTACATCTTGTAAAAGAATGATTTTACCTGACTCCCTCTGAAAGGTTATGGTACCAATGCCGGTCGCATTGTATCGTCCATTGTCACCCAACTCAACATGCAACTGGAGATCTTTCTCCACCAAGTCACTGAAAAGATTCACATCTCCCGTCATATGAAAGGAAGCGCCACTATCAAAATACCACCACTGAAGCCAATGTATAGACAACATGCATGCGATGTTAGAAAATCTGACCTCTCAAATGCGGGGACCTCACCATTTGCGGTTCAACGGCTGCTTGTTCTTCTTCTTCATTAAACATTCGTGCATGTGTCCGCAGTCAGTAAGTAAGTGCTTCTTGCTGGACATGTCACGCTCTTTACCATCCGCACCGGATTGAGAAGCCTTCTCCTTGCCCTTCCCCTTCCTTGCTTTGGCAGCCAAAGCACAGTATTCTTCATCAGATACCTTTGATGAAGATGCGTCCCTAGTAGTCCTCCTGATTTCCTCTTGCATGAGATCCGACCACAGTCGCTCCCACCCAGGCAACTTCTCCCGACCATTGACACTATCCTGATAGGAATTCCAAGCCTTCGGAAGACCAAGGAGAGCCAGGTCCACCATATCCTCATCTTCGACAGTCACCCCCACACTTCCCAGCTCATCTCTGCACTGAGTGAACTTCGTGAGGTATTTTGCGATGCTGTCGCCTTTCTCCATCTTGATGTTCCTGAGTCTATCTTTGAGTGCCAGCTTCCTTTGGTCACTCTTGCTTTGGTATAGATCCATCAAAGCTTTCCACATCAAATATGGAGAAGCCTTTCCATGCAGGCTGGATACTATATGATCCTTGACACCCTCCAACAGGATCCTTCGACACTTTGCTTGTTTCTTTCACCATGCTTCCACAACATCAGCATCATTAGAAGTAGGCTTTGGAATCTCTTTCTCCACGAATTCCAACAGCCCATGATCATCTAATACAGCCTCCATGAGGTCCTTCCATGCAACATAATTCGAACTGCCTTCCAAGGCATATTCTAGTCGCAACCCGATGAAAGACATTTTCACCGCGGCACCAAGAACACAAATCTGCAAACTCGAATTTCACCACCAGCTGATAACTCATTAAACACAGTCTGTCATGAGAATAGTCTTCCAAATCGGGTGTGCATGTTTCTGGGACCTGCTAGAAGAAAGATGATCAGGCCCTATGACATGTCAGGCTCTACATCAGAAAGTGGTTTGTCCTTGTAATAGATGTGACAATTAATATTGTAAATTACCTGTAAAATTTTGAATAATCATACCAATGATTAACCTAGTCACATCAATTTTGAATTTCATGCATAAAACATAATCTCTTCTACAATTAATTGTCACATGCGGAAAGAATAGAAGCGATAGCACATCAAATCATCACACACATTAACACAGTATGTATGGGGAAAGCTTATAGCTTAAAACCCCCAGCTATAGTATATTATAAATGGAGAGAACATGCAGCAAATACATAGTACAAACTCCTCACAAGTACTCAGTACTATCTCCCAAAGCTACACAAAAACTAGCTTGGTTTTGAACAAGTCACAGGTTCAAAACACACCCACTACTTCTCTTCCTCTATTGCACAATCAAGGCTGGTCTAAATAGAGATCCAGGTTTGAATCTCACTGGCTTCAACTGCGCAATTGTCATTGGTAATTTCCTCCAAGTGTGGTGCAAATCTCATGCACAACTGATCCTCCAACTGATAGCTTTACTCCCCCTTTCATCTACCTCTTTCACTGGTCTCCACTGAACTGTCCATGCACTGAGTTAAACTGATGTGTTCTTTAGTTGAATAATGAGTTAATAATTAGTGAATTAAATAATATTTAATTCACACAACTCATCTCTAGTGTATTAGCCAGTTAAACTAAAGACAACTAGTTCAACTAGTTAACCAGAACACCACCTCCATTAACTGTCGCATCAACTCCACCGAACTCCGCCACTTGAGCTCTAACTGAAGTCAACCATGCATTAGCTCACCTAACTCATAGGAAAAGCGTAAATCCTTCTGGCAGCTGCATGCCCCACCTCCGGGGGTCAAACTGAAGTGCTCCAAGAGAGTAAACTGAAGTTTAGAGTCCAAATATTATTAAGGGTAAATAATATTTGACTGTTCTATTTTTAGCCCGCCAGTCTAAAAATACACTTCGACCTAAATGCTAAAAATAGAGGTCCATCTATTTTTACCAACATGACCAATCCTCCAAGAATAGCATACTGCAGCTCTCGGTCCATGATCCATATGTCTAAAAGTAGACATAGTCTAAAAATAGATTTTTCGACAAAAATCACATGTGTGGTCCCCACCTAGTTTAGGTGATCACTTTCCAACTAGGATCAGGAAAGATGTTTCAGGAGGCCTCCTTCACTGTTTCTTGTTGCCATTTTCAACAGTTTAGGAGTGCCAGTCATGAAGCTGATCCAAGAAGTGCATTCTGAAGAAAATGATATGCTGAGAAGAATAAATCAAACTGTCCAGTTACAGCAAACCAGAGAGGAAGTATATAAGAGAACACAGCAAGTGCAGGAAAATATTAAGAAGTTGTTTGATAAAAGAACTAAGGAAAATGATTTCAACATTGGTGACAAAGTGCTGAAGTGGGACTCAAGAAGAAAAGACAAGGGCAAGCATGGGAAATTTGAAAATCTATGGAAACGCCCATACATCATCCATTCTGCAAGAGGTAACAATGCATTTTTTCTGCAAGAGAGAGATGGAACAAAATTATTTGGAGGTCCTGTCAATGGCAGGATGCCCAAGCACCATTTTTGTTGAAAATCTCAGTTTAAATCTTTATTCATTGTATATAACACTGTTTGAAGAAAAAGATAAGAAAAATAAACATAAAAACAAAGAGAAAAAAGAAAAGAGAGCAGATAAAAAGAAAAAGGTAAAGCCACATACCAAAAAAGAATATTTCTGAAAGTGTGCAAGTCCAAATGCCACTACTTTGAAGAAAAGGAAGTTTTGTTCAGTCATACAACCTAGTCATGATTAAACAAATTTTAAATTTCTGTTGATAGGTTAGTGAATGAAGATTTTCCAAACTGTTTAAACTTGGCTTATCAGTAGATTAGATTAGGAAAGGATATTGGTTCCAATGTTTAAATCTGGACCAAGAAAGAAAGAGAGAAATGCATCACAAATTCCAAATTATAGCCCTCAAAGTTTTTAGTTTTACTTTCTGCAAAATAAATTTTGTGTGCATTTTGTACAAAATGCCACATCTTATGACAAATCAAACTGCTTAATCTTGATTTGATCATGTTTTCAATTTCCTGCTAAATAGAATACATAATGAAAATTTGTCAAAATGTTTAATCTTGATAGATAAGTAGATTAGGTAGAGAATAAAAGAGCTCATCGGTCTAATTTGAGCCTTTGGATGATATAAGTGTAGAAGTAGATAGTTTCATACCACATTGCATAAGGAGTTTCTTTCCCATGGATATTGGTGACAATGTGGTCCCGTACTCCCTCTAATATTATTCTCCTCGCCTTGGCTACATCTTTCTTCCACTGAGAAAGGTTTTTGGCATCAAATTCTTATTGTTTTGCAACATTTATCTTGATGTATTATAGCAATTCGTTTTCATCCAATAGCCTCCATGTGATGAAATTAGAGCTGCCTTCCAAGGCATATTCTCGACTCATCTCGTTGAAGGTCAACTTCTCAGCTCTGAAGAGATCTTATTGCACTAAACTGCAAATTTTATTCTCCTGAGAAACAATTCGAAATTCTTGCTCTAATGTGAATCTTGCTCTCATACCATGTAGAACTTATGATGTATATTTGCAACTTCTTATGAATTTTTAATCAAAATCACAAGACACAAACCTACTCTGCTGCTCTGCAAAAATCAATTCATAATTTAAAAAATAAATCTCACACGCACACAATATTTTTTTCAGGGAAAGAAATCTGTTGAAAACCCCAATGCGAGCTTACATTAATCTGATGAATAGAGATGTATTACAATTCCTTTGATCAACTGAGCACAACATGCAAGTGAATATCCTATATCTCTGCTCACTAAGAAGTTCTAACCCAGACTTAGTCAATTTCTGCATTTGCTTGAGCCCGTATTTCCTTGCGTAATTCCTTGAGAAATTTTGCACCTATTATTTAGGAAGTTCCTCATATTGATTGCAATATTCCCAAGTTTGATCATCTGATCGCATGAAACAGTTGTACACTCAAGACTAGTCTACAACTAATGTTACACTGCCTTGAAATCTCCACCACAATTGGGTAACTCAAATTCTCTGCATGCACTAGCTATTTTGGGCTCATTGATTAGTTAACTAGATGATCACTGAGTTTGACTGAAGTCCCACTGCACAACTGAACTTCCACTAGTTCCTCCAACAGTTAGAACTAGTTTAACTGAAAACAAATTGAAATAATTTACCTTGATTGCTACAATCTTGCAATCACACATGCTTAATTGAACTCTAACTCCTCCAACTTGGATTTACTGAGTAAAATGGGTGACACAAGCCATGTCACATAAGTTAATTACATCCAATTTGTCCACTGATGTGGAAATTCAAAATTTCTCAATTTAATCAAGGAAAAATCAAATTGTGAATTTCTTGTAAACAAATAATCTAACCTCTCTTTTTTTTTAAGGTCAATTTTTCCCGAAATCTGATAGGGATTTTTTGGAATCTTAATTTTTAGCTGCGTAATATGCAGAAATTGAGTGTCGTAGGATTTTTCAGGGTTTTGAATCGATTCATATATTCAAAATGCATTTTAAACAACTAAAAATTACAATCGAACCAAAAATTGTATCACTAGATTCTAGCAAAACAGGCAAAAACATCTAAATATTATACTGCTTCAATGTAAAGTTATTTGATCATGTTATCCTTCTATATTCTACAGAGTTCACTAGGTGACTATTGATTTTCCACAAGCAGCTAAAGATAGAATTCTTTGCCTATCAACTATCTTTAGAAATCTCACTACCTTCATTATCCTCAATAAAACCTTTTTCACTATTTTTCATCTCTGCCCTTTCAAAGAGTTACCTTGCTGCTCTAAAAAGACTCACCATGGGCTTGTTTCTCTCATTTTCATCCTTCATACCTATCACCAGTTTCATTCTCTCATTTTCCCCCCATGAAACCCATTTTCCCCTTTCAAAACCCTTCATAAAACACTCCCTTCGTCATTTTTCCCTTATATACACTAAAACAATGTAAAAAAAAATATTTTTTACATTGCTATAAGTCAAAATATTAAAACTATCGGGACCCAACTTTTATGTTAAAAAGCTATGTTTTTAATATAAAACCCGACTTTATGTTTTAAACCCGACCCTTTAAGGTTTTAAGCCCACCCATTTAAACCCACACTCCCTCGCGCTCATATGACCATTACCCCACCTATTTGCATAGCCCCCACTTTAATTTTAAAACCCTCTGCCTTTGATTAAAAACCCTTCATAACCCTTTGTTTTCACTTTATAAATAGGCGCATCCGCTTGGTTTATTAAGACCCTGGGCCCCGCTTTCCATTAAACCCCGCGCCCATTCAAACTCTGCCACCTGTCCCAGGGCTCCACCTTTGAACTTGCCCACCGCTCCCAAAGCCTACGACCACCGTTGGTCTCATTCCCTGATATCCAACAGTTGATCGTTCTCATAGAAAATAAAATGGCGCGGGGGTTAAAAAAATTCCGACAGCGCGAAATGGGTGGTTTTTACCCGCCACGCGGCCGTTGCTGAGTGGAATCGCATGTCCCCTCCCAAAACCATTACCGCCTCCTCGTCTGCGCGAAAACTACCTCCCTGCTTTCAAAAACCGCTTTTCCCTCCGTGCCAAGATTTAAACGCCGCCGCCCTCGTTCAAACTTCTCACAGGTTCCACCTATGGAACCAAGCCCTGATATACCAGTTTTGCCTCTTCCAACACCCAAAAGCCCGAAAAACCTCGGAAAAACACGGGAAAATCTTTCCCTGCAGGATTTAAAAGCTAATTGTTTGTTTTGTGTGCAGGTTTAATGGCGGAAATGCATAAAATGCATTCCAATGGTCCAACAATGTCCAATTAACTGTTTGGGTGACGATCCAGAGGTTTGATTTAAATTTAAAGGGACTAGAGGTATAAGAGCAAGCAAAATTTCGATGAGTCATGATCCTCGGTGGTTAATAAAACCCTCCAACACCAGAAGAATGCATTCCTGCACAAAAAACACAGACAGAGGCAGTCACAGAAAGGTAAAAACAATCCTAAAGACAGTGATATTTAAGATAAGAAGGTCAGAAGGCTAATCAAGGATTAAAGGGAAATATAGAGGATTAGTCACAAAAAACAGAGATAAAGGCAGAATTAAAGATAAAGACGGTGAAGCAAAAAGTTGAAGGTTAAATCATGTTTACAAGGCCTAAAACAGAGTTTAAAGATAAAACAGAGGCAGATTAGCACAGAAACACATTCGAATGAATCAAACAAAGGCAGTTACTTCTTCAAAGGATATTTTGCCACCTACAGCCTGTTTTCTTTCAATAAAACATCAAATAGTTATTACAAACAGCCAGAGATATTTTTCATCTACCTAGAAGTTATTGTAAAGTTATTTAAAAAGATTTAAAGTCAAACATTTCACAGAATTAACTCAGAAGTTAAGTTAGGATTTATTATTTCAGAGAAACACCTTCAGATATTTTTGCCTTGGGCCTTGCAAGGTCTCAAAGGTCAAAACTCATTTACTCTATAATAAATGACATTTAAACCCTAGCTTAGCTCCACCTCCTCATTTTGTAAATAAATATTGCATATGAGCTTCATTTTTAGTGTTGGTTAGTTGGTGGTTATTTGACTAATTTCTGCTGCTGAGCTAGTTGAGGATTGCTAGGCTAGATTTGAGAAAGCTCTAAGTTGCAGAGGGCTATTGTACATGAAGTAATGTAACTATTTTTATCATCATTAATAAAAGCATATTCACAGGATTCTTGAGCTATGTTAATGATGAAGTTTTCCTCATTTGTCATTATTTTTCTTATGTTTTACACTCTGTCCATATTTCTCTGATAAAAGAACAGAAGTTTTAGATTAGGATATGCTATCTTGGCACCCTATTTCTGTCTACATTCTATATCTTAATGTTTTCTTCTACAAGGTCTGATTGGAGAATTCTTAATTTCTCTCCAGTTCCATCTAGCTTTTTGTCTTCGAAATGATTTAATAGAGTCAAGCCAAAGAAGTCTATGGTAATCCTTGTCCTTTTGTGTAGCTTGAAATATTGTTTTTAAGGCCTTTCTTTGAAGTATACTTAGAAAAGTCTAAACCAGGGAATTCTATGGTATGCCTTGTCCTTTGGTTTGCCTCAAAATGTTTCTTTGAAGGTATTTTGAGTGTTGAGTTAAAGAAGATAGGTTTAGCTTTCTCTTTAGCTGCTCTCGCTGTTATCTTAAATGTTTTCTTTTTCTGAAAGTAATTCTAGGATTGCTGGATTTTTGTCTTAAATGTTTGCTTATTAAAGTCTAGCCAAAGAAGTCTATGGTATGCCCTGTCCTTTGGTTTTCCTCAAACAGTTACCTTAAAAAGGCTTTTCTTGTTTAAGTAGAGCTACAAGATTCTTAACTGACTATAGCTTTACTGCCTTCACAACTTATTATTGTTTCATATCACAAAATAATCTAATAGACCCACTTGATATAGTTAGCTTTCCCTATGAAAACCCTTCCAGAGTTGATGAACAATTAAATCCTTTTATGAATCCATTTCCTAATGGATTAATGTTTTCTCATGGTCTATCTATTCAGCTAAAACATCTCCTCAATTAGTCACATCACATATCTATCAACCTATCAATTAATTTAACCAAAAGAAACAAGTCCTTATAACTTCATAACTAGCCTAATATCGTAAACAAAGGGCACAAAGACATATCATTTGAAAACACATAAATAGAGAAATCCCTCTCTGAATCTAGGAAGGTTAATTCCTAGGATTCTAAAGTGGTTCTGATGTGGCCCCTACAGTGTTGTTCTTACCAATATTTCAAATCATATGGAGCCAATGTAGTGGCGACTATACTGGGGATATTGAGTAATAAAATGCAAAATATAAACTCAAAAACTCAGATAACCTCATTTTAAACTTAGATGCATCATGTATTAGGTAAGAATGGTTCCTGATTGCTAATGGTGGACAACAATCAGACATAAAAAAAGTAAAAATCATCCACCTGGTGACTCCACTGGTTTTCAGTAGGCTTGTTGACTCCACTGGTTTTCCATAGACTTCACTGGGAAACTTATTGTATCACAGAAAATCAACAATACCCAGTCACAAATACTTTGTGGATTAAGTATTTCTTTCACAGTTTGGTTTGTGCCTTAAGATTGTTATACCTATAAACCTTTTTTATTTGTTGAGTCCAAATTTCTAGCTTCTAGAAGAATTCATACCAGATCCCATCCTGACCCAAACCCTCCTGCAATAGTTGACAATCCTGAAAGCATCCTTCGGAAGTCTCCCAGATCCAACAGTTTAGTTGTTAGCAGACCAATCCACAAAGCAAGTTCCCTACCTGAAAACCTTAAATATTTGCAGAATATCCCCTCTAACCCACCCCTAGAACAAAGCTTGTCTAGGACTAGATCTCAGAGTTGGATAACCCAAATAGTTTTAGACCCATCCACTCTACAACAGAATTTTTTTTTGCTAACTTCATCCCCCGTTGTTCACCTCCCTCCATTTAACCCAGTACCTTTTGTTTTAAACCATCCACTTGTTAACCCTCCATTGTTTCCACAACCTCATATCAAGGCAACATGGTATGCTCCCTTGGTCCTTCCTTTACCTTTAGTTGTTCTGCAATAGGACTACCAGTCCAAGTTTCCTTTATCTGATGCTAGTAGTTCTACTAGAATAAGTGGATTGTTGTTATATTAGAATATGATTTAGAAATCAAGCCCATTAAACTAATCAAAGGACAAGGATTGGCTAAACTCATGGCTCAAACTAACTTCCAAGCACTAGACATGAATATGATGGATGCATTAGATGAACAGGAGGAGTTGGCAACTCCACTTATTGAAGAATCATTTATGGATTCATCTTGGTATGTTATGTGCTTGCTAATCTTAATGTTCCTCCTGGTTTGTCCAAGACAAAGGCTAGATTCTTAAAGTTGAAGGCTGTAAACTACTGCATTATAGATAAAATTTTATATTGGAAAAATGTTAGTGGTATATTGCTTAAATGTTTGCCTGAGAATGATGCAAATAAGATCAAGCATGAGTTTCATGAAGGAGAATGTGGAGGCCGCCTCTATTGGAAAACTACTGTCAACAAAATCCTTAGAGTTGGTTACTATTGGCCCACCCTCTTTCAAGACATCCATAAAATGGTAATTGCCTGCCATAAGTGCCAAATCCTTGAAGGCAAAAGAAAATTTTTTCCCTTACCTTTGCATCCTATCTCTATTGAATCTCCTTTTCAACAATGGGGCCTAGACTTCATTGGGGAAATCCATCCTACCTCCTTTGCCCAACACAAATGGATCCTCACTGCAACTAAATACTTTACAAAATGGATAGAATCCATCCCTTCTAGAACTGCCACAGACTCAGTAATAATCAAATTCCTTGAAAACCATATTTTGTCTAGATTTGGCTGTCCTAGAAAGATTATCACTAACAATGTTGCTGCCTTTAAATCCAAGAAAATGGTTGACTTTTTCCACAAATATCAGATAACGTTGGGTCATTCTACAGCTTATTACCCTCAAGGTAATGGGTTGGTTGAATCCTCAAACAAGAGTTTGGTGAACATCATCAAAAATTTGTTAGAAGAGAATAAAACTTCATGGCACATCAAACTAGTTCATGCACTATGGGCAGATAGATTAACAAAAAAAAAATCAATTGGGATGTCTCCCTATCAACTAGTGTATGAAACAGATGCAATTTCTACAAAAATTTTAGGAGTGTCAGTCATGAAGCTGATCCAAGAAGTGCAGTCTGAAGAAAATGATATGCTGAGAAGAATAAATCAGACTGTCCAGTTGCAGCAAACCAAAGAGGAAGTATATAAGAGAACACAGCAAGTGCAGGAAAATATTAAGAAATTGTTTGATAAAAGAACTAAGGCAAATGATTTCAACATTGGTGACAAAGTGTTGAAGTGGGACTCAAGAAGAGAAGACAAGGGCAAGCATGGGAAACATGAAAATCTATGGAAAGGCCCATACATCATCCATTCTGCAAGAGGTAAAAATGCATTTTTTCTGCAAGAGATGGATGGAACAAAATTATTTGGAGGTCTTGTCAATGGCAAGATGCTCAAGCATTATTTTTGTTGAAAATATCAATTTAAAGCTTTATTCATTGCATATAACATTGTTTGAAGAAAAAGATCAGAAAAATAAACACAAAAACAAAGAGAAAAAAGAAAAGACGGCAGATAAAAAGAAAAAGGTAAAGCCCCATACCAAAAAATAATATTTCTAAAAGTGTGCAAGTCCAAATTCCACTACTTTGAAGAAAAGGAAGTTTTGTTCAGTCATACAGCCTAATCATGATTGAACAAATTTTAAATTTCTATTGATAGGTTAGTGAATGAAGATTTGCCAAACTGTTTAAACTTGGCTTATCAGTAGATTTGATGGGGAGCAAACCTCACTAGAGGCAGATTCACCTTTCATTAATCCAAATAAACCTACAAGCTTCAAACTTGTATTAAAGCTACAAACTCATAACTCGAAAAACGATCTTGGGACCTATGGGAAATAACCCCCGACGCTTCCACGGCGCCACCTCCATATCTGCACACACCCATCTCCAATCCAACACTTTATGGTCCAATTTTTGATCTTTGGAAATATGATATTGACAGCATATAAAACCAAGGGTTTAAGACCTTCAAGTCTCCTCATACCTTTGACTCATTATATGCGGCCCACCTTTAAACTTAAAACCCTGAATCCAAACTTACAACCATTAACATTCAATTGAGCTGGTTAAACAAAGCAATGCACCCATTACCTTTAACCACGAAACTGACCCACCTGCATGCGCTTCCAACAGGAATTCAAAAAACATTCGGCAGTATTACTTGTGTTTTTTATCAAAAAAATCAAAACCTCGTCGAATTCTCTGTATTGGGACTTTAACACAGAAATCGGTATCGATTCCTTCCAATCGATTCCTCTCTCGATTTCGCTCAATAATTCTTAATACAGGGTTATTTTAATAGCAAATGGATTCCAAAAAAACCAGAACCTCTTCATACAGAGTTTATAAAAACCGTATGAATCAAATGAAGCTTCAAGGAACAAAATTGTTCTTCACGCAGAGATTAATGATTCAAATCCCTTTGCAACATAATAACTCGAGAAATTAAAAACAATCGAATCCTCTTCATATAGTCATTGCATAATTTCGATTCACAATGAATATATACACAGAGATATTCAACTCAATAAATCCGCCATACTCTGCGTCCATTATCATGCTATGACAAGGTTTTACTGGATAACACTAATTGAATAATTGAAACGAAATCATAAATAAGCCAACTCATACACAGATATCCACACGTAACAATATATTTATATTTTAACTAGAACTCAGTTACAAGTTAAAGTGTTTCAGCCTTAATCTGAATTCTCCAAACCTCTACATCACATTCGCTGCCCTCACTCATTACAAATTCGCTATTATATAGAAATTTCAAAGAATCTGTTGAGATCCACATAATCTCTCTGAATCGCTCAAAGAAACTCTTGGTCTTCTACTCGCGCACATGGCAGATCATAAATTTTTAATCGGTTACATAAGATTCAGCATCGGTTTTAACAAAAAATTTCCCCAAATTGCATGATTGTTCACATACCCAGCTTCAGATTCGACTTAATTCAAATCTGTCTGGATGCCCCTGCATCAGACTCCCGAGGCACAAAAATTTATGACCTCCTGGTCATATGTCTTCTCTAACTGTCAGCAATTATACCCACGTCATCTCTGGAACTGCCCCTTCTGATCTTCCCGTAACAGCATGCTTGAACAATTCTCACCCGCATCCTCTGCGGAATTGTCCTCTGTGAGCTGCAACAAAACCTCTGCAATAGCAAGTCCTCCCTGCTACCAGACACCTCACCAAGCTTCTCTCCCGAGCTCAGTCTTTCAGCATCTCTTTGGTTCGCTCCTGTGGAACCATTGAGCACTCCTGCTCTAGGTTGCTGCAATCTTCTCACCTTCCTCTGTTGCTACCTTTACAAAACATAAAAATCACAAGCTTAACAAAACTTCACAAAAGTGTACCTCTTCTTCCTCTGTATGCAAACTCCTTCTCCGCAGGAAATCATTTTCCAACTCTGATACCACTTGATGGGGAGAAAACCTCACTAGAGGCAGATTCACCTTTTATTAATCCAAATAAACCTGCAAGCTTCAAACTTGTATTAAAGATGCAGATTCATAACTCGAAAAACGATCTTGGGACCTATGGGAAATAGCCCCCGACGCTTCCACTGCGCCACCTCCATATCTGCACACACCCATCTCCAATCCAACACTTTATGGTCCAATGTTCGATATTCGGCAATATGATATTGACAGCATCTAAAACCAAGGGTTTAAGACTTTCGAGTCTCCTCATACCTTTGACTCATTATATGCGGCCCACCTTTAAACTTAAAACCCTGAATCCAAACTCACAACCATTAACATTCAATTGAGGTGGTTAAACAAAGAAATGCACCCATTACCTTTAACCATGAAACTAACCCACCTGCACGCGCTTCCAACCGAAATTCCTTGATGGGGAGCGAACCTCACTAGAGGCAGATTCACCTTTCATTAATCCAAATAAACCTGCAAGCTTCAAAATTGTATTAAAGCTGCAGATTCATAACTCGAAAAACAATCTTGGGACCTATGGGAAATAGCCCCTGACACTTCCACTGCGCCACCTCCATATCTGAACACACCCATCTCCAATCCAACACTTTATGGTCCAATGTTTGATCTTCGGCAATATGATATTGACAGCATCTAAAACTAAGGGTTTAAGACCTTCGAGTCTCCTCATACCTTTGACTCATTATATGCGGCCTACCTTTAAACTTAATGATCCAGGTGGATTAAATAGGTACAGGTACAAATGGCTTAAGTACAAGGCTCAGAAATCAAAGTGTTCGAAAATCCTTCGAACCAATTTCAAGTTGTAGATCTCGAAATTCTGAATCCAACGGCACAGACGGCACTCAATTCCGAGTCCGTATGAAGGAGTTAGGAGCAGTCAAAGTTCAGAGGTTGACTTGGTGATGTGGCAGACTAAGGAGGCAACAATTTTGCTGAAACCTGGCCACCGGATTCCGACCAACCTGGCCAGATTCCGGGCGAATTTTTGGAACCGTTAAAAGCACTCCTTCGGTCAAAATTTCGAAGGTTCAAAAAGCAATAGTTTGTTTTAAATAAACAATAAAACAAAAAATATATATATTAAAGGTGGCGGGCCACCAACCCCGCCACCCCATGCAAATCCTTATTATATTAAAAAAAAAAACCAAATGTTGGTGGGGGGCGGGTGGTCAACCCCGCCACCCCCACGGTCTCCACATTATACAACGGCCGCATTATTAATACGTGGCGCAGTTTATATGTGGGGCGGGCCGCCCAACATGGGTCCGACCCCCCACATCCATATCAACGATGTTTTAAATATGGTAATGCGGTTTAAAAATATCAAACGTTTATTTAAAAATATAAAACAGTTCAACGCCGGTTCAAAACTGGAGAGCGGGTAAAACAGTCGGCTTTTAATGGCGGGGTCGGGATTTGACCACCCGACCTCCGCCCAAACAAACCGGATCACCAACCAATTCAGCTACGGAGCGCCTTGTGACTCCCGCCCACGCTTTATTATTTAAACCTTCATTCATTTGTGCGCCCAAGGACGGACAGGAGCGGGCACGGAAAACGAGGCAGTGGAACCTTGAGCAGTGTGCAGAAGGGGGCGGAACCATGATCTGAGCCATTTTTCCAGAGGGGCCAGATTTTCACTTTGTCCGATTGGGGCAAGTTTTATATGGATTCAGCACTACTCGACGCCACAAATCCAACGGTGCTACCCATTTTGTCATCAGAGGCCTGCAATTTTTGGCCATTTCCAGATTGGGCAGGTATAAGGGTGTAATTCCTCATTTTGTACTTGTACTTTCATTTTGCCATTTAATGAAAGCAGGGCCTCCCCACTATTAGAGCAGGGCCCGGAGACGTAGTCCCTCCTGGAAGAACTCCGATATCAACTCTTGTGTCTTCATGCATGATGTTAATTGCTTCTCTCTTTTTCCGCTTATGCCTTTAAAGTTTCTTGTTTAAAAGCTACAATTTTCACATGTTAATTCTTTTATACATCTCAAACAAAAGATTTTGGATCACTTAAAACCTTGAATCCAAACTTACAACCATTAACATTCAATTGAGGTGGTTAAACAAAGCAATGTATCCATTACCTTTAACCATGAAACTGACCCACCTGCATGCCCTTCCAACCGGAATTCCTTGATGGGAAGCGAACCTCACTAGAGGCAGATTCACCTTTCATTAATCCAAATAAACTTGCAAGCTTCAAACTAGTATTAAAGCTGCAGATTCATAACTCGAAAAACGATCTTGGGACTTATGGGAAATAGCCCCCGATGCTTCCACTGCGCAACCTCCATATCTGCACACACCCATCTCCAATCCAACACTTTATGGTCCAATGTTCCATCTTCGGCAATATGATATTAACAACATCTAAAATCAAGGGTTTAAGATCTTCGAGTCTCCTCATACCTTTGACTCATTATATGCGGCCCACCTTTAAACTTAAAACCCCAAATCCAAACTTACAACCATTAACATTCAATTGAGGTGGTTAAACAAAGCAATGCACCCATTACCTTTAACCACAAAACTGACCCACCTGCACGCGCTTCCAACCGGAATTCAAAAAACATTCGACGGTATTACTTGCGTTCTTTATCAAAAAAATAAAAACCTCATCGAATTCTTTGTATTGAGACTTTAAGACAGAAATCAGTATCGATTCCTTCCAATCGATTCCTCTCTCAATTCCGCTCAGTAATTCTTAATACAGGGTTATTTTAATAGCAAATGGATTCCAAAAAAACCAGAACCTCTTCATACAAAGTTTATAAAAACCGTATGAATCAAATGAAGCTTCAAGGAACAAAATTTTTCTTCATGCAGAGATTAATGATTCAAATCCCTCTGCAACATAATAACTCAAGAATTTAAAAATAATCGAATCCTCTTCACACAGTCATTGCATAATTTTGATTCACAATGAATATATACACAGAGATATTCAACTCAATCAATTTTCCATACTCTGCGTCCATTATCACACTATGACAAGGTTTTACTGGATAACACTAATTGAATAATTGAAACGAAATCATAAATAAGCCAACTCATACACAGATATCCACACATAACAATATATTTCTATTTTAACCAGAACTTAGTTACAAGTTAAGGCGTTTCATCCTTATTCCTAATTCTCCAAACCTCTACATCACATTCGCTTCCCTCACTCATTAAAAATTCGCTATTATATATAAATTTCAAATAATCAATTGAGATCCACAAAATCTCTCCGAATCGCTCAAAGAAACTCTTGGTCTTCTACTCGTGCACATGGCAGATCATAAATTTTTAATCGATTACATAAGATTTAGCATCGGTTTTAACAAAAATTTGCCCCAGATTGCATGACTGTTCGCATACCCAGCTCAGATTCGACTTAATTCAAATCTGTGCAGATGCCCCTGCATCAAGATTAGATTAGGAAAAGATATTGGTTCTAATGTTTAAATCTAGACCAAAAAAGAAAAAGAGGAATGCATCACAAATTCCAAATTATAGCCCTCAAATTTTTTAGTTTTACATTCTACAAAATAAATTCTGTGTGCATTTTGTACAGAATGCCATAGCTTATGACAAATAAAACTGCTTAATCTTGATAAGATCATGTTTTCAATTTCCTGCTAAATAGAATACATAATGAAAATTTGTCAAAATGTTTAATCTTGATAGATAAGTAGATTAGGTAGAGAATGAAAGAGCTCATCGGTCTAATCTGAGCCTTTGGATGATATAAGTGTAGAATTCGATAGTTTCCTACCACATTGCATAAGGATTTTCTTTCCCATGGATATTGGTGACAATGTGGTCCCGTACTCCCTCTAATATTATTCTCCTCGCCTTGGCTACATCTTTCTTCCACTGAGCAAGGTTTTTGGCATCAAATTCTTGTGGTTTTGCAACATTTGTCTTGATGTATTATAGCAATTCATTGTCATCGAATAGCCTCCATGTGATGAAATTAATGCTGCCTTCCAAGGCATATTCTAGCCTCATCCCGTTGAAGGTCATCTTCTTAGCTCTGAAGAGATCCTATTGCACTAAACTACAAATTTTATTCTCCTGAGAAACAACTTCGAAATTCCTACTCTAATGTGAATCTTGCTCTCATACCATGTGGAAATTATGATGTAGATTTGCAACTTCTTATGAAGTTTTAATCAAAATCACAAGACACAAATATACACTGCTTCTCTGCAAAAATCAATTCACAATTTAAAAAATAAATCTCACACATGCACACAATATTTTTTTTAGGGAAAGAAATCTGTTGAAAACCTCAATGCCAGCTTACATTAATCTGATGAATAGATATGTATTACAATTCCTTTGATCAACTGAGCATAACTTACAAGTGAATATCCTATCTCTCTGCTCATTGAGAAGCTCTAACCCAGACTTAGTCAATTTTTGCATTTGCTTGAGCCCGTATTTCCTTGCGTAATTCCTTGAGAAATTTGGCACCTATTATTTAGGAAGTTCCTCATATTGATTGCAAAATTCCCAAGGTTGATCATATGATCACATGAAACAGTTGTACACTCAAGACTAGTCTACAACTGATGTTACACTGCCTTAGAATCTCCACCACAATTGGGTAACTCGAATTATCTGCATGCACTAGCTATTTTGGGCTCATTGATTAGTTAACTAGATGATCATTGAGTTGGACTGAAGTCCCACTGCACAACTGAACTTCCACTAGTTCCTCCAATAGTTAGAACTATTTTAACTAAAAACAAATTGAAATAACTGACCTTGATTGCTACAAATTAGAAATCACACATGCTTAATTAAACTCTAACTCCTCCAACTTGGATTTACTGAGTAAACTGGGTGACACAAACCATGTCACATAAGTTAATTGCATCCAATTTTTCCACTGATGTGGAAATTCAAAATTTCTCAATTTAGTCAAGGCAAAATCAAATTGTGAATTTCTTGCAAACAAATAATCTAACCTCTCTTTTTTTTAAGGTCAATTTTGCTCGAAATCTTATAGGGATTTTTTGGAATCTTAATTTTTAGTTGCGTAATATGCAGAAATTGAGTGTTGTAGGGTTTTTTAGGGTGTTAGATCGATTCATATATTCAAAACACATTTTAAAAAACTAAAAATTACAATCGAACCAAAAATTGTATCACTAGATTCTAACGAAACAGGAAAAAACATATAAATATTAAACTGCTTCATTTGTAATTTTGAAGGTCAATACTGATAAGAATGTTTATTTTTAAAAATTTCAATGTAAAGATATTTGATCCTGTTATCCTCCTATATTCTACAGAGTTCACTAGGTGACTATTGATTTTCCACAAGCAGCTAAAGATAACACTCTTTGCCCATCAACTATCTTTAGAAATCTCACTACCTTCATTATCCTCAATAAAACCTTTTTCACTATTTTTCATCTCTGCCCTTTCAAAGAGTTACCTTGTTGCTTTAAAAAGACTCACCATGGGCTTGTTTCTCTCATTTTCATCCTTCATACCTATCACCAGTTTCATTCTCTCATTTCCCCCCCATGAAACCCATTTTCCCCTTTCAAAACACTCCCTTCATCATTTTTCCCTTATATACACTAAAACAATGTAAAAAAACTACTTTTTACATTGCTTTAAGTCGAAATATTAAAACTATCGGGAGCCACCTTTTATGTTAAAAAACTATGTTTTTAATATAAAACCCGACTTTATGTTTTAAACCCGACCCTTTAAGGTTTTAAGCCCCGCCCTTTAAACCCACACTCCCTCGCGCTCATATTACCATTACCCCGCCTATTTGCATAGCCCCCACTTTAATTTTAAAACCCTCCGCCTTTGATTAAAAACCCTTCATAACCCTTTCTTTTCACTTTATAAACAGGCGCATCTGCTTGGTTTATTAAGACCATGGGCCCCACTTTCCATTAAACCCCACGCCCATTCATACTCTGCCACCTGTCCCAGGGCTCCACCTATGAACTTGCATGCCGCTACCAAAGCTTGCGACCACCGTTGATCTCATTCCCCGAGATCCAATAGTTAATCATTCTCATCGCAAATAAAATGGCGCGGGGGTTAAACAAACTCTGACCGCATGAAATGGGTGGTTTTTACCCGCCACGTGGCAGCCGCTAAGTGGAATCGCATGCCCCCTCCCAAAATCATTACCGCCTCCTCGTTTGCGTGAAAAATCCTCCCTGTTTTCAAAAACCGCTTTTCCCTCCGCGCCAAGATTTAAACACCGCCACCCTCGTTCAAACTTCCCACAGGTTCCGCCTATGGAACCAAGCCCTGATATACCAATTTTTCCTCTGCCAACACCCAAAAGCCCAAAAAGTCCCAGAAAACACAGAAAAAGCTTTCCCCGCAAGATTTAAAAGTTAATTGTTTGTTTTGTGTGCAGGTTTAATGGTGGAAATGCATAAAATGCATTCCAATGGTCCAAGAACATCCAATTAAATGTATGGGTGACAATTCAGAGGTTTGATTTAAATTTAAAGGGACCATAGGTATAAGAGCAAGCAAAATCCCGATGAGTCATGATCCTCGGTGGTTAATAAATCCCTCCAACAATAGAAGAATGCATTCTTGCACCAAAAACACAGACAGACGTAGTCACAGAAAGGAAAAAACAATCCTAAAGACAGTGACAATTAATATCATAAGGTTAGAAGACTAATCAAGGATTAAAGGCAAAAATAGAGGATTAGTCACAAAAAACAGAGACAACGGTATAATTAAATATAAAGACAGTGAAATAGAAAGTTAAAGGTTAAATCATGCTTACAAGGCCTAAAACATAGTTTAAAGATAAAACAGAGGCAGATTAGCATATAAACACATTGGAATGAGTCAAACAAAGGCAGTTACTTCTTCAAAGGATATTTTGCCACCTACAACCTGTTTTCTTTCAATAAAACATC